>JAQFVV010012410.1:8940085-9135570 GCA_028023455.1 Epiperipatus broadwayi | reverse complement strand
TATATTTTTAGTTATGCTACACAGTTTTGGAAGTGTTTGAATTTTGTTTCACTATGCCAGGACGAATATAATAATCATAAAAATATATAGATGTGTTACTTATAAATGTTTTGGTCATTATATCAGTTTCCTTTGTCATTCAGCTCATAATGATGGAACAAACTTTGAACTAAGGGGCATAAAATAAATGCGAATAAAGTGTTCGTTTTTAGTTGTTGCTTATGTTTAGTATTGTAATATACTGTTTGTAATGTGTTATTGAGAGTTTTTTTTTTTTGTGGTATGAAAATATATTTAGTTAAGAATAAATAAATGTATAAAGATATATACATTTATTATATTTATTTTTTGCTATTTACCCAGTTGAGGGAAAATATAATAATAAATATTGTTTATCTAGACAGAGAGAGAGAGAGAGAGAGAGAGAGAGAGAGAGAGAGAGAGAGAGAGAGAGAGAGAGAGAGAGAGAGAGAGAGAGAGAGAGAGAGAGAGAGAGAGAGAGAGAGAGAGAGAGAGAGAGAGAGAGAGAGAGAGAGAGAGAGAGAGAGAGAGAGAGAGAGAGAGAGAGAGAGAGAGAGAGAGAGAGAGAGAGAGAGAGAGAGAGAGAGAGAGAGAGAGAGAGAGAGAGAGAGAGAGAGAGAGAGAGAGAGAGAGAGAGAGAGAGAGAGAGAGAGAGAGAGAGAGAGAGAGAGAGAGAGAGAGAGAGAGAGAGAGAGAGAGAGAGAGAGAGAGAGAGAGAGAGAGAGAGAGAGAGAGAGAGAGAGAGAGAGAGAGAGAGAGAGAGAGAGAGAGAGAGAGAGAGAGAGAGAGAGAGAGAGAGAGAGAGAGAGAGAGAGAGAGAGAGAGAGAGAGAGAGAGAGAGAGAGAGAGAGAGAGAGAGAGAGAGAGAGAGAGAGAGAGAGAGAGAGAGAGAGAGAGAGAGAGAGAGAGAGAGAGAGAGAGAGAGAGAGAGAGAGAGAGAGAGAGAGAGAGAGAGAGAGAGAGAGAGAGAGAGAGAGAGAGAGAGAGAGAGAGAGAGAGAGAGAGAGAGAGAGAGAGAGAGAGAGAGAGAGAGAGAGAGAGAGAGAGAGAGAGAGAGAGAGAGAGAGAGAGAGAGAGAGAGAGAGAGAGAGAGAGAGAGAGAGAGAGAGAGAGAGAGAGAGAGAGAGAGAGAGAGAGAGAGAGAGAGAGAGAGAGAGAGAGAGAGAGAGAGAGAGAGAGAGAGAGAGAGAGAGAGAGAGAGAGAGAGAGAGAGAGAGAGAGAGAGAGAGAGAGAGAGAGAGAGAGAGAGAGAGAGAGAGAGAGAGAGAGAGAGAGAGAGAGAGAGAGAGAGAGAGAGAGAGAGAGAGAGAGAGAGAGAGAGAGAGAGAGAGAGAGAGAGAGAGAGAGAGAGAGAGAGAGAGAGAGAGAGAGAGAGAGAGAGAGAGAGAGAGAGAGAGAGAGAGAGAGAGAGAGAGAGAGAGAGAGAGAGAGAGAGAGAGAGAGAGAGAGAGAGAGAGAGAGAGAGAGAGAGAGAGAGAGAGAGAGAGAGAGAGAGAGAGAGAGAGAGAGAGAGAGAGAGAGAGAGAGAGAGAGAGAGAGAGAGAGAGAGAGAGAGAGAGAGAGAGAGAGAGAGAGAGAGAGAGAGAGAGAGAGAGAGAGAGAGAGAGAGAGAGAGAGAGAGAGAGAGAGAGAGAGAGAGAGAGAGAGAGAGAGAGAGAGAGAGAGAGAGAGAGAGAGAGAGAGAGAGAGAGAGAGAGAGAGAGAGAGAGAGAGAGAGAGAGAGAGAGAGAGAGAGAGAGAGAGAGAGAGAGAGAGAGAGAGAGAGAGAGAGAGAGAGAGAGAGAGAGAGAGAGAGAGAGAGAGAGAGAGAGAGAGAGAGAGAGAGAGAGAGAGAGAGAGAGAGAGAGAGAGAGAGAGAGAGAGAGAGAGAGAGAGAGAGAGAGAGAGAGAGAGAGAGAGAGAGAGAGAGAGAGAGAGAGAGAGAGAGAGAGAGAGAGAGAGAGAGAGAGAGAGAGAGAGAGAGAGAGAGAGAGAGAGAGAGAGAGAGAGAGAGAGAGAGAGAGAGAGAGAGAGAGAGAGAGAGAGAGAGAGAGAGAGAGAGAGAGAGAGAGAGAGAGAGAGAGAGAGAGAGAGAGAGAGAGAGAGAGAGAGAGAGAGAGAGAGAGAGAGAGAGAGAGAGAGA
Organism: Epiperipatus broadwayi; assembly: GCA_028023455.1. NCBI lineage: Eukaryota > Metazoa > Onychophora > Udeonychophora > Euonychophora > Peripatidae > Epiperipatus > Epiperipatus broadwayi. Next base: position 9,133,427 of record JAQFVV010012410.1, on the reverse strand, counting down.
GAGAGAGAGAGAGAGAGAGAGAGAGAGAGAGAGAGAGAGAGAGAGAGAGAGAGAGAGAGAGAGAGAGAGAGAGAGAGAGAGAGAGAGAGAGAGAGAGAGAGAGAGAGAGAGAGAGAGAGAGAGAGAGAGAGAGAGAGAGAGAGAGAGAGAGAGAGAGAGAGAGAGAGAGAGAGAGAGAGAGAGAGAGAGAGAGAGAGAGAGAGAGAGAGAGAGAGAGAGAGAGAGAGAGAGAGAGAGAGAGAGAGAGAGAGAGAGAGAGAGAGAGAGAGAGAGAGAGAGAGAGAGAGAGAGAGAGAGAGAGAGAGAGAGAGAGAGAGAGAGAGAGAGAGAGAGAGAGAGAGAGAGAGAGAGAGAGAGAGAGAGAGAGAGAGAGAGAGAGAGAGAGAGAGAGAGAGAGAGAGAGAGAGAGAGAGAGAGAGAGAGAGAGAGAGAGAGAGAGAGAGAGAGAGAGAGAGAGAGAGAGAGAGAGAGAGAGAGAGAGAGAGAGAGAGAGAGAGAGAGAGAGAGAGAGAGAGAGAGAGAGAGAGAGAGAGAGAGAGAGAGAGAGAGAGAGAGAGAGAGAGAGAGAGAGAGAGAGAGAGAGAGAGAGAGAGAGAGAGAGAGAGAGAGAGAGAGAGAGAGAGAGAGAGAGAGAGAGAGAGAGAGAGAGAGAGAGAGAGAGAGAGAGAGAGAGAGAGAGAGAGAGAGAGAGAGAGAGAGAGAGAGAGAGAGAGAGAGAGAGAGAGAGAGAGAGAGAGAGAGAGAGAGAGAGAGAGAGAGAGAGAGAGAGAGAGAGAGAGAGAGAGAGAGAGAGAGAGAGAGAGAGAGAGAGAGAGAGAGAGAGAGAGAGAGAGAGAGAGAGAGAGAGAGAGAGAGAGAGAGAGAGAGAGAGAGAGAGAGAGAGAGAGAGAGAGAGAGAGAGAGAGAGAGAGAGAGAGAGAGAGAGAGAGAGAGAGAGAGAGAGAGAGAGAGAGAGAGAGAGAGAGAGAGAGAGAGAGAGAGAGAGAGAGAGAGAGAGAGAGAGAGAGAGAGAGAGAGAGAGAGAGAGAGAGAGAGAGAGAGAGAGAGAGAGAGAGAGAGAGAGAGAGAGAGAGAGAGAGAGAGAGAGAGAGAGAGAGAGAGAGAGAGAGAGAGAGAGAGAGAGAGAGAGAGAGAGAGAGAGAGAGAGAGAGAGAGAGAGAGAGAGAGAGAGAGAGAGAGAGAGAGAGAGAGAGAGAGAGAGAGAGAGAGAGAGAGAGAGAGAGAGAGAGAGAGAGAGAGAGAGAGAGAGAGAGAGAGAGAGAGAGAGAGAGAGAGAGAGAGAGAGAGAGAGAGAGAGAGAGAGAGAGAGAGAGAGAGAGAGAGAGAGAGAGAGAGAGAGAGAGAGAGAGAGAGAGAGAGAGAGAGAGAGAGAGAGAGAGAGAGAGAGAGAGAGAGAGAGAGAGAGAGAGAGAGAGAGAGAGAGAGAGAGAGAGAGAGAGAGAGAGAGAGAGAGAGAGAGAGAGAGAGAGAGAGAGAGAGAGAGAGAGAGAGAGAGAGAGAGAGAGAGAGAGAGAGATGGATTCATTTCTCCCACTTTTAAAATAGATTTTGATATTTTATTGAAGGGTAAACAAACAGACAAAATTTGTCAAAGATATAGTATAATGACACAATTGTTTTATTATATGAAATATTTGATATAAGCATTTTGCATTTATTAAATTTTGCCTATGAATTAGCATGTCCTCTTCAAATATAGAATGTAGGCTAATCTTCATTGTCTACATGTGTATTGCTTGTTATAACAAAAGTATTATTATACTTTTAAAAATAGTTAATGATTGCTTGACTTACACGTTGGTTTGTTTAATACACTATTAGTTTCTGCATCGTGAAATGGAATATTTATTTTTCCACTTTTATTGTTAGAATTATGTTATCTTGCTATTGTAGTGATAAGGATTCATGACAGCTTTCAGCTGATAAGTATGTGCCACATATAATGGCATCAAATATAGTATCATTGATATTGTGTATGGGCAGATGGAATATTCTCCCATTGCTTATTCTATGAGAGGATTATATTGTCAAGGCTGATAAATAGTTATTGCTTAGTTAGCATAGTTAATCCCAAGAGAAGATTATATCCTTGGTCTGTATTCTATTTCCCTGTGATGATACAATGTCCACACATTGGTAGCTAAAAAAAAGGTATTGGAATTGGCCATATTATTGTACAACTATCATGTTGTTTTGTAGAGCCTCCCTTTATTGTTTGATCCCTCTTGATGTTATGTCATTAGTTTTCCACTGTGTATGGTGAAGTTTTAGTATTTTAAAATTAAATAGCAATGATAGGATAAAGTTAGATTCGGGGACACTGGTTTATCTATAGTGTTTGCCTAATTGGAATAGTGTCTTTATGATGTAGTATCTTCATCAGTTTATAAACAAACCAACCAAAACTTACTAGTGATTGTAAAACTTCTGTATGACAGAGAAAGAGATATACATGTACAATGTTGATTTATTTTCATCAAGCAGTGATTCACCAATGGATCGGTAGGATAGGTTAATGATTAGAATGATTATGTTGTGGACATAGGCAGGATTTTGGTGTCATGTATGCATTTGACCTCTGGTGTCTGTCCCCACATTAATACAATAAATCTCTTCATATTAAATAATAATAATTGTTAATTGTGCTGCATATGATAATTGTCCTTATCATATTCTGATAAATAAAATAGCTATAGTGTAATACGCTACTTTATGACTTTGAGTTTTAGATTTTAAAATTTGCACTTATCCCAAAGATTTGAATACACTTTTGTTTTATAATTTGAGTGCTAATTTAGTTTAAATAGAGTTTAACCTTCCTATTCTATAAGATAAAATAATAGAAACATAACCAATAATGATAGTGATAATATGAATATCACTGTACTAGTTTATCTTATATACTATGTGTGTAGTCAATGGGATATAAATTATTTTCTATACCTGATTTTATATAATGTCTCTGTATTATTTAAGGCAATGTGTCTGAAATAAATTTGTAAATAGTGTAAATAAATCTTGTTGTGTTAAAAATTTATTTAGTTGTCTGTAGTCTTATTGCTAATCACCATACACATTATTATTGTTATTGCTATCGACATATCATCTGATTATATTGAAATCATCATCAATCAATATAGTATATTTAACTATGTGTTAATATACCAGAATAATTTTGTTAAGCCCTATAGTTTAAGAGTACATCTAAGGCATCATCACTTAATAATCAAAATATTATTAACCTAGATTGCATATTATTTTAAATGGTATATTAAAAGATAAACACTTAATGTGGATTTAATCAGTTTATTTGAACCTGCAGATATATCATTCACTGATCTTGATCACATTGCTCGTAATTATTTGAGAAAAGAAAGTTAGGAAGTTATTGTGTTTAGTTATTAAAAAGTTATTCATATTTCTTGAAGCTTAAAGTTTATAATAGTTATGGAGTTTATAAAGTTTCTTTGGAATTGCTAAATATTGTTTGTTAATTCGATTTTGTATTAAGAGCTGTTTTGTGCATTATATTTGGGTAGTGGCAAAATCCCTCTCACTGACCCAAGTATATCTTGTATAACAATATTTAAGTTGTTTGAACCCTGAGAAGAATATGTTATTAATTTGCAATGTAGAGTTTGAATTTATGGTAAATTTTATATCTACAGGATGTATTGTAGTTGGATTTGAGTTATGTTATATTCACTGTTTTATGAAAGTCAACCAAACTTTAAGGTGTAAATTGCTTCTTGTGTCTTAAAACGTTTAGCTTGTTTTGACTTTATGGTGAATATTCTGGTTTTGTCAAGCTTGGAATCCCTATTTTATTTAGTTTAGCTTATTATCAATTAATACAATATTAGTTTATAGTTTAAGATCTCAGTCTCCATTATCAACATTGTTCTTCAATTTCATCTTGATCATTCTTTTATTTATTCATTCTAATTTGACTGTAATTCATTATCATAATTGATTAATCATTCATTGACTTCTATTCTATTATCATCTTAATCATTCATTAACTCTTATTCTATCATCATCTTAATCATTCATTATTCTCATACATCTTCTTTTTTTTCTCTTCATTCTTAGACTCATTTCATTTTATTATTTAATTATTACTTATTTTCATCATTCATTTAGTCATCCACATCCTAATTTACTTATTAGTTAATTCATAATTTTAAGTTCATATTCATTCCATAGATCAAATTATTATTTATTTATTGGTTTGATGAATATTAAATTTATTTCATAACATTTTGTTTGTGGATTGTAAGGCTTGTTTAACTAGAAGTTATTATCTTCATGGAAACCATGTAACTCTCTTTAGATTTATTTTTTCATGCTAGCTTAGTTCAATAAAAAAAAATCATCTCTTTAGTTTAACCTTTCTTTTTGTGCTTATATTTTTGATTATTCGGGTAGTGAAGGTTACAATATATATATATATATATATATATATATATATATATATATATATATATATATATATATATATATATATATATATATATATATATATATATATATAAGTATAGAGGATTTGAACTCAGATTTTCAAGCACCCTTCAACTATCCACACTATCTCATACAACTGATACATATGACCACTCACATGTAGAAAAGATTAATAATCAACAATATACGTATTTCGTACTAAACCAGCACTCATCAGTTGTATGAAATAGTGTGGATAGTTGAAGGGTGCTTGAAAATCTGAGTTCAAATCCTCTATACTTACAATTAAGCTCCCAGGTTTGTGAAGAGTGCCTGGTTTCATATATATATATATATATATATATTAATGTAGTACATAATATTGGGAAATATGGAAAAAACAACCAGGTTATCTTTTAATGATAATGCTTAGATGATGATCATTAAATACAATAATAAATTAAGAGTTATAATTTAATGCACTAATTACTTATAGTGACTATACATGTTGATAAATTAATCAAATACCTCAGTCAAATCAAGAGAACTATCATATGAATTATTCTTTCATTCTTGCCTTTCTCTGGTAGAAAAATTCATGTTTATAGGCGAGTCTTGATTTTTTTAAATATACACCTGGGTCTCATTTTATGTGATAGATAGGTTCCTCAGAAAACACATGCAAATGAAATCGTGCAAAAATAGACGTAACTTATTTTCAAAAAGGGGGGATATGGACTGTGATTTTTCAAAAATTGCATAAAAGCGAAGCACCAACGTAAAATTACTTTAAAATTCACGCAAAAAAATATGAGGAAATAAAATATACTAATAAAAAATTTCAAATTTGAAAAAAATTGATACAAGACAAACTTTTTTTAACTATAATATTTAATTTTATTCAAAACAATATATTTTTATGAATAATTTACAGTAATTTATATTTTTATACACATTTTAATTATTATCACTATTTGCCGGTAAACAGGGTCATTTGCAAACTGATAAAAAAATCAGATTCTTCATAAGATGAAATACAACTAGCTCCAACGTCACTCTCATGTTGTGTTAATTAATGGTTTCTGGTGACAACGTAATTAGTAATTAATCTAACAACTAAAAATTAAATTCTTATTTTTGTCTTTAATTTTCAATTTTAATTGTGCCCACTGCTATTACTCACCTTTTAAAAATAAAATTATGTTCTTTTTTAAAAAGCAAAAACAGAATGTGATTTAAAATGCAAAATTAACATGCACAATGTTTGAACAAATTTACATTATAATCTTGTAAAATTTAATGTGTGTGTACATAAAATGTGGAAATCATGATTTTAATTTCATTATTGCATAAGATCTTTCTATTATAAAGCACTGAAAATATTGAAATTACTAAGTTGAAAGTCGAATTTCAATAATGTGCCATTACTTTCAATATAATGTAAGTGTGCGAAATTTATTATTTAAAGTAATAGCGCGATATCGGAGTTCGACTTCCATGAAACACAAATCGCGTAACTTCAAAATCATGTTAAACAAGTCCATGTAAAAAGAGACCCAGGTGTACAGTGATTCACTGGAAGCATTTATTATCTATGATTAAATGCAATCTATTAAATAAAATTTGCTCTTATAGATAATAATATTCCGTGATAATCATTATAATCTTGTTTATTCTTTTTATTTTTAAAAATTGTAACAATGGAATCATTTTTAAAATCAGACAGTACAACTTCACAAGATTATATATTTCTAAAAATTACAATATTTTAGAAATTAACATAATTCCATAGGTATTTGATCAGGACCTATAGCCTTTCTGTTTTTATGAATACAAAGATTTATTTGACCTTCAATAAACTACATATCTTTGTTCTAATCTAAATAAATAAATAAAATGGATTATTGGGACTATTACCATCAGAAAATTAAATAACTGCATCTGTCTGACAATATTCCAAATTAATTATAATATGTTATCATTTGCACAGAAGTATATTTTATTTTGAGTTATTCATCTGAAGCCCACTTTACGAAATGAGCTTAATCATATCTTCAAAATATTATCTAATATTATTTTAAATTTTATCTTTATCACCAAGTTTGGTTCATAATCATCAAACACAATGGACTTATCATATCCAGCTTCATTTATAGCTTTTTAAAAAATAAATCTAAGCAAAAAATAAATTATTGATGAAAAAACAATTATCCTGAAAAAATCTAATAAAAAATAATAAATTTGTTGATGAAGACTTGGCTAATCTAATTATGTTAAGTGAAACTCCATAAACAATAATCATTGTTCAGATTCAATTAGCATTTAAATTGTCAAATACTATATGCTGAATTTTTCAGAAAATTCATAATGCCATACTACTATATTATTACTGATTTCCAATAACAATTGTCTTGTCAATTCTTTTTCAAGATGAAATAATTTGTATAGAATCATTATTGATTTTCCTTCCTATATGAAAACTGAATTTGCATTCCAAAAATTGTCTTTATTTAATCAAATATTCAGATTGCCCTGCTTATATTTTTTAATTTTTAGCATTCATTGTATATATTTTTCGAATCTTGCACTAGCATGCTTCATGATATTATTCTTGGTGTAGTTTTGTTCATCTTTATCAGAAACATGATGATGGTGATAACTGTCTTTAAGAATTCTATAGACATCTTGTTACTTTCTAATTGTTTATCTGATCACAGATTTCATTTGATGGTCCATATAAAAATGTAGAAAAAACTTAATTAGTTGTCATTTAATAGTTACTGGAATTAATATTATTAAAACTGCAACTTGAAATTTCTGTCAACTCAAATTCAACTTCAACATTAAATTGATTTTATTTCCGACTGACTAAATTTGCTTTTTATGTTTTTTTTTCTATTAATTTGTGTTGTGAAAAAAAAAATTGTTTTGATAAATATTTTTTTTTAAATTTTTAATTAATTTCATCCACTAACTACCATGTAATAATTCTATATAATGTAATGGAAATCACTGATGATTGAAAGCTTAACTTCCCTTTTATTTATGTATAATACGGAATTCCTAAAATTCAAAATCGTCCACCTCCCGCTACCACAAGAAGAGGGAACATACGAATATAAATGAGTCTATATCCATACTTGACCAAACCTGTAACTATATTGGTATAGCCTGAGGTTATCTTTCCTGACTGTCTCTCAACTGCTGTAAGATTTAAAGAGTTACAGCACTTGGATTATTTATAAATTTTAATGGGATCAAAATACTGCACCATCAGCCTCATGTGTTCATTCAGTACACAAATGAGTAATAATTATCCACCCAAACCCTATTACTGTTTGGAGTGGTGAAGAACGAGATGAAACAGATTTAAATCAATAAGAAATATTTAATACAATAAATTAAACAAGAAAAAAATACTTTAAATCATTTACACACAATAAAACAAATTATCTGCTATAATGCTACAATTACAATATAAAAAAGATCCTATAAATGATTATACATTTATAGTCATCACTTTGTGTATATAAAAAATTAAAAATGTCTGTATCACTCAAATTAAGAATTTGGCAATTGTCTAAATTAACAATATGTGCACATATAAATGTAAAGGTGTAGTATACATATTTTACCTAGGTTTATTTAGTCTCTGAAGTCAGTTGAGGTCTTGCTGACCACCATGTGGACTTCCTCCACTTTCTTAGCAGGGAATGGTTGCTCTTAGGTTGGATTTGGGTTGTGGGAACTCCTCTGTATTAGGACATCAAGGACATGGTAAAATGAACCCTCAGGCTGGCGCTACATTGGCAGTTGTTACATGTAGATGGGAACCATTAGAACATGGTGAGTCTGAATCGTCCAGCGATCATGATGGCCTTTAGCCTTCCATTCTTGATGCATCACTTATGTTATAAATCATATCTTCTTCATTTAATGATTTTTTCTAACATTGAGTTCTTCCACTACGTATCTGGGTTTTCTCTTGTCTTTTTTTTTTCATAAACTTTAAAGATTCTTAGGTTTGCGTTCTCCTGATTATATCTACTTATTTTGTAGAGCAGTGCTTTCACCAACTTCTCAACAAGAAGTCTCTCGTCTACTAATTTTTTTTATTAAAAAATTCCATAGTCCTTTATTTTTTCAATCCTTTGTTTTTAGCATTTATTCACACCTTTTTTTTTTAATGCGCCTTTGGCCATTTATATAGATTTACCTTTACACAATCTCATAACACTAAGTACATTTATTTCTTTTTATTTTTTATTTTAATTAAACAGATATTTTAATAAAATGTTTTTTTTATTTTGACAAGCATTAATTGTTGCTGTCTTTATCATACTTCATACATACTCTATACACGCTATTCGTTTTATCATCAAATGTGTACTTTCATGACTCAGATCCTTATCTTTTGGTCATGTATAAATTTCTATTTTACTCTGATTTAAACCCTTCAAACTTTACCTTTTCTTCTAAATCATATTTTAGTTCGTATTTTCTTTATATTTCATTATCACTATTAACTTTACTAATATACAATTTCAATATTTCTAACTTTAATTTTTTTATTTTTCAAAAGCTTGACTTTGGAGGGTAAAAGATAAGAATCTTTTCGATTCTATTTCCCTCTCTTTTATTAACTAAAACATTTCTTTCTTCATAAGTTTTAAATTCTTTTGCTAGTATTCTAAAACACAATATTTAATATTATTTAAATGTTAAATATCTATATGTGTGGTCGCAGTATGTGCGAGCATCACATTACACCATTGCTATTGTGTACCGAATAAGCGTATCGGCCTCAATGTTCTCTGTTCCACAGCTGTACACTACTTTGTAGTTAAAATCTTGTAGGAACAAGCTCCATCTCAACAACCTATTGTTAGCCAGAAAACTGTGATTTAGGAACTCAAGGCTGCAGTGATCGGTCAATACCACAATATCTGAACTGACCGAGTATTGCCGGTATTTCTTGAAAGCCCATATCACCGCAAGAGCCTCCTTCTCTGTAACAATATAATTAAGTTCCAGGCCTTTCAGCAACCAGCTAATTAAACAAATTTCTCTGTGTTAACCACCTCCCTGTATTAGGAACATCATGGCTCCCAATACAAACCCACTACTATCGGTTTGTATGAAAAATGTTTTGCTGAAGTTCAAATATGCCAATGTAACTGTTTCCAAGAAGCCTGCCTTTACTATCTGAAAGCTCTGTTCTTGTTGTTCCTCCCATGTCCATGGTGGTTCCTTTTTCAGCAAATGTAATAGTGGCTCCATGTCCAATGAGAACCCTCTGTAAAACCGACTATAGAAGTTACATAAATCCAGAAAAGATTTAATGTGTTTTCAGTTCCAAGAAGTCAGAAATTCCTCGATGGCTTTGATCTTCTCCGGGTTTGGTACTATCCGTTTCTCACTAATGATATGGCCCAGAAATTTGACTCCCATTGTCATTATGTAACTTTTGTTTAAATTAATCCTGATGCCTTTCCCTTTGCATTCCTCCAAGAACCCTTCCACATGTTTGAAATGTTCCTCAATATTCTCAGATGCGATGATAATGTCATCCACATATATCATGATAAAGCTTTTTATCTTATCATCTTATACCTGATCCAAACATTGGAAAAACCCTGTCCCACTATTTCACAATCCAAATGGAATCCTATTAAAAGTGTATGCATGTCCATCATATCAAAATGCCATGTATTTTCAATCTTTAGGATGTAGCTTGATTTGCCAGTATCTAGTCATCAAATCGAACATTGAAAATACATTTTTCTCTTTAAATCTTGTGAATACGTCACTTGTAGGGGATGGGTCATTAATCTCTGGAATAGTTATCTTATTCAGGTGCCATGCATCCAAACATAATCAGATGGATCCATCCCCCTTTTTCACTGTCACAATAGGATTATTAAATGGGGATGAACACTTTGAACCCTCCATTTGAGCATTGTATCTATCTGTGCCTCAACTTCTCACTTATATTGGTATGGTATTGGGTAAGCATGAGCCCGATATGGCTGGTCCTCCATGAGTCTTATTCAATGCTCATAATCTTGAATGACACCCGGGACCTCTGAAAATACCATGCTATTCCTCATTAGAACCTTCCTCAGCCTATCCCTCTGGTCATTGTCTATCAATGTTGATTCACCCACTATATTTTCCCATTCTATCTCCATCAAGGTGTTCTGTGCAAGAATTTCTCCCTGATAAACTCCTCCATCATCTTGGTTTTTCCCCATAAAGTTCAGCCATGTGCCATTTATCTCAGTATAGCCCTGTTTGTAATTCAGTATGCAACCCACCTTAAGCATGAAATAGGAACCTAACCCAATGTCATAAATCAAACCTTCCAAGATCACCAATATATGGTCAAATCTTTCTCCCACAATCTCTATCCTTACATAGACCTGCTGGGACTCTAGCTTTACCCTTTTTCTGCCAACAGTACCTGAACCGATTTCAATGGCAGCATCTGGAGTTCTGAGCAACCATCATTTAATCTGCCAAATGTTTCCTGAGACCTTATAGAGATCTGACTTCCCAGATCGAAGAGTGCATTGATTAAAAGTCCTTCTACCTTAATCGTTAATTTTTGACATATCCGAAGAGCCATTTCCACTGTCTCTCGTTCTTTCCCATAACCTAAGTTTGCTACTTGTACCTGCTGATGTTTTCCATTCCCTTTGGCCTCCTGAATCTCTTCAGTCTCTACTGTGGTCCAAAGCGGTCAATGTTTCCGCCATCTGTTCCACTGACTCTTTACATACCACCCTTTGTGCCACATCTCCAGGTAAGCCCCATCTGATTATCCTCATAATCTGCTGCTCAGAGAGTGGCTATGACCTTTCAGTCCTCAATTGTGCTACCTGATGATGAAAGAATGTCATTAGTGATTCCTCCAGTCTCCATTTCTTTTGTGTTATCTGATGCAGCCTGTCTTCTTGGAGTTTCTCACTCCAATAACTAATCCTCTATGGTATCCTGCAAATGTTGTGGGCTTTTGGAACAGGAAGTTCCACCAGATTTGTGATTCACCCTGCAAGTGACTGCAGGCGACCACTATCTTGGCCTCCTCATTCATCCTACTAAACTTGAAATACTGTTCCAGGCTTCCCAAGTGCTCCATAGGGCTTTCTCCAGGATCTCCAGCAAAAACTTGTATTTTTAGAAATTGGTGGAAGCTGATAGGATAATCCACGTGATTCCCATAGCCAATATCTGTACATTCTCCAGTGGTTCTTAGGCCTATGCCCTTTATTTCGGTATTGGCATTGTTATTGGCTGACCTGCTTATCCTCTCTTCAAATTTTGTGTCTAACCTTTCTACTGCCTTCACTATCTGACTTATATCCCCCCACATGCTCATCAGCATCCTATTATCTTCTACTCTTATCACTTCAACTTCCTCTTCTTTATCTAACTTTCTTATTCACCTTTCTGGCCGCCCTATGTCTATCCTTAGCTCAAACTCTGTTGACTCTCTATCTATACCCTCAGCCTTATCTAATTTGTCATATGCATATGGCTGCATGCCCTTTTGTTCATCCCACTTAATTTCCCTGTCATGTCTATTTTCTCTGTCTTTTGCCTCTGATTGCTGAATGAAGTCATTTCTAATTTCTTCTATGGCTTCAGCAACTTTTTTCTGGTTGTTTATTTCTATCTTTACCTGCCATTCTTCCATCCTTATCTCTTCTTTGTCCAGGTATTTTTTCATGAATTGTTGTTGCTCAACCCTCATTTGCCTTAGCATATCCATTATATCAGTATAGTTTATTTTATCTTTACTTCCCTCTTCTTATCTTCATTTCTTTCTTTTACTTTCTTTTCTTGAAGGTCCATTTTAGCTTGGGACCTTGTATGCATAGATATCACTTTATTCAACCCTTGATCTGTGTTTAATATTATTATTTTACTGAACGCTTCTGAATATATTCATACAAAACAAATCCTTTCTACTGACTCTTTGCTTTTTACTGTGACTAGCTATTTAGTTCTTTATTATCTGTTAATTAGCATTTAGAACACTAGCCAACCCAAACCCCACATACTCTGGTTCACCATCTTTTCTGCCTGCCTTAGATTCATTTGACTGCCTGTCCCACCTTGATGACGGTCCTATATTTCCCTACTTATGCAACTCTTACTCACTATACTTCAATAAATAATGCTCTTATGTATTTCACCTTTAACTATAATTTCAACTAAATTTGAGTTCCTGATATAGGGTAGTATTAAGTGAGTTCATTTATTGCTTAACTTCGTTAAGGTTTTCGCAAATTCACCCACACATTTATATTTTTTTTCACTTTTAATATCCTCCATTACACCTTCTGTCGCTTTATTATAATGGCTAATCCTACAAATATTTTATTTTCAGTTTAACTGAAACATGCTATTATTAAATCACATATATATTTTTTCAACTTCACTTATATATGCGACTATTCTAGAGTCCTACATATATATTTCTTCACTTAACTTAGATCCATGACTCTTTTATTATTTAACATTTACAATTACAACCTTATTGAAACTGTTTTATTTCTCTGTTTTTTTTTTTTTGATTGAAACAATTTATATTTCATTACAGCAATTAGATCGAGACAATCCATTCTTTGTTCGTTACCATTATATTTGAATCGTTCTTGTCTTAGATTATATATGTCACAATGCATTACAAAACTTTCTTATTATTAAAAAAAAAATCCCCCATCTTTCTATCCTTTGTACACATTTGACCTCGAAACACATATATAAAGTATTATAAAGTAAAAAAAAATTATTCCTTTCATCTTCGCTTCTCACCACTCTGACTTATAATGCTAAATTTATTTATATATTTGAAAACACATCTTTTTGTTTTATTAAAAAAAATATTTACATTATTTTATAAAATTTATTCAACACATGATCACTAATTGCACAGCAATGGATATCCTGGACAGGCCCCCAAAATGTAATGGGGAATCACCAATGATCGAAAGCTTAACTTTCCTTTTATTTATGTATAATATGGAATTCCTAAAATTCAAAATCATCCACCTCCCACTACTACAAGCAGAGAGAACATATGGACATAAACGAGTCTATATCTGTACTTGACCGAACCTGTAACTATATGAGTATATCCCCAGGTTATCTTTCCCAGTCAACTGTGTCTCGACTGCTGTAAGATTTAAAGAGTTACAGCGCTTGGATCATTTATAAATTTTAATGGGATCAAAATACTGCACCACCAGCCTCACATGTTCATTCAGAACTCAAATGAGTAATAATTATCCCCCCAAACTCTACAACTATATTACTGTTTGGAGTGGCAAAGAATGGGACGAAACAGATTTAAATTTATAAGAAATATTTAATACAATAAATTAAACAACAAAAAAATACTTTTATTGTGTGTAAACAAATTATCTGCTATAATGCTACAATTACAATATAAAAAAATCCTATAAATGATTATACATTTATAGTCATCACTTCATGTATATAAAAAACTTAAAATGTCTGTATCAATCAAATTAAGAATTTGGCAATTGTCTAAATTAACAATATGTGCACATATAAATGTAAAGGTGTAGTATACATATTTTACCTAGGTTTATTGAGTCTGTGAAGTCAGTTGAGGTCTTGCTGACTGCCACGTGGACTTCCTCCACTTCTTTAGCAGGGAACGTTCACTCTTAGGTTGGATTTGGGTTGTGGGAACTCCTCTGTATTAGGACATCAAGGACATGGCAAAATGAACCCTCAGGCAGGTGCTACATTGGCAGTTGTTACATGTAGATGGGAACCATTAGAGCATGGTGAGCCTGAATCAGCCAGTGATCATGACGGCCCTTTGCCTTCCATTCTTGATGCATCACCAATGTTATAAATCAAATCTTGTTCATTTAATGATTCCTTCTAACATTGAGTCTTTCCACTATGTATCTGGGTTTTCTCTTGTTTGTTTGTTTTTTCATAAACTTTAAAGATTCTTAGGTTTTCATTTCTCCCAATTATATCTACTTATTTTCTAGAGCAGTGCTTCCACCAACATCTCAACAAGAAGTCTTTCCTCTACTAATTTTTTTAATTAAAAAATTCCATAGTTCTTTATTTTTTCGATTCTTTGTTTTTAGCTTTTATTTACACCTTTCTTTTTCTTAATGCGCATTCAGCCATTTATATAGATTTACCTTTACACAATCTCGTAGCACTATGTACATTTCTTTCTTTTTTTTTTATTTTAATTAAACAGATATTTTAATAAAATGTTTTTTTTATTTTGGCAAGCATTAATTGTTGCTGTCTTTATCATACTTCATACATACTCCATACACACATTTCGTTTTATCGTCAAATGTGTACTTTTATGACCCAGATCCTTATCTTTTGGTCATGTTTAAATTTCTATTTTACCCTGATTTAAACCCTTCAAACTTTACCTTTTCTTCTAAATCATATTTTAGTTCGTATTTCCTTTATATTTCTTTATCACTATTAATTTTACTAATATGCAATTTCAATATTTCTAACTTTAATTATTTTTTGTTTCTCAAAATCTTGACTTTGGAGGTTAAAAGATAAGAATCTTTTCGATTCTATTTCCCTCTCTTTTATTAACTAAAACATTTATTTCTTGATAAGTTTTAAATTATTTTTGCTAGTATTCCAAAACACAATATTTAATATTATTTAAATGTTAAATATCTATATGTGTGGTCGCAGTATGTGCGATCATCACAATAAAGATGTTTATATATTCTTTCCTTTTTAATTATATTAATCTAAGATAATTAACATAAAAATGTTTCCAAAATACTTTTTAATTTTTTTTCTTTTCTCTATTTAAATATATTATTTAAATAAATATGAAATATATAAATAATTTTATGACATTTAATTAATCTTGATCTAAAAATTCTTTTCATATATGGAAACAAAAATATTAAGATATATTCTACGGATTATTGACAAATTGCAATTATAACAAAAATAATAGCAGTGAAATCAATATTACAAATGAGGGAATAGTGAGAGCTTTAAAGATATGTTTAAACAATAAATTCTTAGAAAAAAAAATGTTAAAATAAAAATTGAAGTAATTAATCCAGTCAAGTGTTGGTGGTCGAGTGGTCAGCACAACTATCTTACAAGCAATTGTCCCGGGTTTGCAGGTTTGCTTCCCAGCCGATGCTTTGACACATGAAAATAATAATAATAATAATAATGAGTATCCCCAAAAAAAGATTAATAAACTTACACATGGAAAAATCATAAGAAAAATAAAAAATGCAATGAATATAATAATTTATCAGTGATTTGTGTGGGTTTTATAGTAAATACTAATAATTGTAATACAATTTATAAAATAATTAAAAATAAAATAAAACTTGTATACAAAAAGATGGATTTATTAATTTAAGACAATTAAAATACTTAATTGTAAATTATTAGAGAAAAAATATAGTTAGTAATAAATTTGGCTGAACGTTTTCGAGGAACCGTGCCTCATACTCATAGCCTTCGTGAAAATGTACTTGATATATGTAAATGAGAATATTCAAATGAGTTACTGTTAAGTAGCCCATTTTTTCGAGATATCGAAGCACGTGTCTCTTCTGTTGATTGCATGGATGTCTCTGTTAATGTAGAATGCCTCTTTTATCTTTCTCCTGTAGTCGTTTGGTTCTGAGCATAAAATAACGGGGTTAGCGGGTATGAAATTGTGCCCTGATTGTTTAGTATGTTCAAAAAATGCAGAAGATGTACTGCTGTTCGTTTGGGCTCTATTGAAGGTGTACCGATGTTGAGCCAACCTGGTGTTAATTGTGGCTTTCGTTTCCCCATAATATGTGGCGTGGCATCCGGCCTGGGGGCAGGAAATGGAGTACACCACATGTGGGGTGAGCGCTGGATCAATGTAGTCTTTGGAGTTATTGATCAACCTATTAGTGTTGGGTGGAGTTCTGAATATTATGCTGAATTTGTTGCTTAAGGTTTTCGTTAGTTTATTGGATATTTTAGGGATGCAGGGGACCGTTATTCTGGGTAGATTGGTGCGAGGCAATTTATCATCTATTGTGCTGTTGAATTTCATGACTTTCCTCCTAATAGTTTTGTATTTGAATCCTGCTGCCAGTAGGTCTTTAATGTAATTGTTTACATTTTCCTTCCTATGTGCTTCATATTTACACAAATGATGGTTTCTAAACAGAAATGCTTTAAGACCTGTGAATTTGTGCGATGCAGGTGATTTAGAATTAGGATGGATGCAGCTTCGGATTTCAAATGGTTTAACAAGCATTCAGAACTCCACCCAACACTAATAGGTTGATCAATAACTCCAAAGACTACATTGATCCAGTGCTCACCCCACATGTGGTGTACTCCATTTCTTGCCCCCAGGCCGGATGCCACGCCACATATTATGGGGAAACGAAAGCCACAATTAACACCAGGTTGGCTCAACATCGGTACACCTTCAATAGAGCCCAAACGAACAGCAGTACATCTTCTGCATTTTTTGAACATACTAAACAATCAGGGCACAATTTCATACCCGCTAACCCCGTTATTTTATGCTCAGAACCAAACGACTACAGGAGAAAGATAAAAGAGGCATTCTACATTAACAGAGACATCCATGCAATCAACAGAAGAGACACGTGCTTCGATATCTCGAAAAAATGGGCTACTTAACAGTAACTCATTTGAATATTCTCATTTACATATATCAAGTACATTTTCATGAAGGCTATGAGTATGAGGCATGGTTCCTCGAAAACGTTCAGCCAAATTTATTACTAACTATATTTTTTTTCTCTAATAATTTACAATTAAGTATTTTCATTATTACAAATAAGGAGAAATTAAAACCACATTTAAGACAATTATTAAATAAAAGTAAAATTAATAAAAATAGATATGAATGGAGTATATATAATAGAGTGTGAACAATGTAAACAGGAAAATGAATACATAATATGTATTGAAAAAATAAAAAAATAAATTGAAAACAAGAATAACACAATGTTTAAATAGTAAGACTTTCTATGTATGTGCATACTAAAGAATGTAAACATTATAATTGTAATATTAAAATAATCAAAAACATAAGATATTAGCAACAATTCATTAAGAAATGTATAAATATAAAAAAAACAATCTTACATAAATGAAATAAAAAATATATAATATATAAATATTTATACAAAAAAGTGGATTGGGTGAAGGGGAAATACAGAGAATAATAAATTTGCTATTAAAGAAAAAAATGAATAAAATTTAAGTAATAATGAAAGGAATGTAAATAATATTTATTTTATAAAGCGCAAACTGTGTTGAAATTAAATTGAGAGAGACTGCAAACCTCTCACGCTGTATGTTTGTAATTTAAACTCGGTGAGTTAAGTGTGAAGATATTTAAGATTCATGCTTTCAGATCTAAATACTTGAGACTGTCTTGGATATATAGAAAGACAAGTAAAGAAGAGAGTGGACCACCCTTTTCTTGTTAAATTCTCTGCCTTGTATTTGTGATCTGATTGGCTGTTAGATAGTAATGAGCGTGAGAGTTTTGCAGTCTCTTTCAATTTAATGAAAGGAATATGAACAGAAAATTTTAAAAATCAAGAAAAAGAATAAATAGAATTATGTTTTCTCATGATAATATTTAATAAGTTTAAGTTTTAATGTTGTATGTTTCTATAGAATGAATGGTAAATGTATATTTTAAAAAATGTATAAGATTTTTATTCACTGTCTTTTAATTATTATATTTTCAAAAACCTCTCACAATGGTTATAAAAGATGAAGATGATTGAAAAGATGACAAAAAATTTGATATGCAATTTAATTCAAATACAGAAATCAGTTTTAAAAGAATAAATTAATAATAATATGAGAGGACATATATATTATTTTATTACACAACATAAGAATCCGTTTTTCATCAATGATTGCAATACATTAGTGGTGAAATTATTGGTTCAGTTAAGCTAATGACCTAAACGTGTAACTTGCTATTATTTAAAATACTATATTTAATTTTTAATTAGAGCAATTTTCTTAATAACTCCCGAGCATGGAAATCATATGGAACATTTTAATTTTTAAAATCAGATGCTTTGGGCATATTGATATATGTGGCATCACACGCACAGACACAAACATTCATATAGATTATTTCTACAAAGAATTAGATAAAAATAATAAAATGTCAAATTTCCACATGATGATCTTATTGTTCAATCTTAACTTTTCAGAAGGATATTTAATACACACACCCAAACAGATATATAAATTTATAATAATTAAAAGAGATATATATATTGAATTTATTTTAGTACCTGTATAGAGCTATATAAATTTATAATAATTAAAAGAGATATATATATTGAATTTATTTTAGTACCTGTATAGAGCTTTTTTAACACATTTTGCTGGATAATCTTCTTTAAAACATTTCACTCCGATCATATTAAAAAAAACTTCACCAGTAAGTTTTGCTGGAGCTGATCGGACTTCTTGCAAACATTGAAAAAATTGTTCATCACAAGTGCAGTGTGATCTAATAAATGAAAATTGAATCTATATATAGATAGTTAAATAGATATATAAAATAGTAGGGAAATAAGTATAAATAGGTCAATAAATAGATGATTAAGAAATAATAGGAAATAAGTAAATAAATCAATAGATAGATGATTAAGAAATAGTAGGAAATAAGGCTTGTATGTAGATAGATAGATTTTCAGATAGATATGTAATTATGTACATACAAGATTAGATAGACATACATCTAGATAGATAGAGTCATAAGACAGATAGATATAGAGGTAGATAGATAAATATATAGATAAATAGATGGGTAGATAAGTTGATAGGTTGTTAAGTAGATAGATAGATAGATAGATAGATAGATAGATAGACAGATAGATAAACAGACAGATAACTTGACATATAAACTGGATTAATAAGATATATAGTAAGATAAATAAATAAGTAAGTAGATACATTTACAGAAAATGAACAAACAGTTATATCCATATATACAGATAATACTCTTTTTAATAAAATCTTAAGATTTGTTTAATGATTTATTTATTTATATCCTTTACCATCCAATTTTTATTTATAAATAGGTTTATAAATTAATAGTTTAGCATTGTGTGTGTGTATATATATATATATATATATATATATATTGTACCAACATTGTGTTGTCACATAATAATTTTGTTTAAAAAATTATTAGAAATAAAAATTTTTCGTAAAAGTAAAAGTTTAAGAGTTTTGAAATAAAAGTAACAGTTAGTTAATTAAAAGGGGAGAGGGGGTTTTGCTTTACAAGCATCAAGTTAAAGTTTCATAAAAGAAGTTAAAGAGTTTTTTTGTATTATTAGTTAAAATATAAGTTAAAAGTTTAAAAACATAAATCTCTTTTATTTATTTAACGAATGGTAAAAAAGTCATCTTAAACTTAAATAGTGAATGGATCTCAAATATATATGTGCGAGAGTAAACAAAGAAATGATAAATGTGTGCATGTTAAAATCATATTGAAAGAAAACACATGAAAATAAATATTAAAATGAAATAAAGGAAAAATATAGTTAATAAACACAGCGATGGGTACTAATTAAAAATATAAAACAACACATTTGCATGGCTACTAATTAAACGATCTCCAAAAATACGTAATTAAAGGATTATCAAAGGAATTTTGACAACAGATATAGCTGGAGGATATCAAAATGACAACACATTATATATATATAAATAGTCAATTTTTTATCACACAGTTAGTTGTGTTTGAGAAACAGCTGAGTTTTAGTTTTGATCAATCAATCTATGAGTTCAATTCATCAATCAGTCATGCAGTGTTAATAGCTTCATCAGAACAAATGATGAACTTCAAACCTTGTCCAAATACAAGTACTCTGCCTGAGATGAAGTAACAGCTGCCCAAATAAATGAGAGCCACCTGAGTATCTACTGTTTTAATAATAATAGTGCCATGAAATAAATAACCATCCTCAACCTTAATAAAAGAAGTAACCAGAATCGTCAATCAACAGGAATCCTCCGCAGAAGTTTAAAACCAGCCGGCTGGAAATAAAACAATTCAGAAACATACTAGAAACACAGGAAACCAACAACCAAAATCTCCACACTCCAAAAACCTAGGTATTTAATAACTTTCTTATTTCCATTTATAAATTCAAAGTAGTCATTGCCATCCATAAAGCCTCCAGAGTCACTAGTAAGGGAATTCTATCAATGCATAAATAACTATTGATGTGCATGTTGGTTTGAATGCCTTATATTTAACATTTATTATACTATTTAATACTTTGTCATTTAACGTTGTTAGATTATATTTTCATGTGTATTTAAAATGTGTGTGTGTGGTCATATATAAGTACATTAAATGTTTATGTTAATTAAAAAATATCTAAAATAGTTAAAAACATTAATAATTAGTGTTAATTAAAATAAACTGTCTTATAAACTTAAGCTTTGTCTGTCAGTCAATTCTTTTGCCACTAAATTAAAACAATAATTTGTTATTGATTACAAGTAGCTGAGCTAGTCATGGGTGTAACTTGGGCATTGAATTAGTGGCCATTGTTTAAAGTGTGTTATTTATCTTCTGGATAAGTAACTGGCACACATCTTTATACAAAACAAAAAAGTGCTTTGAACATGGTGTTAATTCAACAGTTGAGAAGAAGTTATGTCCTGGAAATGTAATACTAGTTATATATTTTATAGCTATCATTTGGACATACATACTCTCCAAGTATGTTCTTCTCTGCCTAAGAGGCTGGTAGGTAAACAAAATTTAATTGAACCCAGTTAATATATATATATATATATATATATATATATATTAACTGGGTTCAATTAAATTTTATATATATATATATATATATATATATATATAAACATTACAAGCATAAAGCTAAACTAGTCAATATAAAATCAAAACTACCCCAAATCTAAAATTAAACCAGACCAGAATAAAAATAATATTAAAACACAACCTAAGGTTTCACTGCTACAAGCAGACTTCTTAGCTGATGTAAAATCATTAGGATAGCATTTTAAATAATCTACTCTATTAAAAATTTTTAAATTAACCATTTTCTTCATAATATCTATCAATTTTCTTTTAATCAAATTACCTGGATTTTTATCTAACAACATATATTTACCATTATTTAATTCTCTATCCATTTTCTCTTTGAAATCATCTCCTTTCATAATAACAAACCTACCAGCTTTGTCTTCACGAGAAATGATTACATCATTAGCAATTTTAAAATGGAAAGTAGTTGGGTATTTGGAAGTTTAGATATTGAAAATATGTATCAGTCTGTTAATAGGTTAAGCAGTATTGATGTTCTTTTGTCTGTATTGATTAAGAAAAGTTCTTTATCAAAAAATAAAATTAAGGTAATTAAAGATTTGCTTTTATTATTGGAAGATTCTATGTATTTTACTTATAAAGGTAATTTTTATAAGATTAAGGAAGGGTGGATAATAGGTTATATTATTTCTCCTTTAGTATGTTCAGTTTATATTAGTTTTATGGAAGAGGAAATATTATTAAAAGAATTGTTTATATGTAAAATTATTTGTCAGATATGTTGATGATTGTTTATTTGTTGTTGAGAATGGTAAATTGAAGGAATTTGTAAATGAGTTTAATTGTTTTGATCCTTCTATAAAATTTGTGTTAGAAGGAGGGGGGTTAGATTTTGGTAAGTTAAAAATTTTTAGATCTTTTGGTGATTAGAAATATAGAAACTAATTGTTTATTGTGCAGTCATTTAGTTAAAAGTAAAGAATTAAGATTTATAATTAAACCTGATAGCTATCAGTCTGTATCTCATAAAGTAGCTGCTTTAAGGAATTATTGTCATAGGAATATTAAATTAAATAATTCTAGTGGGGTAGCTTTGTTTCAGAAATATCAATTTTATAAAGATTATTTAAGTGTTGGATACTCTGATAAATTTGTTAAAAGTATTTTATTTAATAGTAATATTTGTAAGGATGTAAAGGTTAAAGAAAATATGATTTTATTTCTTTGCCATTTAAATTGTCTTCTTATAAAATGTGTGTAGAAATAGTAAATTGTTTGGAAATAAAAAATTGCTTGGAAAAGGGGTGTTACATTGAATAATTTATTGAATAATACAAGGAAGTTTTTGATAGAAAGACTATTCCTGGTGTGGTATATTTTATTCCTTGTTTATTTTGTAAGAAGGTTTACATAGGTCAGAGTAGTTTGAGTTTAAATGAAAGAGTAAAGGTTCATAAAAGTAGAGTTAAAAATAGATATCTTAGTTCTGATCTCATGAAAAAGATACAGGCCACACTATTGATTTTGATGAAGCTAAGGTTGTCTTCTTTGAGAGAAATGAAATCAAAAGAAGAATTAAAGAGTCTTTATTATTGAAAATTTATGATTCTGAAGCAATTAACTTATTTAAGAGTTCTTTTAATATTAAGGGTGGATGGGAAGTGAATGGATTTGTGGGTAGTTTTTAATAGTATATATAATGTGTGTTTTTTTTTTTATTATTTCTTTACACTTGAGAAGTCTGTTGTAGCAGTGAAACCTTAGGTTGGGTTTTAATATTATTTTTATTCTGGTCTGGTTTAATTTTAGATTTGGGGTAGTTTTGATTAATATATATATATATATATATATATATATATATATATATATATATATATATATATATATATATATATATATATATATATATATATATATATATATATAATTCCATAATGAGAAATTAACATTCAAACCTATTGTTCATTTTAATATATAAATCTGCATGCACTCATCCATCAGTAAGAGTTTTAAAAACATAAGTAAATCACTTGTGTTTAGAGCTTATTTTTATATAAGGCAATACATACAGAGAATGCTTAATTCAAGATGTGATTCTATTCTATACCTGATGTTTTAATTGACAACTAAATTGTACAATTTTTGTTTATATATCACAGGAGAGAAAACATTTCTTACTTTTAAATACCTGCAATTAAGCATGTATTAGGTTAGAAGATATGTAAATTAATAATTAAGCAATATATATATATATATATATATAATTACATAAAAATAAATTAATCTACAAACCTGTGCTGTTTATTTTAGTGTATAAAACTGCACACACTCATTCATCACTAAGAGATTTAAAATCACAAGTGAATCACTTGTGCATAGATCTTATTTATATAAGCTAACCCTTACTGACTGTAGTATATATCAACAAAATTTGTACAATTTAGTTGTTAATTAAAACATCAGACACTGAATAGGATCAAACCCTGAGTTAAGCATTCTCATTAAGAGTTGGCTTATATAAGAATAAGTTTCTAATGACAAGTGATTCACTTGTGTTTTAAAACTTTTACTGTCAAGCAAGAGTGCATAGATTTATACACTAAAATGAA
This sequence comes from Epiperipatus broadwayi, assembly GCA_028023455.1. Classification (NCBI taxonomy): domain Eukaryota; kingdom Metazoa; phylum Onychophora; class Udeonychophora; order Euonychophora; family Peripatidae; genus Epiperipatus; species Epiperipatus broadwayi. The sequence continues at coordinate 9,109,499 of JAQFVV010012410.1, read as the reverse complement.
AAGCACAGGTTTGGAGGTTAATATTTTTCGACACAATTACATACACACATATGCATATATATATAAACTAGTCAATAAATAATCAAAATTGCCCCAAATTCAGAATTCAACCAGACTAGCCAAGAAAATAAACTCTAAAATACTACCAATGGTTTTACTACCACAAGAAGACTTCTCAAGTGTAAAGAACTATGAAATAACAACACCATTATTCTAAATGTTACCCACAATTCCTCTTACTTCCCATAACTCATAATATTAAAAGAACTTTTAAATAAGTTAATTGACTTAGAATCATAAATTTTTAATAATAAAGATTCTTTAATTCTTCTTTTTATTTCATTTCTCTCAAAGAACACAACCTTAGCTTCATCAAAATGAATAGAGTGATCTGCATCTTTTATGGATATATAAAGCAGAACTAAGATATTTATTTCTAACTCTACTTTTATGCACTTTTATTATTTTATTTAAGCTCAAACTACTCTGACCTCTATATATATATATATATATATATATATATATATATATATATATTGTGCCCTTTTCTATAGCTCAGAAATAGCTTATCGCAGTAAATTACTAAAAATTTTAAATTTCAGAATATGTTCTCTTGATGTGTTAATTATATTGTGTTAATAATATCTTAAGTACAATCTAAAGCTAAATGAAAATACATAACACATAATATTATAATGAATCACTTAAGAATAGTTAAATAAAGTTAAAAGTATTATTTTATATGGTTGCAAAAGCTGGCCATAATAAATAACACAGCTATAAATATTTAAAAGTATGTTTAAAAGTTCGTTTTTAATATTCTTAAATGGATAGTTAAGTAAATCTTATATTTAAATTTATAATCATATTTAATAATCATAATTAATATCATATATTTTTTAAAAAAAAGTAAGTTTTATGGTAGTGAAAGTTGTATTTAATTCTATACTTTCCAAATTATTTTTCTAAATTTTATAATTGTATTATTTTATTTAATACAACAAGGATAGCAATTTATTTATTCCCAGACAGAGAAAAATCGGATAGTCTGTCTTGATTATTAATCATGTGACTTATGTAATATAGAGTTACACACACTTGCTTGCTAGAATTTATTAGTAAAGTTTAAAATATTGTAGAATTGCATTATAGAGTTAAATGTAATTATTACCTAGCATAAAGCTAATAATAAATATTAAGTTAACTGTCATTACAACATGTTTAAACAATGCAGTAAAGACGAGTACAGATAATAAAAGGATTAAATATTTTATTAAAATTAAAATAGATAAAATAAATATTAAAAGTGGAATAAACTTATTAAATATTGTTTTAAAAGTTATTTTAAAGATATTTAATCAATTTAGTAAAATAATAATTGATTTAAGATTAATATTTTTAAATAATATTTAAGGTTTTAATATGTCATAATTTTATTTTTTGAAATTTAATTGTGTAAGTTTGCAACATATGCAAATTTGATATCAAACTAAAAGTAAGAATCAACCAATAGGATAAGGTATTCTTACAGGGTATAAATACCATTGTAGTTGATTAGGGTGATTAATAATGTTTTAATTTTATTATTTTAGTCAATTTGAGTGCTCTCATAATTTTATTTGCAAAAACGAATAGGTATTATTTTAAAAAAGTATTTTGCAAAAGGAGAGTGTAAACTAAAAATATTTTAATAACTTCATTTAATATGTGCTAGTTTTTTTTTAAAGTTTTCTTACCAGAAGTATTTTATCAAAAATCTAATGTAGAACTTCACGATAATAAAATGGAAATACCAAGAAGTAAAATATATTCAATTTATAATATTTTAAAAATGTATATAATATTTGTTGATACAGTTTCATTAGGGCTGAACAAGAGGACTGTTCTAATGAATAAAGTAGCAGTATGGACATTATACAAAAAACTTAAATGAAAAAACTGTTTTGCCATCTAAAAGTAAAGACGCATTATTTTATATTGTAAGATAAGCTTGTCCAAAATTAAGAAGCAGTAAGACAAGTATACTTTATGATAAAATTATAGAAATGTCAAGTTATAAAAGTAAATGTTATATCCTTTGTGAAGGAAACATTAAATAATTCTATAAGAAATTATTTTAAGAAAAAAAAAACTCATATTTACTAAAGCGTATATATTATAAAAAAAACCTAAAGTCTCAAAGAGTTAATACGTGTTTATAAAAGTTTGTTTTGGAAAACCTGAAAATTAAGATAATAATTAAACACTGAAAATAAGTACTAAATGGAAATAAATTCACTAAGGAAGAAACCTATAACGAAAGTAGATACATGATTAAATAAAAGGACGGAACCATGGAAATATATTTCTATTGCACAAAAGTTTATCAGATAGATTAAGCTAAACCAAATGGAATATAATACATTACTACTCTTATATGGGAAATTTAATAAGCTTCATGGGATAATTTTTTAGTATTAAAAGATTTCAATAATCATCATTCTGGACTATAGAAGTTATAAAATTTATTAACTATTCCAGAATAGATTGATGATTATTTTGTTTAATTTTCAAGGTTTAAAAAGACGTCATATATTTTTTACTATGATTGTTTTTTTTAATTGCTCACTGCCAATTCACTTCAAAATATCTTTGTAATCTGGTAAACCATCTAGCTCAAGAAATTAGGAGTGTACAGGCAGTGTACCCCATAGCAATAGTACCTTACAATAAAAAGAACAAAAAAATTCCTGCACTTGAAGACCTATATCCATAGGACCACTTCCAATGAAGATACTGGAGAAGGTTATAAAAGAAAAAATAGAGCCATTTTTGATGCCTTCCATCTCGGATACTCAGTTTGCTAAGAAAAAATCTTCAACCACACAAGCAGCTTTACTTTTCAAAACTATAATGGTAACTGTAAGAAATAAGAAAAAATATAGCCCTCTGGTCATACAACTGGATATAGCATCAGCCTTTGACACTGTCAACATATTTGTATTGCTAAAGATGCTTGAAACCACAAACCTATTAATAAACCATGAGCTACACATAACACTTAATGGTAGAAATTCTCCCTCTTTCTACCCCAGTCAGTCACTATCACAGGGTTCACCCTTAAGTGCCCTACTCTTTATTTTTTATATTAACCCCTTAATTAAAGAAATAAATAAATCCTTTGAAGGCATACAAATGCCAGGATCAACACAAAAAATAGCATGTTTGGCATATACGGATGATGTCACGGTCTTTTTAACTTCTAAAAAGCAGATACCACGGTTGAACAAGATAGTGGAAGAATATTCAGTCAATTATGGACTGAAGATAAATCCAGAAAAATCTGCATCTTGGCATATATTCTCAGGCAAACCATGTGAGTCCATATGTCAGGGAAAGCCAAATCCCTTTCTGGGTTTTCCATTTTATATGGGCACCACTGGAATGTGCTGTCACATACAAAACAAACTCAAAGATGTTGGAAAAAATAGCAAATTCATTTTCTAAAGCCTATCTATCAATATATGCAAAGACCCAACTAATCAACAGGATAATCATGACGAGAATAACATACTACATGCCAGTAATTGTTTTTTCTAAAGTTTTCATCTGGAAAATTAACTCCATATGCTGTAAACTTATGTGGGCCAGAAAAACAGTGGCCATGTCAATTAAAAACCTTAGTTGACCACTAATAAAAAATGGCCTTGGCCTACACAGCCTCAACATTTTCCACATGCAAAAACAAAAAAATACAATAATTGCTTTAATTAGTCAATTTACAAAATTATAACATCTAAGAAAAATAACTCCTACTGATCGACCACCTCCAAAAGACTCACTCACTCATTCAATCAGCAATATACCACTGCAATGCAATAGAAAAAATCCCCAACCAATGGACAGAAAAATATAAATATTGGGAAATCTATGAACTAATGCAGAACCATATTACCAACAATGAAATATTATTGATATTAAAAATAAACAATAAAGTATTAATCAAAAAATACAAGGAATGGGAGTTAGAGCCAAATTTTTTTTATTTCATCCTTAAAATAAACTTAGATGCCCTCCCAACCACATACTTTTTGGTCCATAGAAGACTACATAGAGACATACAACCTTTATGTGGCTTATGCCATCAGAATGAAGAAACTGTCCAGCACTTACTTTATCACTGCAAAGGTCTGGAACAAACAAGAGTTATACTATGCAACACATATAGGAAAAATAAAACCACCATGGAACAAGTAATAATGGCTTTCCAAAGTACAACAGTACCACTGATTAGGGAAGCAACTTTTGTTCTATATTCACTATGGTGCACAAGATGTACATTCCTAATTGGAAATAACACAAGGAAACATCCATCAACTGTTGAACATAAGTTAATGCAAATACAAATCTGGGACAAATTGATAACAAGTCCAGACATCTATGCAGCTACCTGGTCTCTGCTTAAACACAGAGCAAGTTTATAACATAATCAAGCAAATGATACACTAAGTAATACCAACAAAAGAAAAAACTAAAAAATAAATAATAAAACAAAAATAAAACAGAAAAGAACAGAGCCCATCCCTATCCAGTAATAGCTACAGTAACATCTGTGTACCTAATAACTATTCAAATGCAAATGCTTATAATATTCTGAACACTTTATTTGATAATGAATAACTCTGTAACATTCAACTAGAACAATATAATATAAAGATGTTATTTTGATTCTTGTAATAACAATTGTAACCGTATTGTAACTGGAAAACAATAAAGTACCTTTTGAAACATCATTATCATCATCATAATCATAATAATAGTAGTAGTAGTAGTAGTAGTAGTGGTAGTAGTAGTGGTGGTGGTAGTAGTAGTAATAATAATAGTAATAGTAATAATAGTAATAGTAATAATAATAATAATAATAATAATAATAATAATAATAATAATAATAATAATAATAATAATAATAATAATAATAATAATAATAATAATAATAATAATAATAATAATAATAATAATAATAATAATAATAATAATAATAATAATAATAATAATAATAATAATAATAATAATAATAATAATAATAATAATAATAATAATAATAATAATAATAATAATAATAATAATAATAATAATAATAATAATAATAATAATAATAGGATACCGCAGCAAATCTCTGCTGAGGTAAGAAGCAATCCTTAAGTTCTCCGATGTAAGTATTTATTTTTTACTTTTGTTCCAACTTGTTATTTCGCAAAACAAACATAATACAGGAAAAATCGAATTATATAATAGATTAATAGTGTTTTTTGAAAAATATCGGTGTGTTTTAATATCTTTTTTTTAAAAATAAAAAAATACTGACTTGAGTCAGAATAAATCATGGCTACTGCCCAGTCAAGCGTGAGCGAATTAAGCACCAATACGAAATTAACAACATCGTTAGTTTCAACATCGCCTATTTCGTATGCAAAAGTACTTAAAAGTAATAGCAATACTACAGCACCAACTCAAATACCGCGCTTCCGTAGAACAAACACAAATGATATAAAAAATCTTGATCTAAACACTCGAGAGGAAAATCAACCCCCAGCCGCAATCTGGACAAAAGAAACGCTTGAAAATGTGACGGACCGTTTCAGTAATACGGTGCCTCGTACGTTATTTGAAACATTTCGCAGGTTTTTTTCACCAACTTCGTTAGTACTCGCAGTAACCGATAATCAATGCTCATTATATCGTTTCCCAAAAGCTTTATTATATGAAGCAATCACGCAAAATGCACTATGGGAAACAATCTCTTGTATCGCCGACCATCCAAATTCTCGATATATAACCATTGATTTTTATACTCAGCAGCAAAAAGAACGTTTTCAATCCACTATTTTAGCACTTGATAATTACGCACTCGTAATTATAGATGAAAACCGGAAAAATATAATTACTGGAGTGCTTAAAAATACTTATCTTAAATACAACGTACAAGATTTTCAAAAAATGATAAACCCGTTTGGAAAAGTAATTGCCCTACAGCCTATATATTTAAAAGACACACCTATACCGATATGTAGTAATCGTTTTGAATTTAAAATAAAACTACATAAAAACGTAGACGCCTCAACGATTCCAACACAGATTACAGATCAAGAAGCAACACTCTCTCTTCACATAAGAGGTCTAAAGCCACATTGTTTTGGCTGTGGACAGAGAGGACACCTAGCAACTCAGTGCGATAACACAAAAAGCAATCACTGTGAACAAACTAAAATCCTCTCCCCAGAACAACCCAGTGATGAAAATAAAATTTATAATAACACTACATCCATTGGCAACCCAATAATAGAAACCGGAAAAAAACAGGTTCAAACACCCACAAACAAAAATAATAATGGAGCAGAATTGCCTATCCCAAAGACCAACCAAAAAAATAATAACACAAAAACTAACACAGAAATCCAAGATTCAAACGAAAATAATTCTCAAGAAACCACAACACAAAATACAGCAATTACATCACAGGATCAGCATCTCAATAAAACAAAATGTGTACCAAGTAAAAATCAACAAACAGAAAGTAAACACACACAGTTATATAATGAAAATATAAATCCAGATAATATAAAGATACCAATAATAAAAAAAACTACAATTATAAACAAAACTGCATCAAACATAATGGATGCAATAGAAGCCCCTCTTCCACCTATTCAAGAGAATACACCAGAGGGAAAAAGAAAGCCAGGTAGACCACCTAAAAATCATGAATCCAAAAAGGCAAAAAAAACAGACCAAAAGCACAACTCATCAGACATATACAATTTAGAAAATGATGAAATAGAAATGGATGTAAGCCAACAACAAATGGACACCTGTTCGGTTTCATCACAAATTGCCTGTATAGAGTCTGAAGCAATATTAAATGAAAGAAAAACTGATAATAAACCCAACAATGTCTTAAATATGTATCAGCATCCATCTACTGCAATATAAACAAAAATTTAGTATTAAAAATAAAATAAAAATCAATACCCTGTTAAAAAATTATTTAAAACATGAAGATAAAAATTGGATCTCTCAACATTAGAGGCTTAAATGCCACCAAAAAACTTTTTGATCTCAAAAAATGGTTACATACAACACAACCACACATACTGGGGCTTTTGGAAACAAAAATATACAGCAGCTCTCAAATTGATCCATCAAAATATTTAGTCAGCCAAGGTTTTTGTGCCTGCTCAAGGCAATCATCATCACCATCAGGTGGCACAGGCATAATTATTTCCCACAACTGCCCTTTCGATTCTTTTAAAATTATATATATTGACTCTAATCTTATCATATTAACACTCCATCATAAAAATATCACACTTAACCTAGTATTTGTATATATACCACCAGGCCCTGTCATCATCTCCAGAATAATAGCAACAATAAATTCAATGCTTACAGCAACACCAAATCCCATAATACTCCTGGGAGATTTCAACATGACCTACCAAACTTTTGTCACCAAATGGATCCATCAAATAACAATCCCACTTATGAGTGCTGAGGGTTTTCTCCCATCAAACTCAATATCTTTTAATAACAATAGATATAAGTCACTTATTGATTTGTGTTTCTACTCACCAATGTTACATCATTATTTTAATCTTGAACTCTGTCCATCTATAATCTCAGATCATGCTGCTCAGTTCATCACCCTCGACCTAACAAAAATACAGAATACAACAATAGCCCTCCAAAAGACTATGCGAATACTTCTTCCAGCACAAACAACTGAATTCTTATATTCAGAAACATATATAATGCTCCAAAAACTTCAAAACATGTCACTCGATCCAGTACAAAAGTATATAGCATTCACCAATATACTTTCTTTCAACATCAATCATATTACCTGCAACTCAACACCCCCCACCAGATTATTAGCATTGGCAGATGAACTACATAAAAGAATAACTATTTCCAGACCAACTACAGATAATCAAACACAAATTAAAAAACTTACAGAAATGTACAACAATACATGCAATACACTAAAGCAATATGTAGCAATAAAAAAGAAAAAAATATGCCTTACACAACAACATACTTGGACCAGAGCATACATACGGTGGGCATTGGGATACCCATCCACAGTCAGAGTGCCTATGGCACTTGAAATAGATGGCTCTATAACAGCTGGACATAACATGATAAACCCAATATATCAACACTTTAAAAAAAAACTGCAAAAACAGAGAGTGTACATACCAAATGAAGACATATTTGGAGACCCTGAAACAGACACACCAATAACAACAACTGACATTGTATTTCAACTTGCAACAATAACAAACACATGTCACCCAGGACCACAAGGAATTCCCAAATTTGTGTTCAAACATCTTAGTCACTTCACAGCAAAATACCTGTGCGATCTAGCCAATTACATATCCCAAAAAATTTACAACATACAAAGTCTATACCCAATTGCAATGGTTCCATTTAACAAAAAACCAACAGCAATATCATCTTTATCTAATCTACGACCAATTTCAATGGGACCTTTAGGAATAAAAATTCTTGAAAGAGTGATAAAGGAAAAAATAGAACAACACATACTCCCTGTGTTATCATCAGCACAATATGCCAAAAAAGGATCATCCATTGGCCAGGGTGCCTTAATGTACAAAACAATTATCGAAGTAGTAAAAAAAAGAAAGAAATATGCACCAATTATAGTTCAACTAGACATTGAGGCAGCTTTTGACTCAGTGCCTATAGCCAAATTATTAGACGTGCTGAAAAAAACAACAACACCTCCATCCCTACTATATATAATAGCCAATCTGCTACTCAGCCGTGAAATTCACATCACATTGAATGGAAAAAAATCACCAGCCTTCAGACCGAGTCAATCCATCCCACAAGGATCCCCCCTAAGTGCCTTGCTCTTTACAATATATATAAATCCTCTATTAATAGAGATACAGAAAAAAATAAAAGGCATTCAAATTCCAAACACTGCTTTAAATATATCATGCATAGCCTATATGGACGATGTAACCGTTTTCCTCCCCTCTAAAAAGAACCTCCCCATATTACAAGAGATAATCAAGAATTATACCTCAAATTTTAATTTAAAAATTAACACAAATAAAACTGCTGCATGGTCAATATACACAGGCAAGCACTGTACAGAGATGTTTAATGGTAAACCATCTGCTTTCCTTGGTTTCCCATTCTACCTTGGAACCAATGGAATGAGGCAAAAAATTCAAAATAAATTAAAAATAGATGCTGAAAAAATCACAGCCTCACTTGAAAAGTCATACCTGTCAATATATGCAAAGGTAGCACTATTTAATCAACTTATAACTACAAAAATTACATACTATACACCTATAATCAAATTTGCAAAAACATTCATATCTAAAATCTCATCAATCTGTAACAAACTAATATGGAAGAGAAAGACAGTGGCAATCTCTTTAAAAAATCTGAGCAGACCACCACATAGCAATGGACTTGGACTCCATACAATCAATGTTTTTTACACACAGAAATCAGTAAATCTAATAACAGCAACCATAAAAAGATTTCCAGACCTGGAGTGTGTAATCAGTATAATACCCACAGACAGACCACCCCCTTCATATGGATATCTATCCACACTGATTGAAGAACTCAAGCCAATATACAACAAAATATCACTCAATAATGACAACAAGTATACATACTGGGACATTTACAATATACTACATCCAAACCAGACACCCAATCTACATCCATCAGTTCTTGGAATAGACAACAGGCAACTACTGCAACAATTCAGAAAATGGTCATTAGAACCAAAATTATTTGATTTTCTACTTAAGCTTAATCTCAATGCTCTACCCACAACCCATTTCCTTAGATTTCGTAGATTCTATACAAATATAGACCCCATGTGCGGGCTATGTCATAGAGAAGAAGAGACACAAGATCATTTTCTTCATTCCTGCAGTGCCCTAGAAACAATACGTCGCACAATGTTTACCACATACAGAAAGGCTATCATTTCAATTGATGAAATAATAAATACATTTAAAAAAGGCAACAACCCTGCTATTCGTGCAGCAACATACAGCCTTTATGCCTACTGGTGCACCAGATGCACTTTTGCACTTGCCAATAACCCTCGACGCCACCCAGCAACATATTCAATAAAACTAGAACTGTTAAGAAAAAGAGACAGCATCCTAGCTCAACCAGATATATTTGCAGCCACATGGTCACACTTGAAACAAAGATCCAGTCTATGAAATATAAAGACCAATAAGATAGATGATGACATTTTCAACATCAGCATTTTTTCCAACTTTAAAAAAAAAATGCAAGCATAAACTGAACTAAATAGAAGACCAAATTTAAAAACAAGAAGAAAAAAAAAGTATGCAGAAAAGATAAAGACTTATATACTGAAAGTTGTAATTTTGTTTTTCATTTGTAAAAAATCAATATATGACTTTGTAACTTTTTAGACTCAATAAAGTTTTGCTTTGAAACATAATAATAATAATAATAATAATAATAATAATAATAATAATAATAATAATAATAATAATAATAATAATAATAATAATAATAATAATAATAATAATAATAATAATAATAATAATAATAATAATAATAATAATAATAATAATAATAATAATAATAATAATAATAATAATAATAATAATAATAATAATAATAATAATAATAATAATAATAATAATAATAATAATAATAATAATAATAATAATAATAATAATACCGCAGCAAATCTCTGCTGAGGTAAGAAGCAATCCTTAAGTTCTCCGATGTAAGTATTTATTTTTTACTTTTGTTCCAACTTGTTATTCGCAAAACAAACATAATACAGGAAAAATCGAATTATATAATAGATTAATAGTGTTTTTTGAAAAATATCGGTGTGTTTTAATATCTTTTTTTTTAAAAATAAAAAATACTGACTTGAGTCAGAATAAATCATGGCTACTGCCCAGTCAAGCGTGAGCGAATTAAGCACCAATACAAAATTAACAACATCGTTAGTTTCAACATCGCCTATTTCGTATGCAAAAGTACTTAAAAGTAATAGCAATACTACAGCACCAACTCAAATACCGCGCTTCCGTAGAACAAACACAAATGATATAAAAAATCTTGATCTAAACACTCGAGAGGAAAATCAACCCCCAGCCGCAATCTGGACAAAAGAAACGCTTGAAAATGTGACGGACCGTTTCAGTAATACGGTGCCTCGTACGTTATTTGAAACATTTCGCAGGTTTTTTTCACCAACTTCGTTAGTACTCGCAGTAACCGATAATCAATGCTCATTATATCGTTTCCCAAAAGCTTTATTATATGAAGCAATCACGCAAAATGCACTATGGGAAACAATCTCTTGTATCGCCGACCATCCAAATTCTCGATATATAACCATTGATTTTTATACTCAGCAGCAAAAAGAACGTTTTCAATCCACTATTTTAGCACTTGATAATTACGCACTCGTAATTATAGATGAAAACCGGAAAAATATAATTACTGGAGTGCTTAAAAATACTTATCTTAAATACAACGTACAAGATTTTCAAAAAATGATAAACCCGTTTGGAAAAGTAATTGCCCTACAGCCTATATATTTAAAAGACACACCTATACCGATATGTAGTAATCGTTTTGAATTTAAAATAAAACTACATAAAAACGTAGACGCCTCAACGATTCCAACACAGATTACAGATCAAGAAGCGACACTCTCTCTTCACATAAGAGGTCTAAAGCCACTTTGTTTTGGCTGTGGACAGAGAGGACACCTAGCAACTCAGTGCGATAACACAAAAAGCAATCACTGTGAACAAACTAAAATCCTCTCCCCAGAACAACCCAGTGATGAAAATAAAATTTATAATAACACTACATCCATTGGCAACCCAATAATAGAAACCGGAAAAAAACAGGTTCAAACACCCACAAACAAAAATAATAATGGATCAGAATTGCCTATCCCAAAGACCAACCAAAAAAATAATAACACAAAAACTAACACAGAAATCCAAGATTCAAACGAAAATAATTCTCAAGAAACCACAACACAAAATACAGCAATTACATCACAGGATCAGCATCTCAATAAAACAAAATGTGTACCAAGTAAAAATCAACAAACAGAAAGTAAACACACACAGTTATATAATGAAAATATAAATCCAGATAATATAAAGATACCAATAATAAAAAAAACTACAATTATAAACAAAACTGCATCAAACATAATGGATGCAATAGAAGCCCCTCTTCCACCTATTCAAGAGAATACACCAGAGGGAAAAAGAAAGCCAGGTAGACCAAGTAAAAATCATGAATCCAAAAAGGCAAAAAAAAACAGACCAAAAGCACAACTCATCAGACATATACAATTTAGAAAATGATGAAATAGAAATGGATGTAAGCCAACAACAAATGGACACCTGTTCGGTTTCATCACAAATTGCCTGTATAGAGTCTGAAGCAATATTAAATGAAAGAAAAACTGATAATAAACCCAACAATGTCTTAAATATGTATCAGCATCCATCTACTGCAATATAAACAAAAATTTAGTATTAAAAATAAAATAAAAATCAATACCCTGTTAAAAAATTATTTAAAACATGAAGATAAAAATTGGATCTCTCAACATTAGAGGCTTAAATGCCACCAAAAAACTTTTTGATCTCAAAAAATGGTTACATACAACACAACCACACATACTGGGGCTTTTGGAAACAAAAATATACAGCAGCTCTCAAATTGATCCATCAAAATATTTAGTCAGCCAAGGTTTTTGTGCCTGCTCAAGGCAATCATCATCACCATCAGGTGGCACAGGCATAATTATTTCCCACACCTGCCCTTTCGATTCTTTTAAAATTATATATATTGACTCTAATCTTATCATATTAACACTCCATCATAAAAATATCACACTTAACCTAGTATTTGTATATATACCACCAGGCCCTGTCATCATCTCCAGAATAATAGCAACAATAAATTCAATGCTTACAGCAACACCAAATCCCATAATACTCCTGGGAGATTTCAACATGACCTACCAAACTTTTGTCACCAAATGGATCCATCAAATAACAATCCCACTTATGAGTGCTGAGGGTTTTCTCCCATCAAACTCAATATCTTTTAATAACAATAGATATAAGTCACTTATTGATTTGTGTTTCTACTCACCAATGTTACATCATTATTTTAATCTTGAACTCTGTCCATCTATAATCTCAGATCATGCTGCTCAGTTCATCACCCTCGACCTAACAAAAATACAGAATACAACAATAGCCCTCCAAAAGACTATGCGAATACTTCTTCCAGCACAAACAACTGAATTCTTATATTCAGAAACATATATAATGCTCCAAAAACTTCAAAACATGTCACTCGATCCAGTACAAAAGTATATAGCATTCACCAATATACTTTCTTTCAACATCAATCATATTACCTGCAACTCAACACCCCCCACCAGATTATTAGCATTGGCAGATGAACTACATAAAAGAATAACCATTTCCAGACCAACTACAGATAATCAAACACAAATTAAAAAACTTACAGAAATGTACAACAATACATGCAATACACTAAAGCAATATGTAGCAATAAAAAAGAAAAAAAATATGCCTTACACAACAACATACTTGGACCAGAGCATACATACGGTGGGCATTGGGATACCCATCCACAGTCAGAGTGCCTATGGCACTTGAAATAGATGGCTCTATAACAGCTGGACATAACATGATAAACCCAATATATCAACACTTTAAAAAAAAACTGCAAAAACAGAGAGTGTACATACCAAATGAAGACATATTTGGAGACCCTGAAACAGACACACCAATAACAACAACTGACATTGTATTTCAACTTGCAACAATAACAAACACATGTCACCCAGGACCACAAGGAATTCCCAAATTTGTGTTCAAACATCTTAGTCACTTCACAGCAAAATACCTGTGCGATCTAGCCAATTACATATCCCAAAAAATTTACAACATACAAAGTCTATACCCAATTGCAATGGTTCCATTTAACAAAAAACCAACAGCAATATCATCTTTATCTAATCTACGACCAATTTCAATGGGACCTTTAGGAATAAAAATTCTTGAAAGAGTGATAAAGGAAAAAATAGAACAACACATACTCCCTGTGTTATCATCAGCACAATATGCCAAAAAAGGATCATCCATTGGCCAGGGTGCCTTAATGTACAAAACAATTATTGAAGTAGTAAAAAAAAGAAAGAAATATGCACCAATTATAGTTCAACTAGACATTGAGGCAGCTTTTGACTCAGTGCCTATAGCCAAATTATTAGACGTGCTGAAAAAAACAACAACACCTCCATCCCTACTATATATAATAGCCAATCTGCTACTCAGCCGTGAAATTCACATCACATTGAATGGAAAAAAATCACCAGCCTTCAGACCGAGTCAATCCATCCCACAAGGATCCCCCCTAAGTGCCTTGCTCTTTACAATATATATAAATCCTCTATTAATAGAGATACAGAAAAAAATAAAAGGCATTCAAATTCCAAACACTGCTTTAAATATATCATGCATAGCCTATATGGACGATGTAACCGTTTTCCTCCCCTCTAAAAAGAACCTCCCCATATTACAAGAGATAATCAAGAATTATACCTCAAATTTTAATTTAAAAATTAACACAAATAAAACTGCTGCATGGTCAATATACACAGGCAAGCACTGTACAGAGATGTTTAATGGTAAACCATCTGCTTTCCTTGGTTTCCCATTCTACCTTGGAACCAATGGAATGAGGCAAAAAATTCAAAATAAATTAAAAATAGATGCTGAAAAAATCACAGCCTCACTTGAAAAGTCATACCTGTCAATATATGCAAAGGTAGCACTATTTAATCAACTTATAACTACAAAAATTACATACTATACACCTATAATCAAATTTGCAAAAACATTCATATCTAAAATCTCATCAATCTGTAACAAACTAATATGGAAGAGAAAGACAGTGGCAATCTCTTTAAAAAATCTGAGCAGACCACCACATAGCAATGGACTTGGACTCCATACAATCAATGTTTTTTACACACAGAAATCAGTAAATCTAATAACAGCAACCATAAAAAGATTTCCAGACCTGGAGTGTGTAATCAGTATAATACCCACAGACAGACCACCCCCTTCATATGGATATCTATCCACACTGATTGAAGAACTCAAGCCAATATACAACAAAATATCACTCAATAATGACAACAAGTATACATACTGGGACATTTACAATATACTACATCCAAACCAGACACCCAATCTACATCCATCAGTTCTTGGAATAGACAACAGGCAACTACTGCAACAATTCAGAAAATGGTCATTAGAACCAAAATTATTCGATTTTCTACTTAAGCTTAATCTCAATGCTCTACCCACAACCCATTTCCTTAGATTTCGTAGATTCTATACCAATATAGACCCCATGTGCGGGCTATGTCATAGAGAAGAAGAGACACAAGATCATTTTCTTCATTCCTGCAGTGCCCTAGAAACAATACGTCGCACAATGTTTACCACATACAGAAAGGCTATCATTTCAATTGATGAAATAATAAATACATTTAAAAAAGGCAACAACCCTGCTATTCGTGCAGCAACATACAGCCTTTATGCCTACTGGTGCACCAGATGCACTTTTGCACTTGCCAATAACCCTCGACGCCACCCAGCAACATATTCAATAAAACTAGAACTGTTAAGAAAAAGAGACAGCATCCTAGCTCAACCAGATATATTTGCAGCCACATGGTCACACTTGAAACAGAGATCCAGTCTATGAAATATAAAGACCAATAAGATAGATGATGACATTTTCAACATCAGCATTTTTTCCAACTTTAAAAAAAAAAATGCAAGCATAAACTGAACTAAATAGAAGACCAAATTTAAAAACAAGAAGAAAAAAAAAGTATGCAGAAAAGATAAAGACTTATATACTGAAAGTTGTAATTTGTTTTTCATTTGTAAAAAATCAATATATGACTCTGTAACTTTTTAGACTCAATAAAGTTTTGCTTTGAAACATAATAATAATAATAATAATAATAATAATAATAATAATAATAATAATAATAATAATAATAATAATAATAATAATAATAATAATAATAATAATAATAATAATAATAATAATAATAATAATAATAATAATAATAATAATAATAATAATAATAATAATAATAATAATAATAATAATAATAATAATAATAATAATAATAATAATAATAATAATAATAATAATAATAATAATAATAAGAATAATAATCTTTCTTATCAGTTAACATATTCTTAAAGTGCCTGTTGAAAAAAAAAAGATTTTAAATCCAGGATACTTATTATTGAAAAACCCATTGAAGTAAAATTGCTTTCCTATCTTTTATACTTATAATTTTTAAGGTGAAGTACTTTTTTTAAAATATTTTATTGGAAATTTTTATTTATTCCCAGAGTTATCCAATATGGGCTTTTTTGAAATGTATCCCACTTACTTTAATGAACACAGATACATAGTCAGTTTGAATATTTTATTTTATGTATGTTAGACTGATATTTGTTTTTCTTTTAAATATATCTAGAAGTATATTAATTTTTTTATTACTATTTTCCTTTCTTTAAAAAGCAATATACTGGAATTAATCATTTAATTGACATTTGTTTGCTATTTATATAGTTTCATTTTTGGTAAATTTGTTTTTAGAGAGATAATCCTTCTATATACATCAATTTTTATAGGCATATATTTTTGTAAAAATAAAAATGGCCTCTTTTACCACAAGAATAGAATTCATTTCTAAGTCTTTTCCTGACAAGCAATGCATTTCAATATCACTGTTACTATTAATAAAATAGTATAACTTATGATATTTCAAAATTAAAGGTTTTAAATGTATTTTAAAGTTTATAGGAAATTTATGATAACCATTTTATAATGTATCATTTAAATTTTGATTGAATACTAGTATAATTTTATACTTGGAGTTTTAAATGTAAATTATAAGGACCTTGAATACAGGCTTTCAAACTCTCTTCAACTATCCATTGTATCTCATACAATTGATACACATGACAACATAATGTGAAAATTATAAATAAACACCAATATATGTATTGCATGTTCAACCAGCACCCATCAGTTGGTCCAGATCATCATCTCCCACACATATATATCTTATCAGTGCTCAGTTTATGTTAAGACAGCAAATCTTCAAACTTTAACGGACCAGTTTGGAGATAATTTATCTTTTAACAAGTATGGCATCATGTGTATCAGTAGTATGAAATAATTCAGATAGCTGAAGGGAACTTGAAAGTCTAGAATCAAGTCTCTTATAAATTAAATGCATCATTTGTAGACTCCTGATAATAATCAATCATAAGCTTTGATTATCAGATAATAACATATGCAAAATCTGAAGCCTGATTTTTAATTGTAATTAAACATTTTCTTTAAATAACTTTTTTTTACAAATCTATTGTAATAAAGAAAAATAAAATTAATATTAATTTTATATTTAAATACAAGAATATTGTCTATGCTGAGCTTAATGTAATTAAAAGAGATTTGAACTCAGACTTTATAGCTCCATACAGCTATTATTTTTGTTTGTAATATTAAAAAATAATACAACATTTATAATTTATTAAATAATCCAAATATCTTTATGCATGAATAAATAATTTTTTGCTTTCAACACACAAAAAGGGCATCTACATTATCAAGAGATGTGAATATGAGGTGTAGATTATGAAATTAAAGAAAAAATATTGATTTTTGTATTAATTAACTATTATTGATTAATATAAAATGATATTATGACAGTAAATTAAACATATATGGGTGCTTAATCATTATCTTTTCTTAGATAAATTCTTTTTTGAAAAAAATTAACTATAATATAACAGTTGTTTCTATCTCATTGCTATATATATACACACACACACACAACAATCAATCTTTCAGCTATATATTTACCTAGTAAAAGGATCTGGGTTTCTTAAACCATACTTTTCTTGTTTTCCATGAATATTAGCAAAACAAACATCATGGTTTCTACAACAGATGTCTAGTTCTAATTCTTCTCCTAGATCATCAAAGCTGTCAGCATCATTTCCAGGTCCACACCATTTTGATCCTTGCATCAAAAATTAAAATATTTTTCTCAAGTTAATAATGTATCAAATAATGTATAATGCTATTTTAATTGCTAAAATATTTTACATAATATTGTACAAAGATATAGACATAACAAAATCTTTAAATTTGTATAGAAATAAATTAATAGAGTTAATGATAAAATGTCATATTGTATTTATCCAATAATTATAATAAATCAAAGAGATATTATGGTTTAAAATTACAGGTTTAACTCATCCTTAGTGCTATAATCTATAATACTGTGAATCTATCTCTTGATAAAATTAACTGAGTACTGTGTGGTATCTATATATAATAAGATTAAAATTGATTTTTTCATTTTCTTCTCTACATGATTTATTACACTGACATAATGGTCAGCCTCTTCAGCTCAGGATTGATCGTTTCTGTTCAGTCTTGTCACTTCAAATGCTTCAACTTGTTAGAATTTCCAACAATAAACTACAGTATTTGGATTCTTTATGATTTTCTATGTATTATTTATATTAAGATAAAAAATTCGACTAAGCTATCAAAAATAGTGATAATATATATAAGAGAGATTTGAACTCAGATTTTCAACTCCCTGCAGCTACCCAATCTATCTTATACAACTGATATATGTGGCAACATATATGTGAAAAAGATAAATGATCTTCAACATATGTATTTTGTGCTGAACCAAAACTCATGAGTTGATCCAGATCACCATCTTCCACACACATATATAATCACTGCTCAGTTTATAATAAAATATCAAATTTTCAACTTTAATGGATGATGGCATCATCAAGGGCTTTGAGCATTTCATCATCAGATTTTCAAATGATATGGATGGTTGAAGAGTTGGAAAGGAGAAGATTGAAGCTTGTCCATTAAAGTTGGAAGATTTGCTATCTTAATATAAACTGAGCAGTGATTGCATATATGTGTGAGAGATAGTGCTCTGGATCAACTGATGAGTGCAAGTTCAGCATGAAATACATATATTGGATATCATTTATCTTTTTCATATATATGTGGTCATGTGTATCAGTTGTATAAGATAGATTGGATAGCTATGGGAAGTTTGAAAGTCTGAATTCATGTCTTTTATAATTACATTAAATTTAGTATAAAGAATATAAAGTTGTAATTAATAATTTGTTAAGTGCATATTCATTACCTAAGTAATATATATTAAGGCTATAACCTTAAATCTATGTGCCTAGATGTGACAGTAGGGACATCCACAAATCTTAACACAAGATTAATGACTTTAAAAGACAAGAA
The DNA here is from genome assembly GCA_028023455.1 of Epiperipatus broadwayi. Taxonomy (NCBI): domain Eukaryota; kingdom Metazoa; phylum Onychophora; class Udeonychophora; order Euonychophora; family Peripatidae; genus Epiperipatus; species Epiperipatus broadwayi. Next base: position 9,089,984 of record JAQFVV010012410.1, on the reverse strand, counting down.
CTGACACTCTTATCTTCAATCTACTTTTTTAATTATATAGGCAAATCTAAAACATTTTGATTTGAGAGCATGAATTTCTAAACAAGTTAATGTATGTGAAATCTTTCGATTTACAGTGAGTCTGAGTGAAGCTCTTATAATTAGAAATCTTTTAAGACAATTTAAAGTTGTAATTAATAATTTGTGAAGCACATATGCATCTAGGCACATAGTCTTAAGGTTATAGCCTTAATATATATATATAAACAAAAACAAGTTATAATCATGTATTTGTTTATATATATATATATATATATATATAAACAAAAACAAGTTATAATCATGTAACTTGATATCACTTGTATTTATGATATATTACTTAGGTAATGAGTATGCTCTTAACAAATTATTAATTAGAACTTTAAATTGTCTTAAAAGATTTCTAATTATAAGAGTTTAACAATGACTTGCTGCAAATCAAAAGATTTTGCATATGTTAGCTTGTATAAAAATTGTGGACTTAATCAGTGAAGTATTTAATAGCTTCATGCTCTCAAATCAAAATGCTTTAGATTTGCCTATATAATTATAAAAGTAGGTTGAAGATAAGAATGGCCACTTGTGTCTTTTAAAGTCATTAATCTTGTGTTAAGATTTGTAGAGGTCCCTACTGTCACATCTAGGTGCATAATCTTAAGTTTAAAGCCTTAATATATATTATTATAGACAATATAATGGAATTATATATATATATATTGCAACAGGATAAATTTTTTCAGAAGCATTTTATAACTGAAATGAAAAAATGATGATGAAATAATGTTTATTATCACCTCCAAATTTAGAATGCCATTTGTAACAGATTAAAATGAGAGTATACTCTTTTTTAATGCACCATAGATTTGTGAACAATTTGTAACCGATCAGGTATGACAAGATCATGATAGAGTAATCTCGTTTAATTATGCCATGAAAATTGCAGTGCCATTTATAACAGAATAAATATGTGCATATGCTGATCTTTGTTATAACCTGAATAAAATATATCCCAGTTAATGGTTAGTTTATGTAATAGAATGAAAATGAGCTCTGAAGTTGAACATCATTTGTAACTGAATAAAATATAAATCAAAGAAAGTAATACTAATCTTATAATACCCTGAGAATAATAGTATTATTCATAATAGAATGAATATAATAAACAAAGATATATGAATACCAATCAATAAATAATTATTTAGTATTTAAAATAATCCTTTTTCTAATCACATATCTGATAGTTAATTATAATAAAACAAAACAGTGATGATAATCTTTATTATAGCATCATGAATTCAAATAGAATTTAAAATAAATAAAAAAATACAAAATTATCATTTCAGTTACCTTAAATTATAATTCTTACTTAAGATAAATTAAACATTTATTTGTATTCTTTATAATTTACTATTGTGAATGCAGTAATGAAAACTGAAACATATAACAAAAGGATAATAATTTTATCCAAATTATGTGCTTTATTATTTACATATTCATTTTCCTTTTTAAAATGAATAAAGTCAATTTATAATCTTACAATACAATTAATAATAAACAATTTAAATTAATATTATGGTTACCATAGCAACACAATTCAATGTTTCATATGTTAACATATTAACCACAAACTAAAATACATTTCAAATTTCAATAGGTATTATATATATATATTGTAACCGGACCCCATACAACCCCTTTATTACATCGGTCGTAACAATTTTCTGATGAGCATGCTGCAGGAAGGAACAATCAATTGGTATTCTCAGATGCAGATGTTAATGCCCCCTACAACAATATTTCCTGCTCATCAGAGGATGTGGCAACATAGAGGTTAGAAGCATCTAGTTATTTATATGTTTGACTTGGCAAACAGTGCCACTAGAGCTCAACTTCACCACAACCTTACTTACAAGGGTCTAATTATGCCTGACATAGCTCAGTAGCATGATATTCCTATGAATCAGTTCAATGAATGATGAGTGGTGCAAAAAGAATAAACAAATGAATAAATAAACAAACAAATAAACAAAACTGAACAACCAGAGAACTAAAAGTAGTTTTAGGTAACAATTATTTTATTTAACAATTTATAATGTCTAATTCAAAGTTCCACTCAAGAAATGATGCCTACAAACAGTTTAACTTTGCAATAGTTCATTTTCAAGTCCATTAATGTGGTTTAAATTATTTCCACCAAAATCAATGTCCATATGAGTATTAAACAATTCGCAATCTCATATCAATACGCAAAGAAGCATTTAAAAATCATATAATATTTTATTACTTTCAGTAATCTGGTTTGGATTATTTCCACAAATTCAATAACCATCTGAGCATTAAAACATTTTGCAAGTCTCATGTTAATACGCAGAGAAGCATTTAAAGTTCATATAAAAATTAAGCATTTGTAATTTTATATTCAAATATTTTATAAATAGTTACCTTCCATTTATTCAAGAAAAGACAGAAAAAAAAAAGTCATTTCATTTCAATAGCATTATCCGTAAAATCATGACATGGAATGGTAAATTGAAGCTTTTTTTAATTTACCCCTTTATCATCACCATTTCTTTCAATAACACTTTCTTTTCCATATTTTTTTTTAGTGTTAGTAAAAGTTATATTTTAGGATGACAAAAGTCAGAATTGAATAATACACCTTTTAAAACAAACAAAAAAAAATTCAATCTAATCTGTTGCTCTCTGAATTTTTTTCTCTTTTCTTGCTAAGTCTAATTTGCATACTGCCTCATTTTAGCCCAAACGTTTTTTCTTTTCTTCTTAATGATTGGATAATCTAATTTTTTTAGTGTGAGAGATAAGAAAGCAAAATGATATAACACTTTATTCAAAACCATCGATCAAAAAATTAAAAATATAATCTTTTTAACAAATCACAGCTTTTATTTACCTCTTAATTTTGAAACTATAAACTTTTTGCTTTATTTCATTCCTAATTTGATCAAATCATGCTAGTCATTTTTAAATGGGGGGGGGGATCTTTTGAATATATATATGAGGAACAGTATATCTGTTTCATTACCCCCCACCAAAGTTTGGGATGAAATCGCCTGGAAGTACGATTTCATTCCATATACTATACACATCATTTCTCATTACTGCTTGGTTTTAGATGTGCTGATGAAATGGTAAGATGAGCTGGAAAAGTGAATACATGAACTGTAGCCTCCAATGCCAGGATAAGTAGATGGCCAAGCACAAACTACCAGCATGCACCGCCCCATGATGTCACGAGAAAATATCTCATTTTTAAGCACTACCTCTCTTGTACCTAATATCATCCAACCAAGAGTAGGAGCCAGAGAAAAAAAAACAATTTGGCACTCAGCCAACCCTGCTCAGCTTCTGTGAGTCTTAGGGGCTATCATTTGGCCTATTCATGAGATCAAGGCCTATACATGAAACCTATATATATGCACTGCTGGACTACTCTTGGTGCACAACATCCAGGTCTGGATAGTGCCGAGCATATACTTTGGAGCATCATAACACAATGCATCCAAGCAGCTCCACTCAATCATCCACCATCTCAACATGAAAAACACAAGTTCATGCATCACTACATCACACTCACAAACTTTTTCCATCAGCTATCTCTATTTTATTCTGAATTATAACTGCAACCTGGTTTGGGAGACTGAGTATTATGATCAGTTCTCCTATAGTCCTCTTTTGTATTATGAGGTGACATACTTCTGGATCATCTTTTTGTTGAAAATTTATCATGTTTAACATTACTGTGGTGTCTTGCTTCTTCACTTCTGTATTTTCTTTGGAGATCCTTGTTACTGTTTGATCTTCTAATTATACGCATCCAATATGGACCATGAACACCATCTGTGGATTTTCTCCTGTTCCTCTTCCATGGTGGTACTTCATTTTTACATAAAAGTTTCTTTTTAAATGGTTCTTCTGCCATAGTAATTATTTTTTTGGTATTTGTAAAGGTTTCTTGTTGCTTAATTTTTTTCACACTGATAAATCCCGAGTTTTCAGATTCCTTTTTGGTGTCTTTTCCTGCGTAAGCAACTATATTTTTAATAACTGTCTTTATATATTTTTTTTCTGTACTCAATTTTTGATTTGAGTTTATTAAGCTTTTGTTTATAATTTTTATATATGGCTGAGGACTAACACACTTTTCTTTCCAATTTATGGTTTCTTGCTCTATCTCTGTTACTATTTCATAGCATATATCAGACAATTTTTCTGAAACATTTTCTTCTATATTGGACAGTTCCTTAGTTAAATGAGAATTAAGTTTTTGATTATGTTCATTTTCATGTTTTTCATCTTCTTGAAGATCAGAAGATTTTAATTTTGCTTTATTAGATTTATTTTCATCCATTTGAAACTCTTTTGCGATGTTTGATATTTCAGTCTCAGCTTCTGTATATACTGCTTCTTTCTTTTCAATTTTAGAGGTATATTCCACAATCAGAAGTTTTCCTGAAGGTAGACCGACAATTTCAAGATCACCCTTTGTAATTTCAATTTCTTCCTTTTTAACAATCTCAAATTTTGCTTCATCAGTAAGAGGATATTCTATTTGTGATTCCTTTAAAATATCTTTGGTTGGAAATTCCAAAGTTTCCTTCTCATCCAATTTTTTAGATTGAATTATTTCCTTTATCAACTGGTTGAACTTTTCATTTTGATTTTCCACTGCTTCTATAATTTGTTTTTCTATTCTTTGGTTTGCTTCTACTGCTTGCTTGTTATCTTCTTCTCTCTGCTTATCTCTTTTTTGGTTATCTTCTTCTCTCTGTTTGATATCTTCTTCTCTTTGCTTATTTCTTTTTTGGTTATCTTCTTTTTTTGTTTGATATCATCTTCTCTTTGTTTATCTCTTTTTTGGTTATCTTCTTCTTTTTGTTTGATATCATCTTCTCTTTGTTCATCTCTTTTCTTTTGGTCTGCTTTTATAATTTCCAATAACTGGGCTAACGTAGACGTCTCCCCTGTTTTCTCTGATTCCTCATCTGCTTTGGCTTCTTGTTTATCTTCTTTCTCAGGAGGATCCTCTATGCTTTCTGTATTCATCTTTTTTTTTGTTTTTGATCTGGTTTTCATCAATATTTTATTCTAGTTTATTTGTATTTTTTATTTCAACTTTAATAAGCTTCTCTCTCCATCCACACCATGATTTTACTCCATCTTCTTTAAAATGCCTGTTTCATTCTTTATGCCATCCATTTTTGTGTTGTTTTTCTTTTAAACTTTTATTTTTCCACCCTTCCCGAACAAATTACATCACTACATCATATGCACTGTTCATATCACAGAATCATGATCTGCTTATGCCTATGAGTAGGCTAGCTAGATCGGACCTCACAGTAGGGTGGCAAATTAACCGGCCTATGAGTAGGCTAGCCAGATAAGGCCTCACAGTAGGGCACCAAATGTAACTGGACCCCATACAACCCCTTTATTACATCGGTCGTAACAATTTTCTGATGAGCATGCTGCAGGAAGGAACAATCAATTGGTATCCTCAGATGCAGATGTTAATGCCCCCTACAACAATATTTCCTGCTCATCAGAGGATGTGGCAACATAGAGGTTAGAAGCATCTAGTTATTTATATGTTTGACTTGGCAAACAGCGCCACTAGAGCTCAACTTCACCACAACCTTACTTACAAGGGTCTAATTATGCCTGACATAGCTCAGTAGCATGATATTCCTATGAATCAGTTCAATGAATGACGAGTGATGCAAAAAGAATAAACAAATGAATAAATAAACAAACAAATAAACAAAACTGAACAACCGGAGAACTAAAAGTAGTTTTAGGTAACAATTATTTTATTTAACAATTTATAACGTCTAATTCAAAGTTCCACTCAAGAAATGATGCCTACAAACAGTTTAACTTTGCAATAGTTCATTTTCAAGTCCATTAATGTGGTTTAAATTATTTCCACCAAAATCAATGTCCATATGAGTATTAAACATTTTGCAATCTCATATCAATATGCAGAGAAGCATTTAGAAATCATATAATATTTTATTACTTTCAGTAATCTGGTTTGGATTATTTCCACAAATTCAATATCCATCTGAGCATTAAAACATTTTGCAAGTCTCATGTTAATACGCAGAGAAGCATTTAAAGTTCATATAAAAATTAAGCATTTGTAATTTTATATTCAAATATTTTATAAATAGTTACCTTCCATTTATTCAAGAAAAGAGAAAAAAAAAAGTCATTTCATTTCAATAGCATTATCTGTAAAATCATGACGTGGAATGGAAAATTGAAGCTTTTTTTAATTTACCCCTTTATCATCACCATTTCTTTCAATAACACTTTCTTTTCCATATTTTTTTTTAGTGTTAGTAAAAGTTATATTTTAGGATGACAAAAGTCAGAATTGAATAATACACCTTTTAAAACAAACAAAAAAAACATCAATCTAATCTGTTGCTCTCTGAATTTTTTTCTCTTTTCTTGCTGAGTCTAATTTGCATGCTGCCTCATTTTAGCCCAAACGTTTTTTCTTTTCTTCTTAATGATTGGATAATCTAATTTTTTTAGTGTGAGAGATAAGAAAGCAAAATGATATATCACTTTATTCAAAACCATCGATCAAAAAATTAAAAATATAATCTTTTTAACAAATCACAGTTTTTATTTACCTCTTAATTTTGAAACTATAAACTTCTTGCTTTATTTCATTCCCAATTTGATCAAATCATGCTAGTCATTTTTAAATGGGGGGGGGATATCTGTTTCAATATATATTATAACTTTAAAAATATCAAACTATAATTACTTTACCAAGAAGAATCAATAATAAAGTCACAATCACATCAATAACATGATTTGACTCAATATGGTGATAATGTAGGCCAAGCTCTGGATTCTCATATATAATATATGTTATAATAAAAATGCCACAGGGTTAGCAATAACAATAACTAAGCATTGTAAATATTCTAATGGACATTTAATACATTTTAAGAGGTGAAGAACTCTCAACTCACTGTTACAAACTACAAATGCTCTTAATATTGAAAGGATATATCAAAGAGTAGTTAAGTTATAATATATTCTTTTATATAATATATCTTTATACTCCATCCAATATAATATCACATCTCACAAACACTATTCATTTTATTCTAATAACCTGATCCACAATTCCAATACTCTTGATAAAGGATAAATAATGTTTCTTAGGTTTTTATTTGCAACACTTTACTTTTCAAAATAATTTCTTTTGTCAAAAACAATTTCTTTTGATCATTGATTATAATAATAAGATCTCAAAGTTCTTTATTAAATATTTCTAATATTAAATTTTTTATACTTTTATTTTATTTGTAAATTATTAAACAATGAATGGCATCATAATGTAAGTATAAGGAGACATACTCTTACCCCTAAGATAATGTCTAACTAATTTACAACAATAATAAAAACAAATTTAAAAGAAAATATTTTAATTAAAGTAAAATACATATAAACTCTTAATTTCGAATAAAAATAATATTCTACTAGGATAGCATTCGAATACCAAGAGTAGATAGGAAATATTATGGCTAATCAAGATATCATATTAACAATTCATATCAAGTCTTTCTTGTAAATTTAAAATAAATAATTTAGCATTAAATTTATGATAGATAATCAATTACAATCTTATAAATAAGAAAATAATTTTATTACAAAAGCAATCTTTTTTTAATAATTGCACACGGATTAAAGTGATCATTTAAGATTTAAAAAATGAAAAAAATGTTTTATTTCTTAAATGCATTCTTAAAATCTGGAGAGCATTCTAATAAAGTGATTATTATCTTCAATTTTATATGCATGCACTCTTAATGACTAAAAGAAAATATAATGGTATCATTGATTATATAATGTTAAGATTTCTGGATAAGTCATATGCGAATACACAAATTTAAATGATGATAATCAAATAAACAACAATTTTGGAAAACTACAATTTTCAAATTAAGCTATTCAATCATTATGCCATATAACTTTACTGCATAGGAGAAATAAATTTTAGAAGTTGTACAGCTTATGATAATAAATAAATAAATTTACAAATTAAATGGCTATTGACTATTGTGAAATTGTCTGATTGATAAAAGTTTTTTATTAAATGTGAGCATTATTACAAAATGTTCTACATTTTTACATAACAATCATACTATGGCAATGTTCCAACAATGAGTACATTTAATACAATACATGTACTACCAATACCACAGTAAAATCGGTGCTAGAAGTGATGTATATTACTTATTTAGGTCTATCAATACAATTTTACATTTTTAAATAAATAACTATGTTTTACAATATTTACAAAGCACAGCAAGACAGATATACACATCAGAATCATCTATAATCTACACAGAGTATTCAAAAGTGCAAACAAAAATGATGTTCTTGAAAAACAAATAACAATATCAATTGCCAAAAATAGTAAAATCATGATAGTACATGACACATGGCTCGATATAAAAATATATGATGTAATAAATCTGAGGGGAGAATATATATAAGATAATAAACCTAATGATGGCATGAACTCAAAAGGAGCAACTATATTTTAGAGGCAAACAAATATCCTAGGACTCTTGTCTCTGAACATATGGGGAAAATGGGAATCAACCATTAAACATATTAGGACTAATAAAGGGGTGTCTTAAATAAAACATCTATGCTAAATATAAAATGTGAAAAATATCATTAACAGAAAGTACTATAATAAGAGAGACACAGCCAAATCTCTTTATAAAAATATATGTGCTAGAAAAATAAATATGCCCAAGACAAAGACAAAGCTACCATCTCTTGGAAAATATAATGGTAAGATAAGCATAAACAATAAAACAAGAGAGACTTAATGCTATAATCTCCTAACAAATATTATAATTATTAACTGATGCATAAAACTGATAACAAATCTGCCCCTGTAATAAACAATAAAATAAGAATGCACAATATTCTCACTGGTTATGAATAAAAATATTCATCTAAAAATATAAATTACTCATAATAGAAAACAAAGCAACATTTTAAAATGATAGAGTATTATAAACAACAAATATTCTGTGAAATTCTGGATATTATAGCTGATAAATTATGCATACAAATATATTAGATACAAATGCATAATATAAATAAATAAATACATGATAAATTACAAAAGCATACTTTTATACTTTAAAATTATAATCATTTTAGTAAAATTTAATGATTAAATGTTTTCATCCTGGAGGATTCACCATTCATCAGGATACAGTTTTGCAAACATAGAATATTTTTTTCATTTATTGAAAATACAGCAAATTTAAAACAAAATATACAGCATTTGAACATATTTCTATAAGCAAGAGATTTTCTGACAACATAAGCACACAAACATATTAATGGCCATTCAGTTTTGTGAAAATATTTTTTTATTATGGTGCTGACAAACACAATGTTAGAAATGATTAACTCTACAAAAAAAAATTTTTTAAAAATTAAGCAAGTTTTTTCTCCTTTCCATGAATGCAAGCTCTTCCCATATGCATGCCTTTATATCCCTGATGAAGTGATTGATTTATTGAAATTGACATTTCTTAAATTCCCACCACTTCAATTCCTATATTAATGTTTAAAAATTGATTTGGTATCTGGGAAACAAAGCTAAAAATAGAAACTCATTTACATACTGTCTAGACTATTAGTTAAAAATATTAAATTTTTATAAGACAATTATTTATGAAAGCAAAAATTATTACAATAAAATAAAATGTTACATAACAAATATGTTGTTTTGAATAAAATATTCATTTACATTATTCGTTTATAACAATTTTATACCTTATTAATTAAGTGAGAAGTTTCCCAGAATATCCTTTATTGTTTTTAATTAAAGATATTTAACAATAATTAAATACTACAAACAAAGAAGTGAAAACAAAATTAAAACATGAGCACACTCACATGTATTCTTTAATGTTTCTTTTAATTGAAAACTAATAACTTTTAATAACAATAAATTAGCATACCTTAACTTTATGAATAAAACATACTTTTCTTAATAAATAATTTAAATAAAAATGCTTTTTATAAACAATCAAATTAAATAATAATACTTAACATTAAAGATTTAAACTTAGCTACTATTACAGTTTAATTTAAACATTGAATTTTAATATACTAAAAGCTATATGAAAATAACTTTCACTTTTAATAGCTTTCAACATTAGCTTATTATTATACAGGGAAATATATTCTTAATTTAATCAATTGGAAGTCACTTGTAACTATAGATGGATTGAAATATATATATATATATATATATATATATATATATTAAACATAATTTTTAAAATAATTAAGACTTATAAAATTCATAGAATTACTTATAAAATGACTTAGCTTTTAACTATAAAGCTCTGAAAATAATAATTTGCAATAAAAATTAACTTATTGAAATTTTTTTTTATATACTTAGACAAATTAGATAGCTGGAAGTTTGGGTTTACTGGCAAAGCTAAAGGTTATAATATATATATATATATATATATATATATATATATATATATATATATATATATATATATATATATATATATATATATATATATATATATATATTGTACCACTATTGAACAGTGGTACAAGTCTGTAATTTTTATTAAAAAAATTAATTTAAAGATTTTTTTTCAACAAAAAATTAAAAAAAAAAAATACTGCTTAGTATTTTTTATTTTAGAATAAAACTTCTTAGCAGGAGGGTGGGAAATGTATAATAGAATTAAAAAACAGTTAAAACTTTTCTCTCTCTCTTTTTTTTTTAAAAAAGTAAAAGCTAAATAAATATGTAAAATTTAGTACGAAATTAGTCTGGAAAAATTTGTTTGTAAAAAAATAATAATAATAACTTTCATTATGTAGTTAGTGTATAAGGTTTTGATTAATAATGGAATCAAAATCAATAATTGTATTAATTAAAAAAGAACTGTAAATTATCATATCGAAAAAGTTTAGATGAATCTGAGCAAGGGATTAAGATAACCAGAAATGGGAAATTAAATAAAAGACATTTCAAGTTAAGATCTAAATTAAAAAACAATGATAAGAAATTAAAATAATAGAAGAAAAAAGAGTATATAAAATCACTCTCTCTATTATTAGTCAGTCTTGTTTGTGATATAGTCTAGCTTGTGATATAAGGCTGCAATTTGCTAGGTCATTCATCAGTTCAGACAGAATTCAGAATCCAAACAACCAGAGATCCAGATATTTGGAATGCAGTAGTAAGCCAGTCAATTACTGCAGCAGTCAACATTAGTGGAGAATCTGCATAAGCTATGGATGTGTCTGACAAGACTTCATGCACCAAACCTCTGTAATTCAACTATTCCGTCTCTAACAAATGCTGGAAACTGATGCATAATCATAAAATAATTGCTACTGCTATTCTCTCTCTTTCCCATTGTTGAGTCACAGAATGGAAACAAGCCATGAAGCCATTGGTGGAAAACCAGAAAGCCAACCAGTTGGAAAATACACACAAATGAAAACCTAGGTAAAGATACTTTATCACTGTCTATAGACACTTTATATTTAAATGAATAAACTTTAATTAATGAAGGACTATCATAAGTTAGCCTGAGTAATTACTTACATGATTTTATATGTAAATTTCAATATTATTGTATTAATTTAGATATGTGTCTGTTTAATTAAATATTAATGCTTGCCTTAATTGTTCTTTTGTCTATATTCTTTTTCTCTCTTGTCACTGTGTCACCAGTCAATTATTGTATAAGTTACTTTATGTGTTAAGTAAACATGCTGGACCCTGAGAGCTAGTCGTGGAATATTTCAAGCACTAGATTATGGGCCTACTGACTAGTTATGTTAATTACTTCATGTAATTAGCTGGTGCCTGAGGTTTATCTCTAAACAAATAAAATGCCTTGGATAATAGGGATTTGAATCTGGCAGTCAAAATGGTCCTATGGTCTGGAAATGTGATTGTGTTATGCTTTGCATAGCTTGGACTGACTGTGGGTATCATTGATAGCTCTTCTATCAATGGTATTCTTCCCTCTGCTTGAAGGGCCAGTCCGCTCATGTAATGTTGAAAACATAAAATTTAAAATTATGTTAAAAGAGATTAAAACCCAATGAAACAGTTTTTTTACAGACCCGGTTTTATATATATATATATATATGGGATAATACAGACCCGGTTTTATATATATATATATATATGGGATAATAGTTGTGGCAATTGAACCACATTGTGAAATTGTAATCTATCTTGAAAAAAGGCTGTTTCCTACGTAATATTTTAAGATTATCAATAAGAAAAATGCCTTTATTTCTGCATGGTTTTTACAAGTTAAGATCTGCAAAAAATATTTTCAATAAATCATTGAAAAGAATTATGATCAATAAATATAAAAAAATTTCAGTATATAATTAATTATCAAGAATTTATTTACAATTAGAGCCTACATCATTGAATTCTATCTTCCATATTGAAAAAATAATCTTAGAAACATAATTATTTCAAATAAATAAAATGTGTTCATAAGTATATATAAAATAATGCATAAATTAACTACTCAACATATTTAATTTAAACAGTTAATAAACTTTTTTTTTACCATCTTTCTAAAATAATTAGTCAATCTGCATTTTCATTACAATGTTTCATTGTTTACAATTCCACTCATCACTTGACTTCAAGTTTTCAACTGGTATTCCAATGTGAATATACAAAACCCTTTGTATAAAAATACCAACTACAAAAAAAATCATATTATGAAGCAGATAATGTTAAATCAGTTTTACAATATTCAGCATTTAAATATTGCAGGGAAATAGCAGTTTAGCAGTGTGAAGATATGGATGAGAATATAGAGATTAAATAAAAGTAATCCATGTTTCAGATACTAGAATTTATAGTTATTTATACTATTTTAGTTTATTTACACAAAATATTTAATTTCTGAACATTTCACTTATTTTAATATTGGATTTGTGTTTGGTATTTATATACAAAATATTTTGTACATTATATTAGAATACTAAGTATAAGTTCACATGCAGAATACAAGTAGTGTTGTAAGCTGTGAAACAATTAGATTAGAAGGCTGATTAATGTTTTAGCATGATGTCAAAGTCAGTATAGAAAGATAGATATTGTAGATGGATAGGAAGACTAGCATACAGACAGATATGTAGCTAAATAAATAAATGCATAGATAGATAGATACTGATAAGTAGATATATAGATGGATAAATGAATAGATAAATTTACAGATAATACACAAACTAATAGGTAAATATATAGATATATAGTATGATATATAGGTAGATAGAGATGAATAGGTAGATAGATAAATAGATAGATTGAAATTAAATAAACTGATATATAAATATATAGATAAATAAAAAGATAAATAGATAAACAAGTAGATAAATAAATGGATTAATAGATAGATAGATAGACATATAGATATACAGAAAGAATAATACTGATAGTTAGATTATAGATAGACAGATAGATACTAATAGATAGATAAATAAATAGATAAAATAAATTGACACATAAATAGACAAATAAGAGCTAGGTTAGTTAGATAGATAGATAAATAGAATGAAAAATATATAAACAGATAGATAGGTATATAGAATAATATATAGACAAAAATTAGATAGTTAAAGAAATAGAGAGTTAAATAAATGAATAGATAGATAGATAGATAGATAGATAGATAGATAGATAGATAGATAGATAGATAGATAGATAGATAGATAGATAGATAGATAGATAGATAGATAGATAGATAGATAGATAGATAGATAGATAGATAGATAGATAAGTACATAAATATGCATGTCAGTTTATTGATCAATCAGTAAGTATCTAGATAGAGTAGATAGATAAAAAGAGAGACATAGATAGTTAGAAAAATATATGCAGACAAACAGGAAATCAAAGACAAATAGAGCGATAAATAAAGAAATAGATAAATAGAAAATATTGATTGACAATTGGTAAATAGATGATTGCATAAATGGATGAATGAATAAATAGATGAAATTAAATAGTTTGTATATATGTTTATTATTATTATCATCATCTTCATCATCATCATCATTATTATTATTACTACTACTACTACTACTACTAGTATTATTATTATTATTATTATTATTATTATTATTATTACTAGTAGTAGTACTACTACTACTACTATTATTATTATTATATTTGATATATAATTTTCCTTTTATTTAAAGTGTTAAAAATTATTTATGCACTTATATACTAAAAACCAATCATATAGTGTTGGGCAGTTTAATAAAGAGACTGTTATATTGATTAATAACATAACTTTTAAAAAGTTGATCGTCCCAGTGGTTTTACATAAACAAACATATCATACATTCACCACAATTAAAATAATTACAATAATAAAAAAAATATAAGCACAGACGTTTAAAATATCTTTAAGGTATGAAGATGAAAATACCAAACATTACCAGCAGTTCTCCAGAGGAATGAACAACAACAAAAACATTAATTCATCATGATTAATTTAAATACTTTTATATTAACTTACTTTGTTTGTGTATGTTTATAACTGTATGTCCATATTTTAAAATTTTGTTCAGGCTAAACATTTTTTCTATGAAATAATTTGTCAGTCTCTTGTTGATCTAATTTTTTGGTAGTGTTCTGATCTTTCATGTCAGCCACTTGATGGCATTGATGCTAAGAAAAAACACATAGATATAACATTCCTGGGCCAGTGATTCTATAGTACTATTGACTTTATTTTTAGAATAGGAAATAAAAGTAAATTATATTATGATTTTCATAAAATTAAAAAATTCAAACAAAATATAAAAATGTAAGCCAACTTTTTGGGACAGTAATTAATCAGAGACTGGCTTCTTTTGATGTGTGTGTCGATAAAATATTATGTTACTTTTGAATAGCAAATAATAGTACATTCGAGACTTTTTTGGACAGTAATTAATCAGAGCCTGGCTTTTTTGGGTGTGTATGTGTGTGGATATAAAAAGTTACATTCCTTTTTTAATAGAAAATAAAAGTAAATGTTAGCCTTTTTGGGACCTTAATTAATCAGACACTGTTTTAAAATCAAAGTCAATTACATTACAACTTCCAAAAATTTAATAAATTCAAACAAAATTTTACAATGAAAGCCAACTTTGATCTTTTTGGGATGTAATTAATCAGAGAGTAGCATTTTTTTGTGTGTGTGTATCCATAAAGAGTTACATTACTTTTTTAATAACAAATAATAGTAAATATAGTGAAGATTTATTTGGACAGTAATTAATCAGAGACAGACTTTTTTGGGTGTGTGTGGATCAGAAAAGTTACAGTACTTTTTGTAATAAAAAATAAAATAAAATTTTATCCTTTTTTCGACAGTAATTAATCAGACACAGCGGTTTTCTTTGGGGGAGGGAGTTAAAGTAAAATTAGATTGCAATTTACCTACTAACATTAATAATTATAACAAACTATTAAAATCAAAGCTGACTCCAGTATCTGGCAATTGCCAATTTTCAGAGTTTGAAGCAGCCATCTTACTTGTCTTGGACAATTTCTCACAAATATGTTACTTTCATCAGCATCTTCAAAATAGTGCTGTGCTGCACCCTAAAATTCAATTTGTGAGGATTACACAGTCCTGATGGAACAGTGATGACACTGTTAAAACTGTTAGAAGGTACCAATAGATCAGTTCACATGAAAAAATAAAAGTTGGACCTGAAAAGTTCAATTATTTAGACACAATGCAGTCAACACACCCTCACACAATACTGTACCAAAAACAGACAAATGAGCATTACAATAAAGTATGTAACACAAGCAACTATGGCAGGCAAGGAAGGGATTTTTCTGTGCTTTTAGGATAGAAAAAAGCCACAGTGGTAGCAAGCAGCCAAGTAAATGGACTCTTTCTGTGTTTTATCATAGAAAAAAGGTTATCTGCTTGGCTGCAGCTGTGGAAACAGCATATTTCTAGAAATTTAGCTACAAATTGTGCCATCAAGCAGTTGACACAATAGAACAGAACACTACCAATTTTTCTTTTAAAGTTTATTTTTGTCTCAGAGTAGCACATCTTTGATGATTTTTTAATACTCTAAGTTCTTTTTGTTCAGGAGTTTCCACATCACATCTGCATTGTTACTTAATCTGACTTTTTAATGTCTTATTGTTAAATCATAATTTTTGTCAGATTTTGAAAATCATTTTTTGTTTTAAATGCACTTTTTTGCACTTTGATTTTATATTTTTATTCATACAATGCACAATCGATAAAACATGCTCATGTTTTGACAACACAATTAAAGTAATTTTTTTCATCTAATATAAACGTTAAACAGATAAACAATTATTTGACTTAAATTGAAATTATATGCTTTATTTATAACTAGAAAGTAAAATATAAAATATCTAAAAAAAATTTTTTTTTTAAATAATACTTTTATTCAAACAACACTAGCCCACTAAAAAGTAGAAAAATAACAAAGTAATTTGACTAAAAAATATGAAAAAACTGAATTTCTGTTAATTAGTCACTTTTAGAAAATATCAAAGATCTTAAGAATCTAAACTTATTATAAAACAACTGGAAACTGCAGGAATATTGTCATTTCATAAAAGCATTTGAGACCTTTTTAATTTTTTTTATTTATTTGAGCCTCAAACGCCTTTTTGAAATGACAATATTTCTGCAATTTCCAATTGTTTTGTAGTAAGTCTAGAATCCTAAGATCTCTAATATTTTCCAAGAATGGAAAATTAAAACAAAGATTCAGTTTTTTTCACTTTTTAATCAAATTACTTTTTTATTTTTTTACTTTTTAGTTGGCTAGTACTGTTTAGATAAAAGCATTATTTAAAAAGATTTTTCTTTACGTGTTGTATTTTTTTAAATTTTGAGATATTTGTGTAATTTCTTTTTTTTTTGTTTTGTTTTCTACATAAAATGGCTAGATATACATTTACAAAACTATTATTATATCCCAAATTTACTAAAAAAATTCTATTACTAACAAATGTTTTTTTTTTCAGATTAGAAATCCATATCTATCTATCTATCTATCTATCTATCTATCTATCTATCTATCTATCTATCTATCTATCTATCTATCTATCTATCTATCTATCTATCTATCTATCTATCTATCTACCTATCTATCTATCTATCTATCTATCTATCTATCTATCTACCTATCTATCTATCTATCTATCTATCTATCTATCTATCTATCTATCTATCTATCTATCTATCTATCTGTCTGTCTGTCTGTCCGTCTGTATGTCTGTTAAATTGACTGTCTAATTATCTCTATACCTGGGTTTTTAATCCGATATATATAAATAAATAATAGAAATAACATTACATTTACTCACACCTCTATATAAATTCTAGGGCATTATTTGATGAAAAAATCAATTAATTTTTGGCTGAACATGTATTTCTGTCAACATATCTGTCATATCAGCAGCAGAGAAAATTGGCTGAAACTCTATCAAACATAAAAAATATAATTACTATTTAAGTTCACATGCAACATTAAATATGATCTTAAAGCTTTAAATACAATTCCAACAGTAATTTAATTAAAATATTGTTTAAATTGGCTAATGTTAATATATAACGCAAAGCTTTTAATCAAATTTATTTTTAATTAAAAGTGCTTTCAAATAAGCATTTAAAATATAATTAATTAATTAACGTCACATAAATGTGTAATAATATTAATATTACATTTACTTATGCCCTCTAAAATAATTTTAGTTGTATTATTTCATGGAAAAGTCAACTAATTTCTTGCTTTATATGAATTTCTAACCATTCAGAAACACATACTGCTGGGTTTTTTTTTATGCTGATGATATAAAATTTATTAATAGAAATATATGCCTGGCAAAAACTAGTTGATTTTTTTAATTAAAGCTGCTAAAATGTCTAAAAAGATCATAAATAAAATATACTGTTAATATTATTACATATTTGTGAAATGTTTAATTAAGTGATTATTTATATATTTAAATGGTTATTTGAAAGCAAGTAAATTAAAAGTTTTAGCTTGTTTAGTAATGTTAGCTGATTTTAAAAAACTTTAGTCAAATGATTACTAGAATTGCATTCAAGCTTTAAGATCACATTAAACATGACTATATTTAATGGGATATCAATTAGTTTTCTGTGCTGCTAATGATAATAAAAATGCATATCCAGCAATAGATTGGTTGATTTTTTTAATCAAAGGAGGCCAGAGTATATGTAAATATAACATATATTTGTGTGATGTTTACTAAAATAATATATATATATATATATATATATATATTTCACTGTTGTCAAGGCAACATCTCTCCTTTTAATAATAAGAGTGGAAATTATTAAAAGGAGAGAGGTTGCCTTGACAACAGTGAGAAATATTGATTACTATCTATAAAAATATGTTTAGGTGGTTACTGGTTTCTAATGGATATATATATATATTGTACCAATATTGTGTGGGTACATAATAATTTGTTTAAAAAATTATTAGAAATAAAAATCTTTCATAAAAGAAAACATAAAAGTAAAAGTTTAAGAGTTTTGAAATAAAAGTTACAGTTAGTTAATTAAAAAGAGGGAGGGGTTTGTTTAGAAGCATCAAGTTAAAAGTTTTATAAAAGAAGTAAAGAGTTTTTATTATTATTATTATTAGTTAAAATGTAACATAAAGTTTAAAAATATATATCTCTTTTCATTCGAGTTAAAGAAAAAAAAGTAATCTTAAAAAAAAACTAAATAATGAATTGATCTTAAATTATATATGTGCGTGTGAATGTAAATATAATATATGCATATTAAATATTATAAATAAATGAAAGTTAATGAATTAAAAAACACTCAGCAGTGGCTACTAATAAAAATATTAAAAACAATACGTTTGCATGGCTTCTAATTAAATGATCTTCAAAAACACATAATCAAAAGATTATCAAAGGAATTTCAATAACAGGATTAAAGAGCTTATCTCCAAAAGATTAGCTACTAATGAAAAGAACTTCGACAACAGATATTGCTGGAGGATAAGTGCGTTATTTATCTTTTGGATAAATAGCTGGCGCCCGTGTTTCTGCAAAACAAAAAAGTGCTTTGAACATGGTGTTGAATTCAACAGTCAAGAAGAAGTTATGTCCTGGAAATGTAATGCTAGTTATATATTTTATAGCTATCGTTTAGACATACATACTCTCCATGTATGTTCTTCTCTGCCTAAGAGGCTGGTATTTCGAACCTTCCATTATCGAACCCAGTACAATATATATATATACACCATAAACTTCAACAGCTAACTAGTTATTATATGTAAATCACCTTTCTATAGTCATGCTTAAATAAACTAATTAAATACTGGCACAAATGAAATTAGGACTTATTATATGTGTAATGCTTTAGTGAAATTAAATATAAAAAATGTTGCACTATCTGTCATTAAATTTTCAAGTAGTGCTACTTGTGTTACAAAAGTGCCAAATTATGCAGGTGAATAATGGTGTCAGCTGCTTAATTTAAAACTTTATGGCACATTATAACACTGCTAGAAAATTTAATGGGTGGGTGCTGTAATATATATATATATATGATCACTAGATGGAGCTTTACCAATAGCTTCTAACAAGCTTGTTTACATAAACACCAAAAGATAGAATTCAATGTCTCTTTCATTGTCTCCCACCTCCAGACCATGGTTTCGAGCTAGTTGGCTCACGTCAGTGAAGAGTTGGAAGATTAGCCAGCTAGCTCAAAACCATGGTCTGGAGGTGGGAGACAATGAAAGAAATATTGAATTCTATCTCTCTCAGTGTTTATGTAAACAAGCTTGTAAGGAGCTATTGATAAAGCTCCATCTAGTGATCATAAAATGCAAGCTAAAAGTCAAGTTATGAAATTTATAACTTGTTTTGTTTATCATATATATATATCATATTACAAATCAATGTCTGTATTTCTTCATAATAATATATATAAACTTATAAATAAATATTAGAAAATAAAGTAATTAAATTTGAACAAAAAATATAAACGTCACTTAGGATCACTTTCAACTATTCTTCGACTATCCTCATAGTCTTTGTCAACTAATGTTTATTTATAAGTTTATATATATATGGATATATATATAGAGAGAGAGAGAGAAAGAGAGAGAGATAAATAGATAGATAGATAATTTTATGTGGCATATAATATAAATGTATTCACATCAAACAATCTTTTTTGGTTATGTTAAGTACAATGTAATTACCATTATAATAAAATTTATAAGTAACCTAATTATTATGGTAGACATCTATTAATTCTAAGATTGTAAAATCATATTATCACTTGGATAATATAAAACAATTATGGCATTATGAGAATACACAGTTTTCAGAGTCAAAAAATGAATCTAATGAATTATTTGTCTGGTTATGACCGACATCAACTAATATTGCGTTTAAAATAGAAATAACAATATATGAAATTTGTACAAGAGTAACATATTTTTATGAAGTATATTTATTTATTGTCACTATCTATGATTGTAATTTTTATTTACCTGGAATTCGCCACACTTTTCCAGTAAAAATATCTTTAATGTTAAATGGCAATTCCTCACGTTTCTCTATTGTCTTGCAATTATTAATTATTTCATTTATTTCTTCAGGAGTTTTCCAAAGTATCATTGCTTCAGCCTGCAATGATGGAAATCTGGATCTATAATAAGAAAATGAAAGCATTATAAATTTTTTTATTTTGTTCTAAAAAATAAATTGCTTTACTTATCTTATGTAAAAATGTAGAAAATATACAAGTATATGAAATTTAATGTGTATATTGTTGTATTTTTTAAAAGTCTTTTAATAGTATAACACTGGCTAGAATAAAATAATTTCTGCACTCTTTGTATTGAAAAAAATAATCATTTTTAAAGCACCTATAGTTTAGTGCAATAACGAATTGGTGGACTCAAAAACTAAAGATACACAGATCATAAATCAATTTGTCACTTCCAGTATTCAAACATCTTACAATTTCTCAAGTAACAAACCATTTAATTATGTGATTAATGCAGTGATAGAATTGTGGCTTCAAGAACTAAATATCTATGAATCAAAACTTAGCACTTCCATTTTTGATACATACTTTCTGAACGACAAGCCATTCCATTATTTTAATTTCAAAAATAAAATAAATAGAAAAATTACTTACTTAATTAATAATTTAATGTAGAAAAAAGTTTAAATAATCATGTCAAAAAACTTTCCGAAAGCTTTTCCGGATATTAAAAAATGATATTTCTAGCTAGAAAATTTAGCTTCCAAAGTTGTTTAAATACATTTTTCTCTATCTCCATTTGCAAACAATAATTTGATTGAATAGTTGAATTTTTTATGTACCAAGATATCTAAAAAAAATTTAATATTGTTTTCTTTAAGAAAAGCCTCTTGTTACATTTCTTAACCCAGAAAACTGGATTCTCTCATGGGAAAATATTCATTTGTTCTATGAAATGATAAATTGATATTTCAGTGTTATGCTTAATATCTGGTTACATAATAATTAGACCACTCATAAATTCTATTAATATATTTATTCATGATTAATATAATCAAAGTATTCTCTGATGCATGTATATATGTATGTTTAACCACTACACTTAACCACTGAGAAGTCAACAATAAGAAGCAGTCAAAACAGAATATAGTTTTAGAGACTTTTATATCATTTAGCTATTCCATCTGAAAAATCTCATATTCCTCTGATGACATCAATTATCTATGTTATGTTATATATAAATATGTAAATAGAAATAAAACTTTACATATTAAAAAAAAGTGTTATCTGCTACTCTATTTTTTATTATTACTCAGTGAAGAAAAATTATATAAAAGCATAAATTGACAGTTATATAAAAAATTTATTAGTATTATCTATAACTTTTTATTCTTGAATTATTCATGTACTTCAGTTTTAAAGTTATCATTAATTATATAAAAATTTTACTGGATTAATATATAATAATATAGTTACCCTGAAGAATGGAAAAATAACAAGAACCTCCATATACTTTTATTTGGGTCTAAAACAATGTTTATTGATTATATCACAAAAGAAAATTACATAAATATATCAGTTTTTTCATAGAATAATTATCTGTTACAATATCAAATATAGGGTATATGATGTTAATGATCATTACAACATATAAGTTAAGTTATTGTGCCCAATTTTTAAGATTTCTTTTAAAATAAAGAGCTCCAAGTCATCATCGCATAGTTATCAATAGGTGCATGAATCAGGTTTCTGATTTTTATTTTTTTGTAAAATAAAAATTGTAGTTCGTGAGAAATCGAATTAAAGCTAAAATTACATCTCAAATAACAAAAATTATGAAGATTGTAATTATAATATTAATATTAAGAAATATTTTTATTTATATTATCTATTAAAATTATTAGAATAAATTAAAAAGCAGATTAGACAGTGATGACTTTGTAATGAAGAACGATTTTTTAAAAAAATATCTAAGATCTTTTTATTATTATTACATAAGTAGCAGATTATATACAGTTTTTTAATGATAAAAAAATATTAACAATTAGAACAGATAGATATATTCATTTCGAAAATTCAAGAATTTGAGTTTCGAAAATTCAAGAATTTGAGTTTTTTAATATCCCCTGGAAAATAATATTTATTCCGACAATATTTTTTAATATTTGTATCTAATATATAGATAATGTGTTGAGTACTGTCAGTATACTGACTATTAAAACTTTTATAATAATGATTGTAACATGATACAATTTTTATTGCTGATGAGATGTTTAATATCCTCATCTCTTCGTAACTCTCAGGAAATAACAGAGGCTAAAAATGTTGACAGTTATATTTGATTTTTAATCTAAGTTAAATTGTATCTAATAGAAATGATTTACAATGATGTTTTCTTTGAAAGACTATTTTTTGAAATAAATACTAATTAAAAAATACTGCATTTATAATTATGACTATTTGAAGAATTACAATAGCTAAGTCTAATTGATGAGATTTTCTGGTGTCAAAATGCATATTAAAGAAATTTATATATTTTTTCCCAATATTTCTGTCTCTTAAAACTATGGTGATAGAAATATGTATGTATGCAATTAATAAATACTTACTCAGACATTCATAATATATCAAAGATATGTATTTCAGTATACCTAAGTATATGTAACAACGTTAATTCATGAAGCTAAATAAAAACATAAAAACCAATTATTAGTTATCTACATCAACGCCTAGAGAACACAAACAACTATCTTTTTAGTAAACAATATTTCATTGTGGCAACTGAAAACTTATTAGATCATCCTAGAAGTATATTTGGATAATCTGATGAGTTCCCAGATTGAGAACTGAATATTTTATAGGAATAACATATTTGTTGCTTTTTCTTCATGCATATGTTTATGTGTGGTTTGATGAGCCAATTTTATTACAGATCTTTAATTGTGTTTAGACATATATATATATGAGTTTGCGATAATTAATTACATATAACAATCATATGTATATACTTTATAGCTGAATATGTTATCAAACCAAATCTCACAAATCATTATCAATACTAATTACGTTAAGATACAAATAAAATTATCAATTTCTATCTCAATTTAAGCTGTTTAAATAGTTTCTAAATTAAATAATAATAATTAATGGTGCTGTTATATGTCCAACGTGTCGATCGAGCAAGCAAAAATAAAATGTTATATAAAAAAGATTTTATCTTTAAAAACTAAATTTTTAAAAAAATTTTTTTAAAAAGCAACCATTGAAATTTGGTACTTTTTATTTGGATGCGAAATCCAATATAAAATTAAAATTTTAAAAACTATAGGATTGTAAAAAAATAGTCACATAATAAAAAATTGAAGCAAACAATCGATAAATTTACTATCGTTTCGTCTATTTTGGTTATAGCAATACAAAAAAAAAGTTTATTTTTGAGTTTTCATTTAAGTAGGCAGACTAGTTTTGACTTTTTGATTTTTAAAATATTTTTTAAAAGTTTTTTTCAATTGTGAATTGTAATTATTTAATATTATACGAATATTTTTATTGATAATTCTTATTTTGTGGCGAAAATTAAGTTATTTGATTTTTTCCCCATAATGAACAATAAAAAAGCAAAAATATATCATTTCAATAATGATTGTGAAGAAGTGTTTTTATTCATCATGTATATGTGTAAGTTTAGTATTTCCTGATTTGACTGTAAAAGAAGAATTTTAGAGGACATCTACACTATTTTTAAAGCTTTCATAATATCTAAAACTCTTCCTCTTAAGAAACTCATTTCCATTACCACAGATGGTGTTTCTTCTATGTCTGGTTGTGAAAATGAATTTTTAGTATTTTGTAGCATAATTAATCAACAATCATTATATGGTAAAATGTTGAACCTTGATTGGTGTTATGAATACTACTATTAAAATAATCAATTTGATTAGGGCGAAAGCACTGCAAAGAAGATTGTTTCAGTCATTTTTAGATAGCATTGATGCAAATTATGATGACTTAGTTCTCCATAATTTAGTCAGATGATTGAGCAAAGCTAATGTTTTAGAAAGATTCTGCAAGTTGTTGCCACATATAAAAGATTTTCTGGACGAAAAAAGATCCTTATGCTATTTCACTTCTGTTACCTGAAAGGAGACACTTTTATTTCTCTTGGAGTCCATAAAGAAACCAAGCAGCGCAAATTCCTAATGTTCACTCTATACATTCTTGTCATTGCAGCTATTATTACTATGTGATTATTTATACAGTATATGAACATGGATGCGCTGCTCACCAACATGCATTGTCCAGCATGATGAGTTTATTGGCTTTTTACCTTTGAGTTTAAAATCAAGAAACACAATAGTCTTTCTTCTCCCTTGTCTGATAGCCCTTAACTGAAATATCAATTGAGTTTTATTGAAGTCATATAAACTATATAATATCTCAAACTTACCAACATCAGGAGTCTGATCTAAAATATTATTATAGACAAGAGATTTAACACTTTACTTGTAACAAATTTGGATTTTAAAATAGTTTAAATTACAATAATTCTCATTAAAGAGACAAATATAGCCAGTTATGAAAGAAAGACTAATAAGCTGTCATTTTTAATACTTACAAATCTTACCAACTTAATTATTGTTTACATAGTAAACCTTGATTTTGTATAAGGTTAGATGATTCACAGATACAAATCATATGATTATAGTCAAATTAACCAATACCAAAAATCATCCATTTATCAACCACATAGCTTTAACAAAATCATATTTATTATCCAAACAGTAATTAACTTTATTGGGATTTGGAAGTATTAAAAATGACTGTTAGTTGGTTTTCAAAAAAGGTTATATTTACCTGGTTAATGGACTTTATTTAAACTTTTTTAATTTAAAAATTATAATCTGTTACAGTCAAAGTGTCACCTCTCTTATCTATAGTAATGCCTAAAGACCAGAATGAAATCTGAGTTTACACTTTTTATTCAACAGATTGAAAATTTCTGGTGTTAATAATTTTGGAATATTATCATGTGATTCATATTTGTAAACTATCTAGAATTAATATATATTAAGGCTATAATCTTAAGACTATGCACTTGGAAAACAATGACAGTAGGGACTTCTACAAATCTTAACACAAGATTTATTTAAAAGACAAGAGTGACTATGCACTTTATAAATTTAATTATTACATCTAGAATTAACTAAAATCAAATTTATTATCCACATACATATGTTGTGAATTAATTAAATACATAAATCTAAAGTAATAATTATTATAAATTAAATAATACCTATTAATGTTAAAATTTCACTCAAATAATTAAGTTATAAGGCACTAAAATTAATATCTAATCACAGTACCTTTCAAAGAAAAAAACAGACAAATTTATAAGTCATAAAATTTATATTTGCATTATTAAGAGTTTAATTATTTTTGATATTTAAAAATTTAACCCAATAACATGTTTTGTTACTATGTCCATATAAATATTTGGGAATGAATGATCATTTTCATGCCCACTCAAAATAGTTTTCAGTTTGAGATAAAACAAGGTCATGGTGAGATATTTATTGTTATTTCATTTGCATTTGGTGACTACATATTTACCTTGGTAATTTTATAAACAACTATTTGGTTAAAAAAGATGATAATCTTTAATTGAACATTACATATTTAATTACAATTTTTATATGTAAAAATAATAAAATTTTGTGGATAAAAGTTGATTACATATCAGTTTATGATATTTTATCACATATATACATCATTAGTTTACATATTTCCAAAGGAAATTTCACACATCTAGACTATTGGTTACTGCAAAAGGTACTGACAATATCTGAGCCATTGTAAATTCAAATTATCATGAAGTTTTCTAGCAGTAGCATTCATCTTGATTCTGTAAACATTTTAGTTGTAGTAGGATCAATATTTATGTTGTATACTAAAGTAAATACATATTGATAAGCAGAAAGATTAAAACTAAATATTTTTTCTTAGTAAGACAAGGTTATAGCTGTAATGCAATAATTGTTGCTTAACTTATATTCATTGAGCAAAAAAGATTTAAAAATAATTTTTAACTAAAATTTTTTCTTAAATATATTCTAACTAATTTTTACAAATATATGTCTTTAAAACATTTTTATTTGCAGAAAAATAGATTTTTTTTGTTAAATTAAAAAAATTAGATTTTTATCAGAATCAAAAATAAATTATAAACTAATTCATTTGCATCAAAAAACTTTCCTATTTAAATTTCAAAATAACGCAAAAAATTATATATTTAATTAATTGTTAAGTTATTCTAAATTTTATTTTAATATTTATATAATTAACATTTTATATGTGTTCATTTCTTTTTTCTTTAAGCTTTAAATGTATATCTCACACTATCAATGTTATACATTTACTGTGTTGTAGACCATAAAACAGCTTGTCTTATCATACACATGTGTATAATTTAACTAATAATAAAAGACAAAGATATATGTAAATAAATTAAAGTAATCTGATTACAAATTTAGACTCATTCATCATTCAGTTATCATCCATGTTAAAGAATGACCATTTCTTCTGCAAGTATTAGTTGTCTATAAAGCCAACAATCAACATAGTAATTTTTCTTCTTATATTAATAATGTTACATTGATCGACTTAAAATTAAATATCAATAATCAACACAACAGTCTTTTATAAAGCAGCTTATTTTGATTTGGCTAAATAAAAATTATGGTGCTGTTATAAAACTTACTTTATTGTTCAAATCTTGTATAATAAATCAATATCTATATCTTGTAATTTAATAAATAAAAGTATTTAGAAATATGAGTAAACAAATATATATATATATATTATAATGGTCAGGGAAAAAGAGTTTATATATTTAATAAATAAAAGTATTTAGAAATATGAGTAAACAAATATATATATATATATTATAATGGTCAGGGAAAAAGAGTTTAAATATATATAGAAATAAACAGAATATTAGGTGCGAGTTAATATATGATAATAGTAAGGAAAGTAGTTTATTGTTTAAGGCTCGAATGGGATTTATTGTTTAAGGCTCGAATGGGATCTTTAGCTACAAGAGAATATACATGTAAATGGAAAAATATGGATGATTTATTTTGTAAGTTATGTAAGGAAGAAATAGAAAATATTAGGCATTTGTTAATTGAATGTAAATGTTTGAAAACAGAAAGGGTACATATAATGAAGTTATGGAAGAATAAATATGAAAAAAGTGATTATACAGAAAGTGAATTATTGGTTTTTATGCTGGGTTTGGTAAAAGATAAGGGGGAATTAGATATTAAGGCTATAGAGTTGACAAAAATTATGTTTTGGAAATGAGATGGAGCAGAATATGGAAAAACTTGGAGTGGGGAATGGAAAATTAAGTGGCTATCAGGTTTATCTGGGCATAATTGCTCAGATATTCTTGACTTCGTTTAAGGAGAAGCCACAGTACATCACATACATCACATCACAGAAAAATTATAATGTAGGCAAATACTTCTTTGTAGAGATTCCATTTTTATTTATTCAACTGATATGCCCTAGTCACTTAGTTAAAGGAGATGCAAAGATTCAATATACAACTTATTAAATGTATTTCAATATTAAAATAAAAAATAAAATAAGCCACTGCCAGAAATAATACACAAAAACATTTATTGTCACACATATATAAATTTAAATTTGAGGAATAAATTAATCTTGCTTTAATTTGTTATTATCATTTTATACTTTAGTTAAAATCTACACAGATGGACAGTTTATATAATTTTTTTTAGAATGTTAAGCATAGATAAGCTACATAGATTGTGCAATTAAAACTTTTCAAAACATCTAACCTGAGCCTAAAAATTCATAGCTAAACCAATGCTCACTATCTGATATACAGACACAGCCAGTGCAATATGAAGATGTTAGCATAAAATCATGCTGACAGGAATGTGTGTCTGCAGCATGATATTATTTAAAAGAAATGATCCTCATCCAGTATAGAAATGTGCATTTGTCTGGTGAGGGAATCATATATATATATATATATGATTCCCTCACCAGACATATGTTTTATATATATATATATATATATATATATATATATATATATATATATATATATATAACATTAAAAAATGCTTTGTATGGAGGAAGAGTGATCCTTGCCATCTTATAGTCCCTATCCATTGAGTGAAAGGGGATCAATATCACAGGAAATATATCTGCATCTATTGCAATGATATGGATACACCTCTGGGCCATGCATTCATTTGGGCAGGAAGTCCTGTATGCTAGCAGACTTCACGTTACATTGATATAAATACCCATATATCCCTCTACCAGTACTGATTCAACTATAAAGCAAATAGACTGAAATTAACCTCCTTAAACTAACATAAATGTTAAAGAATCTATGCAGCCATCTACACCTAACTTTAAATTTAATAATTTAGTTAACAGATAAAAATAAATAAAAGAAAAATGGAAATGGTTAGCAAACATATATATTAAAAAAAAGTTCAACTGATAAAAGTTCATACATCCCATTTGAGATGATTCCTCTAGACTTCATCCAGTTTACGAAATTCCTAGTTGGTTTTATTATTTGCTTATAATTTTATTTGGATACAACTGCTACATGCCATTCTTGTGAGAACTGTGGCCGGAGAGGCCACCTTGGCTGGTGTCAGGAAATTAAATCTATTGTGACTCCTATATCATGAAGTCTGCAATACAGCTACAGTTCATAGAAGATCAATAGTCAGATTAATTATAAATTCCATTACTTCATCTTTTATAATTTTAGGCCTCCCTTATCACAAATTTTATGGATCCATCAAACATGACATCACTGATCTTAAGGTCTAGATGTTTTCCTTTCTGGCCCATGTGAGGCTTCATCCTTGCACTGGTCAATCTTTAATTTTTTTATATCTCTCATCTAACCTTACAATCACATAAGTGCTTCAAAGGCTAGTTTGCTTTACATTCAATCATATTTCAATCATTTCCATTCACTAATTGACATTTGCTTCTATTTTCTTTTATATTACTTAAAACAAAAAATATTAATATTTATCTTTAGATCTTTATTTTTTTTTACATTCACTTTCTTATAATTTTTTAAAAATATTTTTAAAGTTTTCCATCTGTGTGATAATATATATGTTAAATAAGTATTTTAATTTTCCATTTTTAATAAATCAATTTTTATTTACGATCTTGTTTTAATTTTAAAATAATGTAACAGCATATGTATACCATTACAATATATATATATATATATATATATATATATATTGTACCAGGTTTGAACTGTGGATGATCCAACATACTCTACTCACTAGGTTTAGCTGGGTTTAAACCTTATTTATAATAAATTTATAATCTTATATTATAAATATTACATGAATGAAACAGCACGTTCGAGCAAAGTGGAGATTATTATTGATAGCAGAGCTGTCAACAATACCCACGATCAGACTGAGCTATGAAATGCATAACATGATCACATTTCCAGATTGTGACCCATCTCGACCACTAGATTCAAACCCCTACTATCCAAACACTTTATTTGTTTTGGAGTAAACCCCAGGTGCCAGCTAGTTTCTAAAACTAACATGTTTGGACAGTAGGCCCATAATCCAGCATTCAAAAAATCCCTTAACTAGCTCAGTCTATTTTTAATTCAATAACAAATTATTCCTTAACTAGTGCCAAAAGAATTGACTGACAAAATTAAGCTTTAAGTTTAAAAGACAATTTATTTTAATTAACATTTTATTATACTAATTTTAAATACTTTTATAAATCTTATTTAACTAACATAACACTGGTATTTTTTATATTATGATCACGCACATTCTTAATTCACCCACTATAATATCATATAACAAAGCATAAAATAATATTTGACATTTAAATACACACATATCAATAGTTCATCTATGTATGCTATATAGTTCATATTACTTGACTCTGGGAGGTTTCAATTAATGCGATGGCTACTTTAGAAATGAGAATAAAAAAAATGTTATTACCTAGGATTTTTGAACGTGAATTTAGAACTTTGTTTTCTTCCTGGTTGCTGCTTCAAGTACGAATATTTCCAGCCAGCTGGGATGTTTTCTTGAGGAGTTTTATTATTATTCATTGGCACTATTCTTGGAGACAGTTAAATATTGACAGCAGATTTCAAGTTGTTATGCAAGCATTATCCTTTTCCGGGCAAGTTGGATGTTCACTGGACTCAGGCTAGAGAAAGTTGTATAATTCTGATGCCGATTAGCACTGCATTCTTGATTCTGGATACACTGATTGATTGACTGATTAAGGAATTCAACTCAACTGTTTTCTCAACTGTTCAATCTTAATTGTAATCTCAACTGATTGTCCGATGAAAACCTGGACTATTTATACTTAAGGCCTGTTGTCATTTTGATGTCTGCCAGCAATATCTGTTGTCGAAGTTCCTTCCTTGTTTTTAATTGCATTCCTCAAGATAAGCTTTTAATCCTGTTGTTGGAGATGTTGATTAGCAGCCATCATGAATATAGTGTTGTTTTTGTCTAATTTAATAGCCATCACTGTGTTTTTAATGATAACTTTCTATATCATTTTCTAATATTTACTACACATACATTTATTATATTTACAATTGCATATATATATATATTACTAACAAACTCATATTATTTCGTCATTTATGCACATATATAATTTAAGATCAATTCACTATTTAGTTTTTAAGATGACTTTTTTTTTCCTTGAACTTAAAAAGATATTTATATTTTTAAACTTTTAGTTTAAACTCTTTTCTTTCTTTCCTTTTTTTTTCTAATCAATCATTTATAACTTTTATGAACAATATTTTCTTTAAACTAACAACAATAATAAAAAGAATTCTTTACTTATTTGAAAATCAACCTCTTTTAATTTTCCTCATAAAACTATGAATTAATAGTTTTTAGCAAAAACTCTTTAAACTTCTTTTACTTTTTTTTTTAAACACAAAAAAAACTCTTTAAACTTAAAACTTTTAGTTTGATGTTTCTAAAGCAAACCCCCTCTCCCCTTTTAATTAATTAATTGTAACCTTTATTTCAAAAAGTTCTTTGACTTTTAATTTTAAATTTTTCGAAAACAAACTGCAATAAAAAAAACTCTTAAGCTTTTACATACTATTTTCTTTTAATGAAAGATTTTTATTTCAATAATTTTTAGACAAAATTATTTTATGTATCAACACGATATTGGTACAATATATATATATTGTATCTACTAAAATTTGAAATGAGTTTCAGTTTGTGGTAAAATGTCATAATTTTGATAGTGGATGTTAACTTATGAAGCATTGAACTGTGTTGCTATGATGACAATAATAATATAAAATTGTTTATTATTAATTGTACTGTGTAAGATTGTAAATTGAATTTATTCATTTTAGAAAGGAAGATGGATGTGAATAATAAAATATATAGTTTGGATAAAATTCTTATTCTTTTGTCATTATATGTTTTTTTGTTACTGCATTCACAATAGTAAATTATTAGTGATATAGTAAGATGTTTAATATTTTAAATATATTTGTTCTTTTTATTTGGGTAATATTATATTGGGAAGATATGTAAGAATATATTGAGAAGATGGTATAAATTGTTTAATTTGTGTTAGCATGAAAAATAGTATTTGTGTTATGAATGTAAATTTTTCTTGTATATAATAATTCTAAAAATAATTTATTTTTATTTGTTGTACAATACAATTTTTATTAGAGAAACACAGCTTAAAATTGACCAGAGTTAACTTAAAGTATTAGTATATTTTTCTATGATGTAATTGGGAAAAATTATAAATAGGATTGAATTGGAAAAAAAACTGACTCTCTCTCTCTCTCTCTCTCTCTCTCTCTCTCTCTCTCTCTCTCTCTCCTGTTTTAGTTTAAATAGAACATCTAAACTTCTTTACATGATATTTTTATATTTATTTTAAAAATATATAGTTAACTAGAAAAAAATGCAGTGGTTAAAGCCAATATTATCTGCCCATAAACTGGGCAATTGTCAAGATTTATGTGGAGTGACCTACTGTAATGGTCAAATATGTACATTCATGAAACAAAATCTAGAACTTTGATAGATCATCCTAAGGCTGACCAGTTTTACGGTGGTGGAAGCCATGATAACCCTAGTTCCTCTACCATTGCTCAGAGATTTACTACCTTGCAGATGACACACTTGAGGTCACAACAGTATTTCCCTTCTTCATGTGCCGGCAGTAGCACATCAGTAGAACAAAAGACTGGAAACAATTGGCATTCTATTTAGCATAACTATATAGATATCATGTGGCTTATATATGACTATTAACCATTGAAAAGATTTTAATAAATAATGATAAAATGATTATTAAATACTAAATAATTATGAGTCAGTGAGCAAGAATAAGACATGAAGCAAGAGTAAATTTAAAATTAATTTAATGAATTTAAAATATGAAAACAATAATTTAAAACAATATTGCAATGGCTATGTGTCTGATTTCACATGCAGGTGATTAAGGGACATTTACAGTATAATGGGATTCACATGCAGGTGATGGGTTTTAGAAATAATTTTACATAGCTGAATTTACATGATTTGGTTTACATATATAGATCAAATCACTCGCAGGTGACTATAAATTTCTGGTTACAAATATTAAAGTTTTCAAGGTTTTTGCATTTCCGGTTTATATATATAGCATCAAATCACACGCAGGTGATTGTAGTTTTAGGTTACAATTAATTCATTTATTTAGCTATATATGTGTGAAGCTATCACTTGCAGGTGATGAAATTATAGTACAATTACATTTTCATGAGCTTAATATTATTTTATAATGAAATGACTTTACTCAAGGTTATCTATGCCTAGTTTATGCTATAATAGGATTTAGATTTGCTTTGATAGATAGTGGAAGTGACAATAAGTTTTAATAAAGAACATATTTTATCTAGCACAAATAATTAATATATTCTCTACATAGTTAATATACATTTTAAACTGGATTCTAATTCAGATCAAAGCTGAAATAATAATTATAATGGCGGGATGAACTGATTATTGGGAGCGAGACTTCAGATACTAGTGCATATAGAAACATACAATTCTGAGTCTTTTTGCATCTCATATGTGCCTTATTCATGGGATTTTTACCAAGTAATGGTTCCCTTCAACCAAACTCATTGCTGTGAAATATGAGGCCTTTTTAGTCTGGAGGATCGAGCAATTTATATTATGTGGGAGTCTCACACTCTGGGTGAATCTCATGCTCCATTATAAAAGATACAGAATGGGTTGGTGTGCACCAGTCACCATCTGAAGAAGGAAATTGCCCAAACTAAATGTACAGAAGTAGCCCTAACATGTACTCCCAGTAAAGAAGTACAGCAACAAGTGAGTTACACCGTAGTGTTTCTTAAGGACACATATGCATCACTGACCACATTATTATATCATAAAATTAAGATGCTAATTAAGAGTTTCCTTCATGAAACTACCCTATATCGTTTCATATTATAGTATGTATAATTATACTATTTGGGAAAGTTTACGAATCCAATTTATGAAGCTACCTATACAGGCTTTTATTTACTTAAAGAGGATTACACATATGGGGAAATTAAATTACAGAATTATAAATTTATGCTGCATTTTATCACTTCAATAGAATATTGGTAAAATATTATATTTAAAAGCAAATCTATTTTAGAATAATTATACGCTTGTAATTATATTTCAAATAGGATATTTTATCCTTTTCAAAACAGAGCTTTTTAGTTTGTGCATTATTACGCATCTTACATATATACACGAAATGACATATATATGTGTGAGAATCTTCACTTAATTCTCAATAATGGTTTAATTACGAATAAAGCCCGGTCTTGAAAACATATAGCATAAACAATATAACATAACTAAAATAATAAGATTTGGCATAGATTTAATTAAGAAATGCAATATTTAAAGTACGATAAAATTTCATGCAAGTGAAATTTGAAATTTGGTTTTGTTTAAAATTAAACTTATGCAACGTTCGCTGAAATATGATTGACTCAGTTTCGATAACTCTAAGTTTATAAGATTAATGACGGCAAAGATTATCATTAACTTAAGATATATAAATTAACTTAACAATTTTAATAATTATTTTAAAACAGATCATTAAGTATTATACGTAACTAAATTTATATAAAACATTTAAATTCTAGATTTTAGCAAGTTAACATTGAATAGCATTTAATTACTTAGAATAAGACTAACACGTAACTAAATCAATCATTAATTTCTACAAGTAAACCAATACATAATATCATAAAATCAAGTTAATAAATGAAATGTCTTCTCAATAGAAATAACTCAGATTTTGGAATAATAAATCATAAATCAATCTGTCAATGAATTATTTAATAAATCATAAGAATAAATAGGTTTATAAATCAGGCGAGATTTTAGGGTTTAAAATAAAGTTATTAAATCATTTCTAATTTTAGGCAAGATTTTAAGATTGAAATAAAACAAAATAAAATTTACATTTACATGAGTTTAGTTTACATTATTATTATGGCCATTAGATTAAGATTTAAGCTAGGATTTTAGAGTTTAGTTTAATGGAAAGCTTTAGGATTGAAGGAGTATTTACCATTCTTCCCCTCTTTTCTTTCTGCTGCCAAGTTCTTTCTGCATAGTGGAATCTCTTTTAAGTTGTTACGGTGGTTAGTTCATATTTCTCTGTCTCAGGTAGCTTTTCATCAGCAGCAGGAGGCAAGATTTTCAGCCTATTATCCTGACATGCTAATTATTAACTTTCTTCAATATTTTATTAAAATTATAAATTGAATGTGAGTGTCCAAATGAATGCCTTAAAGATGGCTGCTATTTCTTATATAGCAATACATCCCCTGTCCTTCATTATATTTTTTTCTTAGGTCCATTTTCTTAGCTTACTCGCTTATTACCAGGAATCACGGAAGCCTGCTGTGTCAACTTTTAATTAGGTCAAAAAAAACCCAATTGACATGCAGTAATTTATGCAATTTTCTAATTTTAATTCTAAATATAATTTTAATCACTCTTATACTGGAAAAGATTAACTCCTCTGGCATCATTTTGGCTAAAAAAAACAAATCTAAGATATGTGAAAAACATTTTGTTATATATGTAACTCAACCATTTTAATTTACTGATATATGCAGAATTATAAAATTTCAAATATAAATAACTTAATAAATATTTCGAAATAAAAAAATCTTAATGTTTTAAATCCTATTAACATTAGTTTTCTAGCATATACGTAGTCTAAAGTTACACATACAACTTATTTTTCATTTAATAATTATTAACATTATATATGTGCATATTTTAGAGATTTCTGTCTATATAAATGAATATTTCTTTACATATGTAAATATATATGCACACATGTTTGAATATACTTATTTAAGTCTAAATTTGGGTGGATTTTTATAGTATTATTTCTAAGATATACGAGAATTTGGTGGTGTTTATATATATAAGAATACTACTATAGAATATAGTAGATGAAACAGTTAGATTGTACAAGATGACTGTTTCAATATTTATTATAAAAATTAAAAGTAATCAAAAGATTTCCATTGTGTTATAAACCATCTGAATGTTTTTATCCTTTAAAATGGAAGTTACTTATATTTTAATACCAGAGTATAAATACTAGCAATGTCAGAATGTATACAAGAATCATATTCATCTGCCAGTGTAATTTTATTGGACTGATTAATTATTTTGTCTAAGATATAAATCAATTTAATTTTCCATTATATTGTTCAAGCTAGAATCCATTCATTCTTAATATTTTGAGATAAACATTTGCTCATGAAAGAATATTTCTCCATATCATCATTGATACAAACAAGTATTTGTGTGCTTCTAATGACATATAAACCAATAATAATTATTGAAAAAGATAATCTGGATATATGTACAAAATATCAGAATTGAAATAATGTGCTTGAATATTTATATCTTCTTTGGAAAAATGATACACTATTGGATTGTGGTTTAATATAGACATCAAAACTGTGATGCTATTCTGAAAATACCATATTTAAAAGCTATCTCACAGATCATTGTTTTATATTTATCATTATTATTGCTATATTTTTTTATTTATTTTCAGTTAAAATGTATAGCATTTATTGATAAATGGTATAAAATTTTAGGTTAACTAGTAATCCATTCACATACCTAAATATAAAAGAGTTACATTTTTCTAAGTTTGAACTTATATTGTGCAGCATGGTAAAATATTTATTTTGTGATTATAAATTAACTCCAGGTATATCACATACTATGGAGTTCAAAAAGGATTATCATAATAAGTATTTATTTTATTCTCTTAAATTTATATCAACAAATAAGTAGATTTATTTATATATATATATTATTCTGACTAACTATGTTTTATATGAAATATAAAAATAAATTATACTTGAACTCTCTTGTATTTTAGAAAGTGTAATATTCCACAACATATTTGTAATACATATTTAGTATTCAGTGCATGAAAATTGATGTGTAATTATCTATTTAAATATAAAATTAATGTCAGTTGATGATCTGTCATGCATACAATTAGATCTTAATTGTATATATTATTTGTTTACAATGTATTCACCATATACATATATTTAATATATAATTGATATTCATTTATTAATAAATTTTAATTTAACTTAAAACAAACAACATGACTGATTATTGTTCAATTGTGCAATATAAATTCATTGATTAATAACATTCAAGAAAGGAAAGATGAACTGACTATACCACATAAGTTATTTAAGGTAATCATAGAATAATTTGGAAAACAAATTTCAGAATTAGTGAAGCATAATTAAATATATATATATATAATATATCTTTATATTGATGATTAAATATATATATATATAATTTTCTTTATATTGAATTCACTAGCTATTATCTAACTAGGTATAATCTTGGCATGATAATAAATTATTAAAATTGATATTATTGGATATTTAATAAATAATTAGAAGTTGTAACTATTTTGTTAATTACAAGTAACAATCATATTAAAATTGAAATTTCATTAATATTGATTTGATAATTAGTGAAGTACAAAATAATATTTATTGAAAATAAATAAAGGAAATTATAGTCAAATATTTGAATATTTTATTTAAATTGTTATTGATTAGACAAGTATTGTACTAGGGTCCATAGTTAACCAATAAAACAATCTTATTCAATAATAAAGCTGATAGTAATATGATCTATTCTGTTATGAATCAGAATAGTTTGCTTTAATTATATTTAAATTTAGTTGAAGTAGATCATAAATCCAGTTTAAATATTACATTTTAATATTCATGTTTGATTATAGTAATTCTTATTATATGTCTTGATTATTATAACATAGAGTTTTCATAATCTAGCTATATGAATTTAAAAAATAAATTGAATGAATAATTATTATACTTAAATAAATATCCAATAAAAATCTTATATATTGACATTATTGAACATTATAGATTTAAGATTATCTAATAGGTTCATTGATATTACATTATTAGTGAGTATTTTATTTTATTATAACTAGTTTAATTAGTAAAAGTAAAATCAATATAAGAGTATAGCATGGCTGAGTTGGTATAATTAATTATATCATTTAATTGGGATTTAAAATTAATTATTGTGTATATTTATTTAAATATTATAGATATTGTAAACTTATAGGACATTTTAAAGTTGTCATTTTAATCATTCATGAACTATTTTTTATTTAGATATAAACAAAGTTAAATTTTAGCATAAGTTTATATTATCATAAGCAATGTTTGATTAGTTAGGAATATTAGAGTTTAGTTGTTTAATGATTTATTATTAGTTTCATTTGATTATAAGTAAAATCTATCTTAAGTATATACCAGGATTTTGAGACAATGCTATTTGATTTAATGGCTTTATTTTAATTTATTTTAAATAAGATTTATATTTAGGGTATTTGAAATAATAATTTTGTTTATTTTCTATTTATTCAAAATGCTATTTGAATTCATGATGCTTTAATAAAAATTGCCATCATTGTTTTTGTTTTGGTATAGTTTACAATTGGATATGTGATTAAATAAAGGATTATGTTAAATATTAAATGATTATTTATTGATTAGTATTCATTTAGCTTAATATATTATATTTATTCTGTTATGAATGATTCTCTTATTTACCAGCATTACAAAATTAGGATCATTTTTCTTTGATTTACATTTTATTCAGTTACAAATGATGCCCAATTTCAGGGATCATTTTTATTCTGTTACATATGATCACCAATGACTAGACTATATTTTTATTCAGGCTATATTATTTTCCATTGCACAGTTTCAATCTTTTACAAATGGCACCTCAATGTGTAGGGTGTAATTCAACAGGATCACTCTATTATACCCCTGTCATATCCGATCTGTTACAAATACCACCCAAACCAATGGAGCTATAACAGAGGTTAGCACACATGAATATTTATTCAGTTACTAAATTTATTAATATAATAAACATATATATAATATATATATATATATATATATATATTGTACCCTTACTTCTCGATGTATAATATAGTTTGAAAATACAACTAGCTCAATTAAATTATAATGCTTAATTAAAATTTGCATATCTATCTTTAATATACTTTTATATTATCATATTCTAATTAAATTTATTATCAATTGTCAAAATCAATATACTTCTTTATTATGTATTAATTAAATAAGTATTTATCAAAATCATGAGACTGTGAAGTAAAGTTACAAAGCAATAAGTAGATTTACATTGAGTCAATATCTCCCAAGACATTGTCTCAATGGCATAAGAATACTATTACCTCCTTATTAACTTATTACTACATCTACAGCATTCTTATGGCTTTTAAATAAAATAAACTATCTTTAATAATAATAAAATAAATAAATCTTAACTTTTAATTTTTTTAAAAATATAATTAAATAATCTCAGGTTCTTCTAATTATCTTAAAGTAATGATAACTCATGTAAATAAGTATGATAAAGGATTTTATATCAAACCTAAGTACACCTAACTTATTCTAATAATAATAATACTCAATACAAATCTTAGGGTATAACTTAATCTTATCTATTTCTGTTATATCATCAATCACTAAATAAATAATCATATGTATATCTTTTATTTTCATATAGTATCTTAATTTTATAATAGATCAAAATCTTACAACTTAATAATCTGTGGCAATAAATAATATTGTACTCTTATATTATGCATTATAATTATTCTATGACCATTGTAATATAATGTAATAATGTCAATCAATTCTCATAAATGATAATCAGGAAAATATTATATTTATTTCTAAAATAATATTAATAAATTCACATTGTGCAAATATCATGTTTCTTCAAATTATCTGCTGTCAAATGCTGTGGTGTAAAATAATGAACTCGACACACTTTTAAAACAAATTAAACAAATTTATTTACATTAACTTCAACTAAGAATTTATTTACAATATTTACAGTTCAAAATTATGAAAACAAAGAAAATAAAATAAGAAAATAATAATACAATATGTTTACACTGTTATTAATTCATACTCCTAATAAGTAATTATACATTCTTTAAAATGCTGTACTAATAACATTGAAGTATGTTTTCAAAACTTAGACTTTAAATAAATATCAGTGAACTTCAATTATTACACAGAAAAATTTATGTAAATAATATTTATGTAGCATATGTAAACAGTTAAACTTTACTAATTAAATTGCTACATCACTTAAGTATTACTGTTACTTATTTCATCATGTACTAGTATGTGTTCACTCTACTATTAGTATTACTCTAATAGCATAATATAGAAACTAATGCATCTTTATAATGTAATAACAAATAACTGATTATAATTTTATATTTCAGTTAATACAATTCATGCTACATGTTTTGCCAAATATGCATTACATATATGTACTGTTAAAATAATAATATTTAAATTATTCATCAATTTCAAATTCATAAAGCAGTATATTAGATAAATTCTATGATTCTTTTCTATGTGAAATTATTACTCTACTTTATGTGTTATTCTACTCCTTCTTAATAACTTTCTATCTACAAAACATCCTTTTAAAACTTATTCAAACTTTCCGGGAAAACAATCATCAATTTAAATAAATACTAATTATCCAAACTATTTATACTTCATCATCTATATTCGGAAAATCTTCAACTCAAATATAAACCTCTACATAAAACTTAACTTAATTTATCCAATAAAATAAAAATAAAATATAGACTTTTAAGATCTCTTCCTAACTTGAAATAAAATAATTACTTGTATGAATAATAAATATAATTCTAATACTCCAAGATAATAATAATAAAAATAAAAATCAAAATTTATTTACGAAAGAATCATATAATTATTTCTAAGCTTCTTATGTAATGTTGTATCATATTTATATCATAAATTCAAATTATGCATATTTAAATAAAACTGTTACTGCCAATATAATGTGTGTGTATTTTTAAAATATTCATACATCCATTCAACAATAACATATCATTTGGTTGATCTAAAGAAAACATATTAAATACATCAAAATTATTATTATTATACAATTTTTACCATCAATAATGATTTAATGTCCAGTCCATCTTCCAATATTCTTCGGAATTACAGCTTCATAAAATAATTCACATTTACACTCACGATCATTCTTTAACATATTACGTTTTATATTAATTATAAAATAAACTTATGCAATTAATTATTATATTACTTTAGTTATTATTTTAAGAAATGTACCTATCTTATTTTTAATAGATTAATACTATTTAACTTTTATATTAGATAAATAAAACAAAATTCATATTACATAATTCCAGCGATGTTTTCTTTTAACCATAATAGTTCTTAAAATCCTAGGTACACATTTACTAGAACACCATTTCCTGTTTCCGGTCCACTACGTGTTTTTTAAAAGTTTATGAAAAATGATAACGTTCTTTTAAAATAAAATAAAAGTTAATTCTTCCATAAGAAATAAAATAAAATTAAAATAGTTTATAGGATCCTGATTTAGTTATTTTTAAAATATTATTCAAAAGTTATTATCTTAAATTAGTCTATAGTTTTATGAAAAATTATCATTTAATTATTTTAAATTAACTGGGACGTCCACATATTAGTTGCGCATTTTTTAACAAAACATCCAGGTAAGAATAAGTTTCTTTATTTATAAATGACCAGCGTTTAAATTATTTCAATATAATAATTTTATTATATTAAAATTTTTAGCTAATTATATTTCAATTGACTTGCCTTTAAAATTATCAACATTCAGTCTTTTAAACATAAAGACTTAACAAGGCAAGTATTTATAAAACTACTTTTATTTCTAATATCTTTACTCAAGATATACATTTAAGTTTATAGCTTGCAAAAATACTTTCTTTACACAAAAGTATTTATTCTTTAAAATATCTATTTTCTAATAGTCAATAGTAATTAGCTTTTAAAATTATATACTGTCCAAAATACTACTTTTCTCCATCTCGTAATTTTCCGAACTAATCCAGCGTTTGTCATACTTTTAGTATAAAGTTTCCGATATATTTTCACTATATATGATGTTCCCATGATTATTTGCTTGTAAATTGAGCTTAGTATAGAGACGACTGATAGGGAAAATTAAATTAACACTGCAGGTCTATCATTTAAAACTTTTATAAATTATTTACAATGACACTCTTATAATTTTAAAAAAATGATTTTAGAGCGTCTATAAATTTACTTAGCTATTTTTTTAATAACACAATTAACTTGAAAAATCAATCACAAAGTCCTCTCCTAACAATTGAACTGAGCTTTTATACCGGAAGAAACTTCCCATTTGATTGGTACATTTAAACAATCAATTTGCTGGCTTATTTACATATTTACCAACAACACAAAATTAAAAATAAATAATGACTTATTTAATATTTAATATTTATTACATTATTACATTTTTAAAATAATTCTTATCGTTTATTTAAATCTATTAAACACTTTTAAAAAGTATATTATCTTACTTGATTTTAATTTTAACTTTTATAAGATTATTTAAAATACACTAAGTCTTTTTTTTTATACGTTATATTTTTAAAACAATATTTTAAAATCAGATTTAATATTTTACATTGAATATCTTTATTTTTATCTCGTGATAACTCACGTATTATTTATAAATTTTACAACATGATTTTTAAAATAGTTTTGCAACTTTGCTAAATAACTTCCAAGCATGTTTGTGTATATTTAACTAACATCTGTTTCTTCAACACAAGAAACGCTTGTTATAATCTAAAAATAACTAACAATTGCATTTTTAAAATAAATATTTTTAAAATAAATAAGATATTATAACAAATTTTTAAAATAATTATTTGATATCATTAAAATCAAATATTAATCTTCTATTTAAGTATTTATAATAATTAAAAATATTTATATTCTTTTATATCATTATTTTATCAACAATAAATATATGTATTTAATCTTACTTGTCTTTTAAACACTTTTAGCTTTAAATACCTATTTATTAAATATATTAATGCAGTATTGATTATGGCCATTTTTTCCAACTATATATTATAATCATCATCATTTAAAATGTCTCTCTCAATATCAGCACAATTTTACATATCAAATACTCATAGATTGCTTTAATTAAACTTTTTGAAATATTACCATAAGCAAAATTAACATCACATATTTAAATATATCTTAAATTCAAAATTTTTAATAGATTAGCACAAAAATTAGATGGTGACCCATACAAAAGGGCACAATATATATATATATATATATAGTGAATACTAACTACTCTGATGTTTATGTAAACAAAACATATGCTTGATTGGCAGTCTTGGTAGGACGCCATCTGTGGAC
The DNA here is from genome assembly GCA_028023455.1 of Epiperipatus broadwayi. NCBI lineage: Eukaryota > Metazoa > Onychophora > Udeonychophora > Euonychophora > Peripatidae > Epiperipatus > Epiperipatus broadwayi. Next base: position 9,046,286 of record JAQFVV010012410.1, on the reverse strand, counting down.
ATAAATACAAGCGTTAGCAAGTTTTTTAACTTGCATTTTTGTTTATCATATATATATATATATGATCTCAAATGAAAATAAACATATGAACTTTTGCAACAATAATCATCAGTTAACCAGGCCCCTAACTTTGTGGTGCCAAATGTAATGGCCAATTGAACAAACATATGCTGACCACATTGTGGCATCCAAATGTAATGGAATATACTTTTACTCCATTATACCAATCATCAGTTTGGGGTGCCAAATGTAATGGACAATATATCATATAAACATATTATACATCAAATGTAATGGAACGTCAATATATGAGAAGAAAATAATACTTCAAACATTGGATGATAAATGTAATGGAATATATGTAATCTAAATGAATCCAATTGTTGAGAAAGCTTAATATAATAAATTGTATAATTTAAATGAACCAAAGATAAAATTATCCCAATTATATTTAAATAAATTGTTTATATGCCCTTCCAACTAGCTATACATGAAATAAATCTAAAATCATACAGAACAATGAGATCTATCATTATAATTTATTTTCAAGGTTGATATGACTAACTAATCAAATATATATCAGAAACAAAGGGAATTCTATTAAATCCAATATACACATCCAATAAGTAAATTTATGTATATCTAAACATATCAATGAATAATAATATGTGTAGGTAACTTAAAGACTAAATAATAAGTGAAATACGAAGTTATCCTCTATTAAATTGTGAATTCAATTAATTTCATAATGACTCTGGCACTAAAAGAAAAATAAGAATAAAATATTAATACACTTCCAAATAAATTACAAAGGCATTACTTATAAAATAAATAGTACATCCTTTATTTTTATATTATGGTTTAATTTTAGGTAGTATCAATGTTTTAAATACAAACCCAAATACAAAAAAAATATACATATATACTTGCAATAAGTATATATATATTAAATAGATAAAGACATATTTGCACTTAACAAGTATGCATTAATATAAACACAAATCCATATTTATTTTTTTCAAATATTCAAAATTAAAAAATATATATATACTATATCCAGCAAATATAAAAATTATTGTTTAGGTCTGCATAAGAATTATTATATGAAGTTAAAAAAAAAAAAAATGAAAATAGATAAATAAATATAAAAAAATTTTCTAATAAAATTTACGAATATAAATTTCATTTATTAATATAGATATAACAACTCATATGTAACCCAAACGTATATGTCATTCTTTAAGATTTTAAATTACTTAAGTGTTAATTTTGATACCTGTTAAATGTTTATTGCTGTTAGAAAACAAGATGCTTCAATTGAATAGAATGATATTTATAAAAACGTTATATTTTTATAATTAAAAATAAAAGTAAAAAAATATCGATCTCAAAAATATATATATATCATTTATATTAACAAAATTATTTACTACCTTTCAAAGTTCACTTGTTTATTTTTCTTTTCAAAAGTCAACTTATTTCGTTGTTTTATTCCTTTATCCATTTAATATTAGAATGCATTCTATCTAAAGTTAAATTGAAGAAATACCACGTTAGAAAAAATTGTCAATTCTTAGACGCAGGTATATTTTTATCTTTCTAAAATTTCTTTCATTGAAAAATAAATAAATAAATTGAAATGTTGAATCCAATATATTAATTAATTTTATTTACCTCCAGATTATTATTAGATTGACCATTATAGATTCCAGATAGCTATATCAAATTTTGGCTTCAGACGCGTTGAAATTCATGTGTTGAAATTTGCTTAGTTTTTCTTTTTAAACTGCTTTGGAATAAATAAAAGGAAATGGCGCAGCTCCTTGGCTGTGATATATATATATATATATTAGCCAGTCATGGTTTATGTATTGATTACAGAAATTTATCTTATTCCACTATTCTTAAGAATGGCAATTTCAAAGAAGCAAAGTACAACAAATTTTTATCCTTCAGTTTGTTTAATCACTATCTTAATAATAATAATGGCTTCTTTAGTTGCTGCTGTTGTTTCACGTGCTAGCAAATGCAGTTTTGAAAACCATTGTTACAGCTATTTTCTTTTAAACAATTAACATTCAAAAAAAAAATATTAACCATATAAAAAAATATTAAATCGAAAATTTATTTAACAGCTTTTAAAATATATATATACATAAATAATAATATTGTATTTTTTAATAATCACTACAAATAAAATAATCTTTTTTATAATCAATAATTTATGTCTCTCTTTATCTATATATTAATTAAATATTCACAGTGATGTACCATTAACTAATAAATAAAATAATATATCCAAATAACTATAACTAATAACCATAAACAATAATAATACTTCATATATAAACATCAAATCAAAGAGATTTTTTTTTAATAACAACAAATGATTTTTAAAATATAGATAGATTTATCGATATTTACAATATATATATATATTGTAACGTTTTCCGTTTTGCTAGGCCTCTACACGCTAATATAAACTGCGTGTGAGTTGATCAAGCTATGTCAAAAAAGAAGAAAGTTATATTTCTATTCTAAAAACATAGCTATATTTCCTGATTAACTCGGCCTATTAATTGTTGAGAATTGTGCTATTGACGAAATCAGCTTTTAATTTATTTAGTCTGGGCACCAGAATTCCTAAGAATTCGCTGAAATCATCATATAACATCTCGCAAATATAAAAAAAATACTTTTAAACTAATCAGTATTACATCATACCGTAACGAGAATTATTTTTTTAAGATTATTATTCCTGGGCTTATTCAAACATATTGGCAAAGGTAAATTACATTTTTAAATCTTATTAAACTACTAATAGATTTAATAATAAACAATAATAACTACTATTAATAATGCACAAATGAAAATTGGTATTAGAAATATTTTTATTCTAATAGACTAAAAAAATATTTGAAATAAATTACTTATCAAGTTAATTAGAGAGAACACCACTCAGACGTGAATCAATTAATAAAAGAACAATTTTACGATTACTGTTCATATCTAAATTTCTTCTAGAAATTTCCTTAAAAAATGAATGTCTCTTGTACAAGAAATTTAATGTCTCTATCGGGATTCTATTATAAGCTTATTTTTAAGAATTGTTTGCAAACGTTACTTTTGTCACAATCAGGATAATGAAGCATAACTTACCGGTAAGTTTTGTGAATTCAGTAGTAGATAACTATGCATAGTTTTTTGGGTAGAATGAGCTCGGCCTTTTGGTTATTATTTGATCTTGTGGTCCATTCTCCTAGTCGGTCATGAAAGCTTTTCTGGTATACATCTTCAGGCACGATGTTTTCCGAAGCTCCGGTTCACTCCGACATGCTGAATTACTTCAGCGTAGAGCGATCTTGGATATATTATTGTTATCCAAGACCAACTAGAGAAACCAATGAACAAGATGTCCTTCAAACTGATCTCTGCCTTTTATACTCTCTAGAGGCCCAGTTTTCCGACTTCTGCGCATATCTTTTGTTTGTCAAAATATCCGTTGATAATCTTATATATTCTTTATAAAATTTATGTTACAAAGTCTCTATTTTTTTCAGCATAATTCTGCCATCTTTAATTAGTTGAAATATTTTTACTTTCTCTTATCTAGATTGGTAATTTGTGTCTTTTGTTCTCTCCAATTCTAACTTTTATTTCTAATTACATAAAAAAAACCCGAAAGAATAATTTAACTTTCATTGTACGTTATTTTTTTTAAAAAAAATTAGTCAAAAAAAAATCTAAATTTACTTTTATTTTTTAGCTTCTACCAAATGCCAATATATTTGCAACGTATATAAATAAACGTTACAATATATATATATATTAAAATTGTGATGAAATCTTCTGAAAATGTAAAATAAGATCTAAAATCTAACTTCAATTTGCAATTCAGTAATAATTAGAATTTGTATATATTCTTAATGATATGTATCATAAATAATATAAAAATTAAAATGATGGGTGCCATCTATAAAATATATAATTATTCATTTCCATATTGATAAAAATGTCAAGAAATGTCTGCAGGATATATATATGCTTTGAACTCAAGTGTTCTCATTCAACTGCCATAAGAATGAAACAATACCATATAAAAAGTTATTTCTATTTGTATCTTATTAGTGGTATATTAAATAAAAATAAAGTTATTATGTTTGATGTGAAATTGATCTTCTTTTATGGCAATTGACAAGATAAATAAATCTGAAACATATGAGCTGCAATAATTGGTCGACTTTTTTATCAATGTTGCAATAGGGAAACATTATATAATTCGTAAATGGTATTTTGAACATTTAATATTGTTTCAAATTGTTATATATTTTTAAAAATATAAAGAAATTTATTATTTTAAACTATAACTCAAAAAACCAACGATTATTAAAACTAGCAATATTAGATTCTACAGTAATTTATGAATCAACCAATGAAATATTTAAAGGGCATGTTGAAAGAAAATAATGATTATTTAAAAAAATGTTTAGAAATTGTATGATATAAAAATATAAATTGTATAATATTAAAGTAAATGTGAGAGAAGAGGGTCATGAAACAAATAGATAAATTAGTCATAAACAAAAAAAAAAGAATGTAGGAGTATAAGAGAAAAAATAAATTAGAAAGGTATATCTGATCTAGCTATAAATTAATTGAATATATAGGTAATAAATTTTGGTATTTTCTGGTACCTAAATTTTAATAGATTAATCTGCATATTTTTAAATATATTTCAGTTATGAGATGCCCAAGCAAAATAGCAATTAAAAACTGGCAATGCCAACTGAAACCATTCCTTTTAGTAATAGTATTTGTCTGACCTATTTTTAACAGAATCATTTGTAGCAACTTTTAGTTTATATCTTAGCTTATATAAGGAAAGTGATCAGATATTATTACTTTACATCACTGAAAACTGGAAATATCACATCTTTCTAAATATTTTCATAAATAAACAAGACTCTAATCATAAAGTTACAAGGTTTTTAATTATAAGTATTAATTGTTTAACCACAATAGTTAAAAGTTATCTAAAATATATATAATTTTTTTATTAAAATTATTAATATTTAGATCTAAAAGTCTGTGAAAATCTTCAGTTATTTATAATTCATTATGGAAAATTCTTGTTAATTGTAATTTAGGAAACAATATTTTCAGTTTCGTACATATAAATTATTAATGACTGATCTACTTCTCTTATATAATCTTCTAGGGTATAAACTAACCATGAAGTTACTTTTGATTTAAAAGTGTGTTAACTGAATATCATTACTAGAATGCATGATTTTTATTTACATTGCTAGTTTTTAATTGATATTTTATTTGGTTACATCACAGCTTTATCTAAAAAATTATGCAAAAAGTATTCCAATCAAAATTATTAAAATTTATATCTAAAAGATATGAAAATATAAGTTTTATATATATATGAATGATTATTATATATTATGTGTAAGTATATATCCAATGTGTGTGTGATCTGTGTCTATTGATGGTAGAAACACGTATTAATTTCTGATCATCATTATAATCATTTTCTAATTATTAACTTTGTTTTATTAAGTTTCATTTTCGAATTATTTATTTAGAAATTTAAATAGAAAGATTTTCTTTACTTAATAAACTTACTGATTGTCATAAATATCGCAACGCTGAAGAATACTTTGCTGATATTCTACGACAGCCAATCTAACCGAATCCGTAAGATAATAAACATTTCCTCTAGCATTAGCTAGAAATATAAATAAATAAACAAAAGACAAAAATACGAACATAACTAAAACTTAATGACCAAGACAATTTATATGTGTATCTGAAATATTTATAGCATTTTAAAATGTTATCTAAGAAATTTTTATCGCAAAGAAAAGTTTTGCTGATTTGTTGAAACCACATTTTATTTCTTTAAATGTTCATTATAATTTATCTTTATTTTGACAATGTTACAAGTAATGATAAATTAAAGTAAATAGAATTAAAATCACTTACTGAAAAACAACAGATAATATTCTGAGATTACATATCTATAAGTAAAATGAAATTGTCTTAATTTGTCGGAATATATCTTATATCCACATTTATATATTCGTGTGTGTAATTAGATAATGTGCTTGCAAAGTATTTGTAGCCAGTTAAATGTTAGATGTACAATGTATTTTTCAAAAGTTTATCAAATCATGAGTCACTCTAATGTAAAAATCTTTTAGACTCACTTTGCAAACATCTTCAATTAACCAGATGAGGCTTATTTAAGAACACACACATCTCTATACCAAAATGACCGTTTAATTTTTTCATTGGGATTGTAGATGAAATAGTCAATTTATTATATATAAATTAATAATTTTTAAAAAGTGTAATTGTTTAAATATTTTAATGTAGAAATATCTGTTATATTTCCATATCAAAAAATATAACATATTTCTACATATTAAAATATTTGAACTTATATATATATATATGTGTGTGTGTGTGTAAAAAATCCACTTATTCTTGAGAATGTTGATGTTTATAAGCATACATTTGTGAACATTATTGGCAATGGAGAATTAAATTAATTTATCAGCCAGATGGAATGTGGCACTTTTATTAAACTCATAATCAATTACACAAGACTGGACATAACATCTCTCTTTTAACACCTTGATTGAAATAATTACATAAGATTTAATATGTAAACCTTAAATTAAACATAAATCAATTTATATGTAAACAAAGAGAGTAAATCACCCACTATCAGTCTATGAATTAAAAGTACTCTAAATACTTAACAAAGGATCAAAAATAGAATGAATCATCCATTTTTGGGAGCTCTGATATTTATAAGCATATCTTTGTCAACATTGTTGGTAAGTCAAAATGAAATTAATTTATGAACTATATGGAGTATGGACTTGAGAGTTACTAAACTTATATGAGGAAGAGTGACTTAGTTCCTTTGTTTACTTATACATTGAGTTATATCCAAAGTTTATTTAATTATTACCATAAAATGTTAAAAGAGAGATGCTGTCTCCAGCCTTGTATAATTGATTTTTAGTTTAATAACTCTTAAGTATTAAGTATTAATTTCACTCTGAATTACAACAATGTTGACAAAGGTATGCTTATAAATATCAGAACTTCCAAAAATAGATGGATTTATTTTATTCTTAATTCTTTGTTCAACATTTAGAATGCTTTTAATTCATAGCCTGAGGGAGAGTAATTTACTTCCTTGGTTTACATATAAATTGAGGTATGTTTAACTTAAAGTTTGCATATAAAATGTTATAAGGTGGATATAAATTATGTCCATCCAGTATAAGTGTATAACATTACATTAATAGGTTAAATATCTTAGCACACTCTCTCTATATAAAACATGTTTAGTGTTTTAATAATATATAACACTCTGAGATTATTTCTCTATGACTGGCTTATTAAGCAAATTAATAATCTTAAACCAAAGCATAAGATAATTTTGTTTTGTTTATAGAAAAAAGATTGTACATCTCTCTTTACCTCATTTTTTTTATGCAGAGGGTTATCCAAAATTCTGTAGCCAGGAAGCATAGATTTAAATCAGTCATGCTATTTATCTAAAACTATTTTTAATTGCTATATAATATTGCCAATACAGATTTAAAGAATGAAATATGTAATACATGATGCATTCAATGTTTTAATAATATGCAAGATTTCAGATTGTCTCTTATATGATTGGTTTATTAAGTAAGTGAAAACTTTCAAGCCAAACCATAAGACAATTATTATGTTTATAGAGAAAAGATCATGTGTCTTTTCTTTTTATCATATTTACCAGTCATTTGAAAAATAATTTCTAAGTATTACACAATGTTAAAAGAATGGACTTATTTTATATTACATAATTAATTATTTAAATCTATATTGACAATGTTTAAATTGAAGGTAATATCAAGACATCCATTATTACTTTATATAAAGCAACTAAAAATAGCTTTAAAATAAATAATATGACTGATTTAAATTCATGCTTTTTGGCTAAAGTATTACAGACAACTCTCTATATACAAAAATGAGATAAAGACCGATGATATACAATCTTTTCTTTATAAACAAAAAAAGTGTTTTATGCTTTAGTTTGAAAGTATTCCTTACTTAATAAATCAGTTGTATAATTTATATATATGATTACTAATACATTTAAGTTTTAAACTTAAACAGTTTCCAATTGTATTGTTTTTAGTGTCATTGTTTAGATATTTGGGCTTTTGACTCATTTCATACAATGAAATTGTTTCTGTGGAATACATGTCTAATCGGGGGAGCATTGTCTGGAAATTTCTTATAGTCAATAATGACACATGATTTGATAAGCGAATGAGTAGTACATTATAAATTTAAGATTTGATTATTTATAAATAAACATATTGTGTGTATATATACACACACATTCTCCCACTTCATTACATGACAATACAGTAATAAGAAAGTGAAATCACTTTCTCATTGATCCTCTTTGTATATAAAGGATATTGTCTTCAATATTTACAGCAATGAGTGTAAATCTTAATCAGTCCAATTATTTTATTGTTTTATATTGATCAAACAGATTGATTTTTATTAACAAAGCAAAGAAATTCCTTCTTATTTTTCTATTTTAATTTTGTAATAAACATTAAACAATCTATATGTAATAATGTAATTTATAATAAGAATATATATATAACATTAAACACAATCATTGTAAATTCTGCTGTAGCAAATAATGCACTCTTTCACCTTAATACATGACAATGCTACAATAAAATGAAATTGCTTTTTCATTGTTCTTTCTTGTATATGAAGGAAATTTTCTTCAATATTTATGGCAAAGAATGGAAATCTTAATTTACAATAGCAGCATTTAAAACAATTGTGTTAATGTTATATATATTTATGCTGTAAATTTCCTTTATACATTGAACATTTAATGTTATTACAAAGTTATTCAGAATTTTTTTACTTTATGGTACTTGTGTATTATTCCTGCAATGAAGAAAAGATAGACCTTTTCACATTGGTATCAATATACTGGTAACTTTGTAATGTTGTTATTTGGGCAACAATTTACAAAGTTATCAAACACTACAAAGTTACCAATGATTTGATATGAATGTGAAAAGCCCTCCTATCTTTTCTTTGTTGCAGGAATAGTACACAAGATCTATATTTTTAAAAAAGGAAAAAAAATATTATATGAAATATACATATACTTCTAAGAAATCTACATATACGCAGATAAGATAATGCTTTGACACTTAATTCAATAAATTTTAAAAAATGTGTAGAAATAGTTTTTAAAAACATCTACCAAAACATTACATACATGCAGATACTTACTGGCATAAAATATTTTAAAAGGAAAAAAAGATTATATGAAATATATACGTACTTCTATAAAATATACCCATATGCAGATGACTATACTTTGACATTTAATTCAATCAATTTCCAAAAAATGTGTAGAAATAGTTTTTAAAAACCAAACATTACATACATACAGATGGTATTTCCAGGCTCATAATAGAACATCTTGTGCACTAGAAATAATAAGCAATTTTGAATTGTCTTCTTGCAGAAACAATATGGAGATTTTTTCCATTGGATATGTGGTGTGAGCAGAATTTTGCCATGCAATGTAAGTTTTAAATCAACAAATGGCAATGTGTTTTTTTCTTAATTAAATGGAAAGAACAATAACAACAACAGTAATGCCAAAAAAAACAAAAGTAAAAACCAAGTCAACATAGTAATTCAATAAGCAAATAAAAAAAGAAGTGTAAATTGCAGCACTTTGATTTGTTTTTTAGACTGGAGGAAAAAGTGATCAAGGTGTAATTTTGTGATGATATCAAATTGAAAAAAAATCAACCCTGTGATGTATCTTGATAAACATGTGTTTGATTGTTGTTCTTTTGCCTTATTTGTTTATATTTTTCAGTGGCAAAAACATTGTCTTTTTTAAAAATCTGCTTGGATGGCTGTTATTTTGCCTTATTTCTAGTTGCATTATTTCTATTTGACAATTGACAACAGGATTTTTTTTGACAGAGAAAAAATCAACAAGGCCGAATTCTTTCTCAGCACCTGGATGTTTGGTGGCTTATGCAGAGAGACCAATACTTATAATTTGGTGGATACACACACTAGGGTTCACACCAAAACAGTCCAAAGACTATGGGGGTTGCTTTTTGATCTTAATTTCATTTCCTTAGTGGAAATAAATACTTTTGTTTCCTTGTTGAACAACAAAATTTTTTTTTGTCTTACTAATAAAAAAAGGTAAAGAATTTCTTCTCTATTGAATTTTAGGTTAGAATGAAAATCATCTACCAGATTTGGTCCATAACAGTCTAGACCCATTTCTCTCTCTATTCAATGAAAGGAAACTATTTTTGGTATCCTCCTTCTTGCATGAAAACTCTTACAATTGATATTTGTTTTGTGTAATTGTTCTAAATTACTGGTTTTGTTTTGTGTATTTCCAAAAAAAGGATAAGTTTAGTAAAAGTTTGATTCCATTTTTTTTCCTTGTGCATATGTAAAAGTGGTCATAAAAGTTTTTACTCTATATTTCTTTATTGTTCTAAATTATTTGTTTGTTTGTTTTTTTGTTTTTTTTTGTGGTGTATGCAGAGAGACCGGTGAATGTTTTATCATGGCAGTTAAAGATCGGACAGGAATGACACTTCTAATTTGGTAGATCCACAAACTGGGATTCACACTTACAAAAAAACTAACTTGAAATTAAAGATGAAAAATGAACCAAAAATTCATATTAAAAAACCCACAGTTAACTAACAACAACAACTAATTTCAAATTTTCACAACAAACTTTTTAATGAGACAAAAAAAAAAACATATTTTTATACTCCTGCAGAATTAAATATGATATGTAACCAAAATCTCCAAAAGGCAGCAAAGAATATTTTTTGTTTGGGACACATTGCAAACATGTTTTCGATGAGAAATAACACTCAAATCATAAGGTTTATTTTATGTTCTCAAGATTATTACTTTATTAGGTATGTGAAAAGGCTTTCTATCTTTTCTTCATTGCAAGAATAGTGCACAAGTGCCTATTTTATTAATATAAAAGTAGGTTTGATCAATTTAAAACAATAAAATAGTAGAATTGGTTAGGATTTACATTTTTTGCTGTAAATACCAAAGTCAATCCTCTTTATATACAGAATAGACCAATGAAGAATTGATTTAATTTTATTACAGTATTATCATGTATTGAAATTGGAGTGTGTATTATTTACTGTAAACAACATTTAAAATGACTATGTTTAACATGATATATATTCATGTGGTGAATTCTATTATTATATTATACCAGGAAACTCATTCAACAACACTTTTACTAGACCATGCTTGAATCAAGATTATTTATTGTTTAGATCAGCTATTCAGAATGTTCAAACTACTGTATCATGAGATCTACATTTTACTTTAAATTATTCTAATTAATAACATCCTGACATGTGGTATGCACAAATCCAAAATAATACCAAGCAACAAACCACATGTGGAATTATTTCAAGCCAAGACAAATAATCAGACATACACGTACTCAACTCTGTTTTATTTTTAAAAAGGATCAAACTGATAATTATTAGTTATATTTCTAGATTTCTTTTTACATATCTATTACTATAATAATCTGCAAATTCTATCCTAAACAGATCATTTTTGTGGGGTTTCATTCAAATTTGTTCTTATGTACAACTTTTATAGAAATAATACTCTGATAAAAAATCTTATAGATATAGCAACTTAAATTCCTGTATATTGTAATTCTGATAATATACATATGCTTGCTCAGTAATCTTTAATTTCTCAGAGTAAATGGTGGATAGTAAAAAAAAAAAAATCAATAATTCAAACTTGTGCGGAGTGAGGTATGGAAAGAACTGAGCATTAATTACAGAGATTATAACTTAATATAATTTATTCGTGTCAAATATATTTTGTTACCAAAACAAAATCCCATCACCAAAATTTAAAACAAAACAAAAATTAGTACATAAAGAAAAATAAATGTGTAAATAGATAAATGACCTCCCCCTCTGCTTTTCCTTCAATATGCAAATACACACACACACATCTATTTGATAAATTATTTGAAAATCAGAAGATTAAATGTTTCAACAAAATAATATTATTTTGCATCACACATATATATGTATGTACATAAATTAAATGCAACAATTGTATTGATTACCAAAAATGTAATAGATTAATTAAAGTCTAAAGATTAAATATATTTTGATCAAAAATTATAAATATCACTCTCAATATGCATGTACATTTGTATGTATACATAGCCATGTTAAGTCAAATTTTATATTTAAAAATAACTAAATAACCTTACTTTTCAGGGTCTAGCAAATAAACATCTGGAATTAGTTTATCTTAAAAAATAAATAAAGAAAGAAGTTCTCTTCCATTATCTCTACTTTTCTCTTTCTATTGAGAATAGGCACAATGTTTCAAACATCTTTATGTGCAAAAATTATAAAAGGCAAGGTTTCTTATGGTACAAGGATTTTAATTTTGAACTCTTCTTCATACCATTTTTTCAATAGATATGATTTTTTTAATCAGGAAAAAAATATTTTTTAATAGGCAGTTGTAAACAATACTATATGATGATGAGAGGGCTAGTGTACTCTGGAATGTTCTCTTTGATCAACTTGTTCAACAGCATTCTGGCCAATTAATATTATGTACTTCACATAATAAAATTCGTTTCTTAGAGTTGATTTCTATACTCAGTGATTAATTATATTTCTACAGTTCTACTACTACCTCAATCTAGAGCTTTTTTTTAGAATGGTGCTTTAACTGAGACAGTTTCTCAGCTAAATTTATTGTAAGAAACACATGTAGTATAAGCATCACTTTTTAAAAATGACCTTCCTTTTCTCTTTAGAAAAATATTTATTAACTCCCAAAAGGCAACTCTATCTTGACTAAAACCTCTTCAAAAGGCAACAAACTTTTTATTTTTAAAAATCCTATCATTGTCGTGATATGAACAATAATATTCAAGACACTGGGTCTGTTTATCTATACTTTTTTTTCTTAATTTAATACCAGATAAGTTTTCTAAATAATAGAATGATAAAAATATTACAAGAAAATAAATTCTCTAATCCTGGGATCAGCAACCTTTTATGGGTGTCATGCTGAATATGTTATGTTATGCAACATGATTCTAACAATCTAATCTACATTGTATAAAAATTAGTCTAGGTATAATGGGCTTCAAAATTATATATTATATACTTTTGAAGCACATTATAATTGGATCTTATATTATTGGTCATTAAATATTTTAAATATATAGGATAATATGTGAAAAGTATGTTTTGTTAAATTATATTGCATTCAAAAGACATGCTTAAAATTTCCTTTTGTATGGAGAAAATTCATACCATTGGTGCTTAAAAAAATGTGTATTATTTAAAAATTTTCTAATTATTGTATAGTAATTCAGAATAGGGAAAGCACCTTTAACTTTTAATGGTTTAATTTAAAAAGCTAATTGATGAACTCTAATAAAATAACACAAGTATTTTTCTAGTGTTTTCCTGAAGGTTTGTGATGATGGTGTTCTAGTTGTATTTTTATATTGGACTATTTCCATCATCTAATAATATATGTATTGAATGTCTTTAGAAAAATTTAACTTTATTTAAATATTCCAAATACATTCATGTGTTAGTAATAGCACATCAAACAGGTTAGTATATGCTCTGTTGGTTAGAGCATTACCTTAAAATTAAAAAATCAAGAATCTAATGACTCAGGTTCGAATCCCATGCTAGTACTGTCACTGGTCAGGCCAGCAACACCTGAAGAAGAGGGAAGACTAATACCTCTAGAAATGTTGTGCGTATACTAACCTGTTTGATGTGCTATTACTCACAGTTGAATGTATTTGGAATATTTAAATAAAGTTAAATTTTTCTAAAGACATTCAATACATATATTATTAGATGATGAAAATAGTCCAATATAAAAATACAATTATTTTTCTAGTATTCAGCAAAAATGTTTCCAAGATACTCATTTTTGTAGTATAAAACTTCAATTGGAAATTGAGTTTTTCATATATTCCTTTTCCTTTAAAACTTTGGACACTTGGAATTTTTCTCTGTGAGAAATTTAATTACACAATAGACATCTAAAAGAGGAAAAAAACAATGATTTTTATTCTCCTTGTTCTCCATAGTTTTTCCATAATTTTTCCAAAGTATTCGGGATTGCTCTATTGTGAAGATATTCAAGGCCATTTGAAGAAACTGAACAATAGATTGATTTAGTCCATATTTTATGTTATCTCCAAATGTTTTCCTATTTCTCAACTTATCCACCGCAAATTTGATTTCCCAATATTGTACTCCTAAAACACTATTCATGTTTGATTTCTAGACTTCACAAATAATTCCTAATTGTACCTTTTAATTAAAATTTTCATTACAATCAACTTTGCTGATTGAATGAGAGAGTCTGGTTATTGGGAGGGGTCCCAGAGGCCTAAATCCTGGTTCTTTTGAGGGGGAGGGCTAAGATGAGGGCATTGTGGGGACTGTTGCCAATGTTGATTTTCTCATTCGCAAGAAGAAAAAAAACGCTATTCATAGCAGTTTTAGCGTCATTGTTATAAATTATTTTATCCAATTATTATTGCAAAGTAAACCACAGTTTGACCTAATGATTTTAATTGCAAGTGATTCACTCTATTTAAATTTATTATTTCCTATGTTGTTATCTCTAAGTGTTTTCCTATTCTCAACTTATTCATCACAAATTGGATTTCTCAATATTGTACTCCTAAAATACTACTCATATTTGAACTCTAGACTTTACAAATAATTCCTAATTGTAACATTCATTTGCCTTTAATGGTTAATATACACTCTTTCTACATCCCTTTTTGTATGCATCCTTCCCCTTTTACCATGTTGTTTCTGAATTTCATTTTTACAATTCTTTGTAAACCTCTTATTTAACTCTATTTGTATCTTTTTCTGATGAATAAACTTTCATTACTGAGAAGAAAAAAAAACAATGATTTTTAACTACTTTGAGATCCAAACAATATTATGAAGTCTCATGTATTTGCGAACTTCACAAATTAACCTGATTATCAAGCTAACTATAAACTTTTTTTCCCCCAATTAAACATGCCAAAACTTAAAAAGTATTATATAATTATGGATAAAAGTTTTTCAAATAAATTAAATTTACTCTAAACATACAATTGCATACAAAAGAATCAAAAGTCAATTAACTATCAAAAAAAATCCAGCAAAATTAATCCTTGGGGAATGGGGGATATATTTCCATCCCATTTAGCTCTTACCTTTATTGAAAATAATAAAAATTGAGTACGTCTACTGTACAAAATAATTAGTAAATTAAACTGAATTATGGTTTCCATTTGTATGTTAGTCACATATGCAAAATGTAGGTGATGGCGCAAATGCTTGCACTGTAATTAAAATATAATTTGTTGCTATTTCAAATTCAATCAGAGTGCGATTGATAATCGTTCTTCTTGGCACATGCGCCCTAGGTTGCTAACCCCTGATCTAATCAATACTTACAAAATTACTGTAGCTCTCTGTTAAAAAGAAATCAACATTCTTTTCTCTCAAACAAAGAAAAAGAAAAAATACTAGTTATATAAAAAAAAATTTAAAAATTTTTACTTTGTCTTGCATTGTTAGCCGAGAGGTATCGCAGCCGCCATGCAAGCAAGTAGTTGGTTGCAGACGGATGTGGGTTCACGTCCCGGCCGATGCTATGACATATGGAAAAAAAAATTTTTACTTTCCCAATTTCTGATTAAATCCTGTCACTATCTGATAAATAAATGAAACCAAAAATTAAATTTTTAATCTTAAACTCAAAAAAAAAAAACATACTTTTTTTTGTTTTCTGTAAATTTTTATTGTCATGTGCGTGTATATATATATTTAAGTCTACAGACATATATTTCTATATTATTTTTACTTTATACTTTGATTTTTTATTTCAACAAAAAAATTTATAGGTATAGTTTATAAATGTGTAATTTTATGGAAAAAGAAAGCTGATATAAATTGGTAATAGAGTTTAACCCCACCACAATATATAACTATAATTTGAACTACAAGTGACATATTTACTGAACACATCTTTGACACCATCCATTTTAATTAGATAACTAATCATTTATTAGACTAAAGACTATTATTTTATTCCTAACCCAGATGTAAATTTTTAACTCAATTAAAAATCGATATATTGTTCTATTATTATTATTTTTCCATAGCTAGATGGTGTCACTTAATCTAATTTATCTCTCTTTTTAGTATGTGCTTATCTATTTTAGTAAATCTAAACAAAATAATACATATAGAAACAATAGGGATGAAGTAGATTAATGATGTCATGTTTTATGTATAATAATAAAAAACAGACATTAATATTTAACAGAGTTTAAGGTTTATATTTGGGCTAGGAATGATATAATAATCTCTAGCCGAATAAATTATTAGTAATAATTATTAATATATTTATATATAATAGTGTGTTCAGAAAGTTTAGGACTTGTAAATCAATTTGATATAATTTGACATTGATAAATATTGAACAAATAATAAACACATTTGTAGATAATTGTAACCTGGACAAACAGGAGAATAATGGTTTGGTATAAAATGCATCTTGGAAAGTCATTTATCTTTTTCAGATCTCTTGTGTGGAGGAATGAAATTTTTAAATATATCTAATATATAAATTTCAAAAGTTTATTAGTAAATTTTGCAAATGAAAAGGTTTATTTTATATGACTTGATAAATTAAATAAATCATAGGAGATTATTGAGTTTTTAATTTGTGCAATTGTTAAGTGGCAGCTACTAGTTCACAATGATGGAGTTTGAATTCATATGGAAGAAAAGAGTTAATTCAGTATTTCATGGTCCTAATGTGGACAAAATAGCTAGCCTTCTTGAAGTCTATCCAATCCTAGACAGAAGAGAGATCATTGTATACCAACACTTACCTGGACTGTACCAGTCCTGATGATGACACCCAGAGAGTCCATGAGCTTGCTGAAGAATTGGTTTACATATGCTGCTTTGTCTATACACAAACAACTACAGATAAATGTACCACATCAAATTTATATAAAGTGAAGTTGCTGAGTTATTTCAAATAATTTCATTAAAATGACATTTTAAAAATGTTATATATATATATATGTATATGTATATATATATTGAGAACAATATTTTAAATAATTTCTTCAGTGAAATGATTGATTCATAAACAATTTTATTTTGGAAAAAAAAAATCTAAAAACAAAATCTTTTAGATTAGAAAAAAACCTTGTTGGAGTATTATTAAAGATATTTATAATTAATTAATGAAGACTAACCTGTTAAAAAGGAATTTTTTATAAACTATCAAGGAATTGATATTACTTTTTTTAAAAAAAATTGTAAAAAAGAATTTAAAAACTGATTCATATTATTTTTTATACTCACACACGTGTGTGAATATTACACATATTCAACAGGGAATTGATTCTGAAAATATACTTTTAATAAATCTACTATTTTGATAAAATATCATGATATAAACATCAGCATACCCATATATTTTTATGTGCACACACATATGTTAAATTAGTCATTAATTATGTTTTATAAAAAATGAATTTCATTCATGGGTTATGATGATTCAAAGATGTTAAATTATTATATCACATATCTGTGTGATGAGTTATATGTATTTTATGTAAACTTAGTATAAGGTATTTGTATCATTAAAATATGATAACTTAAAATTTCAAAAATTTATTGTATTTTATATAATGATTGCAATATATTCATCAATCATATTGCACATCTGTGTGCAAATACCAATGCATGTCAGATAGATACATATAGGTAAATTTTAATTAATTTTTTTATTATTATTATTAAATGACCATTTAAACAGGTTCATTTTATATTATACCACATGTCTGTGCGATGATATACATAGGTGTTTTATGTAAACCTATTAGAACATTTATGTAAATCACAAATGTGATAACTTAAATTTTGTTTTTATGTTAATCAAAATCAAAAGGCTATATGTATGTAGCATATTCTGTAGACTGTAATTTCATTTTATTGTTGTTATTAATAAATTTATATTTCATTATAAAATTATTCCAATGACCTTAATGCTAGTTTTAGAATAGTATACGTTGCATCATCACTTGGTCACAGTAACAATTATAAAGCATGTGTTCTCTGAGATAGATTCATGCATAATGGTATATATGTGAAAGGGGTGTATGTTAGTATTTATTGGTATCCAGTTGTTGACATCATCCTGGATTGATGCAAAGTGAATTTTTTTAAAGTCCATGCACTACAATTTATTCAATTTAGTCTCTATTAGACATTAAGTTTATAGTTGGCAAGTACATTAATGGTACTAAATAGTCAGAGCATTGATGATGATCAGCATGTTTTAATATCCCAGCATTATTGTTTTATGGGTACATATTCTGATGGAAGAGCACTTAATTTGGGCATCCAAATTATGTTTAAATAATTTTCCCAAGCTGGCAAGGGCTTAGTGTGGTCTACAGTAGACCCATTTCAAATCCAATTATAAGATTCACTATTGGTTTATTTTAGTTGTTGATCATTTATGATAATGAATGAGTATTTGGTAATGCTGGTGAACTTGTAGTTAATTATGCATATACTTAAGATAGTTAGTTGTGCTGATTTCTCAGAGTTATTATATATGTGCTCATGCTTATTACTTTTATATTTATATATCATTACTTGATATATATTTTATATTAAATATTGATATTTAATTGTCTATTTATTTTAGCTTCATCCCAGATTCAATTTTCATCCTGAAAAATTTCTATCAGCTAATTTTAAGTTTCTTATTATTCTCTAAACTGACAATTATAATCAAAATGTTTATGGATTAATATTATTTCTTAATACTGAGCATAAAAATCTTTCAAAATAATCTGCAATAAACATATAATGCAGAGCATCAGATTTAAAAATAATAGAAAAAAACACACACACACTTTATTTTCAACTTAAAGGTCACTTTACAATAATATAATACCATAATAAACATACAATATATCCATATAATGATATACCATTGAATAAAAGTGTAACAATCAATGTACTTAAAAGTCTGTTAGATTGTAAAAATAACAGAAAGCTTAAATCCAAGATTCAAATTTCTACCTGAACCATTTTTTTCACCCCTTGATTCTAAAGCTGTGGATTATATTTGTTCAAACAGCATTTGAGTTGTAATACAATCTATATTTTTATTTTACTCTGTGCATTAGATAATAAAAATTTGATGCAAAGTAAAGTATGATCATAATTGACACTTTGAATAAGGTGAAAATTTGAATTTTAGTTAAAAGGTCTCCATTATTTTTCAATTGGAGAAATTTTTACATAACATTTTTATAATATTTAACTTTATTTAACTGAACTTTATCATTCTATGAATAAATGACAACTTTCTTTAGTGCTACTGAAAAGTGCTTAATGTTTTTATTGATTGTTATAAATAATTATTGATGACTTAGTAAACTTATAATACATAAACTACAAATAAGTAAAAAGGTTTGAAGTACTGCCCCCACACTTCTGAAATTCATCTTCATCATAAGTATGTTCATGTTTTCTGAAATAATTATCTTCCCAACATGAAGGCATCACAGGTATTGCTCTAGAAATAAATAATAAAATTTAAAATATAAATAATAATGTTTGGAAAAATAAATTTGCATAACTTAATTAAACCCTTTACTATTACAGGACTAAATTAAATTAATCAGATTTAATAATTTTTTATAGAAATTTTGTTTTAATGGGTAAAACTATATGTGACAGATATAAAAAAATTCAGTAATATAATAAGAGAATTAATTCACAATTAGAGTGAGAAACAGATCAAATCTACAAGCTAATTGCACACATCAATAAAGGACTCATTTACTCAGTGTTAGTGACTTTTTTATATTATGAAAAACTAGACTTAAAGATGTATTGTCACTTTCAAGAACAAATTTACAAGCTTTCAGAACTTCTCTTGGAGAAGAGACTTTTTAAACTATCTATGGCAAAATGTAATTTTATATCATTGGAGAATACAGACTTCCAAATATCAAAACTAAAGCTTGTTATTATGCTAAAATTCCCATTAAGTCAAATTATATACGTGCCTATATATGAAATATATACGTGCCTATATATGAAATTAACAAACTATTTAAAATTAATAATAAAATCAAGTTCTTCATCTTCAACTATCCATGAGATTTTACCAAATAAATAGAGTTATACATACTAATATTTTTTGATTAAAATTTATCTGGTAGTTTAAATAATATTACTGCCAATCGATCTTACTCTTAAAGACAGACTAATAAGATATACTCTGATTATTTAAACTGTTAAGATTATGTGAATGATGTCTTTAATCCAAATTTTGCAAGTGTATAAATTAATTATATAAAATGAGTAAATGGGTAAAAAAAATACTTTGTTAATTGCATTTATTGTTTTCATTTATTATAATATTTTCTATTCATTTCCGTTTTACACTTTTAATTTTTTAGTGTATTTTTTTCATATAAGCCAATGATTCTGTTCATATTTTTGATCAATATTTAGCAAACAGTTTTTCATCAGTATTATTTTTCCTCTTTTTGTTTGACTACTCAATCTGCATATCATCAATGAATGGGCTTTATGGAGGTAGTAAAGGATTTTTTCCAATTACAGAGAGCATTTTTCTTTTATATAGTTTCCTAGACTTTAGGACTTACTTCAACTTGTTTTTAATCCCCCTTCAATTTCAATGATAGGAAATTATTAAATGATAGAAACTGTTTTTTTATTTTATTCAAACTGTTTATCATTTACTTTTATTTTTAGTAATAGCAATCATCTTCTTTGTGTATTTCCAAGATGTTTTAGTTGTTGTTGTTTTTTACATTTTAAGACATCCTGAGTGTTTTTCTTATTTCTATGTTATTTATCGGTTCTTTTTTAGTTTCTCTATTTTTTTTCCAGCTTTTCCAGACAACCTCTAACATAAGTTTCATTACTATTCTATATTTAATATAAAATAAACAGTTTTTTTTCTTTTTGATGTATTTAATAATCAATTTATAATCTACAATTTTTATAATTATTTTAATATATTGGAGTGCAGGTATGAAAAAGCCTGTACTGTAGAAAAAATTCATATATTAAAATATAGTGCTGTAATATCTGCCCATCCCTCATATATGTATGTGAATGGATTATGTCCTGTACGTGAGGGGTTAGAGTGACTTAATGTTAATATGGATAGGATGAGAAGGTTAGCACTAATGTGGGCTGTGAGTATTCTATCATGAGATTTTCAATGAAATGGATGGCTGAAGAGTTGTGGAATGGAGTGAATTGAAGCCTGTTCATTAAAATATGAAGAATAGCTATCTTAATATAAGCTGAGCATTGATTGTATATAAGTGTGGAGATGATAATCTGGACCAACTGACGAGTTCTGGTTTAGCATAAAATACATATATTGGTGATTATTTATCTTTTTAACATGTGTCTGATCAAGTATGTCAGCAGTACGAGATAGCATGGATAGTGGAGGGTCAAGTGAAAGTCTGAGTTCAAAGCCTCATATATATTTTATAATTATTGTAAAATGAAAATATGTTACATTTAAATAAATAAATAAAACTGAAAAAGTAAAGTTTATACAATAAAAATTGACTTATTTAATAAAACAAAAGCTTTTTTTAAAGAGAGAGAGGACAATATTTTTAAGTCTTCTAGGTGTAAAATATATAGTATTGTGAATGTTAACAAAAAATTTATATATTGATATTTAGATCTTGACTCTAAACTACAACATTTTTTTCTATTCCCTTCTCTTGTTCTCTAATTGTTCAAATACATTGTTCAATAATGAAAAAAATATGCATAACATTATTATTATATACTTATAACTATATTGATAAGCTAATTTCTTAATTTTCTTGGTATTAACTCTTCAGATTTTTCTTAACCTACATTTCAAGAGTTTCCAATCACAATTATCCTCTGTAGCATTTTAAGATTCAATTCAGGCAAAAGTTTTAGCAATTACCATCTTAATTTCAATTAGAATTGGGATTAAAAATTTATCTTTTTAAAATCCTTCTATAAAGCTGTTAATGAAAACATTAGTTATTTTATTTAATATCTTTACAACTTCAGTTGTATTAAAGTCTTTATATTATAGAAGTCATTTTACATGTATTGTAATTGCTTAAAATAAAGCCATAAAACATGAAGACAATGAGTCAGAAGTTTTGAAAGAAATCACAAATTATAAAAACATTTTATTGGAGATACAATTATTAAAGTGAATAAAGAATAGTAAATTATCTTTAATTTGTGCCCAACACAGTTTATTTTAGTGTGAATGCCTGAGTCTAGAGCTAAAAATCCAAGAATAGCCACAAGGCTTTACCATTTTTATTGCTTGAACACAATATGACTTCTAAGCAAAAAACATTTTATTACTTTTAATTTAGTATGCTGGTGTTTCAATAATTTTTATTTCTACAAAAGAAAGCAAATAATTTTGAAGAATAAAAAGCAATAGAAAAATAATTGTAAAATTTCAATATAGAATGGCATAAAATAAGAAAAATTCCAGAATAAAATTTGTATAGAATTAGATTCTAAAAATAGTTATAATTTGGAGTATAACATTCTATTTAAAAAATAGGTATACAATTAAGACATCTTTCTAAACTTTCACCAGCACATCAAGCATATAAATAATTTGTAAAGCATATCATAAATTGGCCAACATAAGCTAAGATCAAAAGTATTTAAGATAATTGCAACAAAGTGCCCAAATATAGAATTTGAAGTAAATAGAAAGAGCTCCAGAAACAACTACCATGTAAACAGATTGATGAAATTATCAAAAGTAACAAAAAATATAGCATTCTATTCAAAGGCATAACAGATGATTGCAATAAATAGAAAAATTTGGTAGATATTAAATCTGAAGTGAATTGAAAATAATGATGATCTCTTTAATTTTTTCTTGAAATTCTGAAGAAAACCATAAACTGATAAAAATCTGGAATTTTTATTTACTGATTTTTATTATAATTTTATTTTCTGCTTAAATTTTTTATTAAATATTGTACCGATATCTCCTCTGTACATATCTAATTTTTGGCTAAAAAATTATTAAAATAAAATTATCATAAATAACGCAAAGATTAATAAATCAATAAATAAATTTATAAAAAAATCTAGAGAGTTTTTAATTAAATAAAATGCAGTTTGCTGTCGAAACATAAGAATAAAGAGTTTTTACATTTCGCAATGATAAAAACAAGTCTAAAGAGTTTTTAGTAGGATTAGTTTAAAACAAAAGCCAGTTCATTAAAAGTTTAATATAAAAGTTTAGAGTTTTTAAAAATAAAGAAAAAAGAAATACTGTTAGCCCGGGGAAAATTAAAATAGTTGATTTTCAAATAATTAAAAATATTTCTTTTCATTTAAGTTAAAGAAAAAGGAAATCTTAAAAACTAAAACTTGATTTTAGAAATATGTATGTGTGTTAATCATGAATGATTGTAAATATAAGGAATAGTAAAATAAATGTGTGCATGTTAAATATTAAAAAATGATAGAAGGAAAATGTAAAAACAAAATGTCCAATGGCTACTAAGTTAAACAAAATTTACAAAACAATAAGTTTGCAATGGCCACTAATTAAAAGATCTCCAACAACATGATTAAAAGCTTATCTAAGGAATTTTAACAACAAATATAGCTGGTGGACACCAAAATGACAACAGGATATCCTAATAAATAGTCCAGTTTTTTCATTGGACATCAGTTCAGTTCAGTCAATTAATCAGTTCAGATTGCAGTTCAGTGCAGTCAATTAATCAGAACAGCCTATTATGTATCCAGAATTAATCATGCATTATTAATTGTCATTGGAAACATATGACTTTGCTCCAGCCTGAGTCCAATGAAACAGCCAATCTGCCCAGGAAAAGTAATGCCTGCCTAACACCTTGAGAATCTGCTTTCAATATCTAACTGTCTTTAAAAAATACCTCAGAATAATAAGCATTAAACCTCCTCAAAAAAAACCTCACATCCAACTGGTTGGAAAGATTTTAAATTGAAGGAACAACCTGCAAGAAGTCCATGTTCAAATCCTAGGTAATAAATAACATTTTCTTATTTCTAAATAAAGTAGCCATTGCAATAATTTAAAGCCTCCCAGAGTCAAATAATATGCATAAAGAATTATTGATGTGCGTGTTTTGAAGTGTCATGTATGTGAATGCTTTAGTATATTTTATATTGAGTTCATGTATTTTAAGTGCCTTGTATTTAATACTCTTTGTTATATTATATTGTATATCTTACTATAATATGTGTGTGCTTGAGGTGGTGATCAGTTATTGTTTCATTTAATTAAGTTTCTATAACAGTAGTTAAAATTAAAACAAGAAATATTTAGTCAAATAAATTATCTTTAAATTTAGAGCTTGTCAGTCAATTCTTTTTACCACTAATTAAGGCAATAATTTGTTATTATATTATTTTTGATTGAGCTAGTCATGGGATATTTCGAGCATTGGATTATGGGCCTACAGTCCAAACATGTTAGTTCTCATAACTAGCTGGCATCTGAGGTTTACCTCAAAACAAATAAAGTGCTAGAATAGTAGGAGTTTGAATCTAGCAGTTGAGGTAGTCCACAATCTGGAAATGTGATCGTCTTATGCATTGCATAGCTTGGTCTGACTGTGGATATCGTTTATCGATGGTATTTTCCCTCTGCTCAAAGGGCAGGTCCATTCATGTAATATTTATAATATAAAATTATAAAGTTTTAATAAATAAGGTTTGAACCCAGCTAAACCTACAAACAGAATATGCTGGATCATCTTACGAATGACCCAGTACAATATATATATATATATATATATAAAATACATATTAAAATATATATCTATCGTTTTATATATATATATATATAAAATCAAAAATGAAAGAAAAGAAAATCCATTTTGCTGTTTTTCATATAAATTATAAAAAAATATTAATATATGTATATATTAGTTATTACAAAAAATATATATTAATAATTATATATTAAAACAGTAAATAATGCTCTGGATGCAATAATAGGTTAACGGATAAAACAGATATTTAACATTTTGGTAGGGACATAAAATCATATGTAAAAAGGGCTTTTAATGAATGATTATTAATATATATTTTCTATAATAGCTGTTACATATGATATTTGCTTATTATTTTTAATATTTATAAATATGTCTTGAGCAAAGACATCCCCGAATGCTATATGTAAATAATGCATGAAGCCTTGCAATAATAACATCTAGTTTTCATGCCAACAAAATAAATTCTACTGCTGATTATAGTCTATGTTGTTATATAAAAACTAATCTAGACAATATCAACTATAAGCATAAAATTCATTTTACAAGTTGTTGATGATGTCTATTTAAGTTTGGCTCAAATTTTTATTCCCAAGATAAAATTATTATATAATTCTCAGTTAAATTACTCACCAAATTTAAATTACAAATCTATTACCGATAACTTCTCTGCTAAAGTAGACTTCTTAAATGCATTTGAGAAGTATGCCTTGGCAGAAAATCTATTAGTAGTGGATTTGTCATTTAATTTTGGCTAGTGATTTGATTGTAAATTTACTTATTTAGTTTATTATATTGATTAATTTAGCTTTGGTATTATATTCATAATATAAAAACATTGTAATAGAAAATAAAGAATAAAATTAACTTTGACATATAGAGAATATATTTGATTTAAGTTAATTTTATTTTTTAGTCTATTACATGTTTTTATATTAATTATAATAATACAAGAGATTAAATCTATTATATATAATTAATCAGATTTAAGATTTTAGAGTTCACTTCTCAAATAAATTTTATTACATCATAAATTATCTCTAGTATAAAAATTTCCTGACCAATCTCTTTTACTATACATGTATTTTAAAAACAGCATGCCTTCCTTAGATTAGCTAGAGGCTTGAAAGACTTGAATCTCCACATCAAAACTGATAGTTCAATTAACCTTCTATCATCAAGTAATCTATATACTTGAACCTTCTAAGAATAAAATGTTGTTTTTGAAATACATGTTAAAATTAAGCTGCTGATTCTAGTGTGAACTAATATTTTTCAAGCCCTGACAATAAGAGATTGTTCTTAAAGTGTGCAAGAGAAGTCTAGAAAGTTTTTATATTAGAAATGTGATGCAAGAATGGAAAAAAGAATCATTAAAACATGTACCTGCCTAAAAGTACTGCAGATATATTTAAACTTTGTTAATATTGAAGTCTATATTTAAGACTGCTGGAAATCTACTAATTTCTACCCTCATAAAAAATATTAATAATGTTGTTTTCATTAGTTCTTGGAAAATATATAGTCTTTATAAAGTAAATTTGGGTAATATCTACTCTCTAATATATACAATTATAAGTGAGATGCAAATAGAATAAATAACACAGTTTGGTAAAAATCCCAGATGTAAATTTTTTTGCTAAAAATCTTGCAGAAACAGAGCATTTGTAGTGAACAATATGCATTCTGAAATATTATTATTATTTTTTCTTTAAGTGTCATAGCATCGGCCGGGATGCAAACCCGCAACCTGGGCAACTGCCTGCAAGTGCAAGGCAGTCGCGCTGACTTCTCAACCACCAATACAAGACAATATTCTGAAATATTATTAATAATTATTTATTTAAATAATAAAGTTGCTCTGGCCCAAATAAATATATGTTAAAGGAAAAGAAATAAAATTACATTATATGAAATAGTTAATGTGGACTTATTTAATTAAGAAAAAAAATAGAACTTAAATTTTGCCTCATAGACAAACATAGTTTATTAAAAAAATGTTTCCAATTTTTTCAGAATTAAGTGAGATTAAAATAAAACTTCTAGTCACACATAAAAAAATAGTATCCCATAATAAAGAAACTGAATAATTATTTATTTAAAAGTAAATTTGCTATGGTCCAAATAATAAAAGAATAAACTGTAGTGTATGTATGTTAAATATATGTTAAATACACAAACATAATAAAATCATAAGTTAAATCAAGGTAGGTAACAATTATTATATATATTAAAATGAAAATGATTTATATGTGTGATTAAAAAATTTTGCTATTTTTATTTTATATTTAAAAAAAACACAATAAATAAGCTGAATCAGCAGTGGTTGGCAAAAAAGTACATTTAATTTCTAAGAAGGTAAATAATGTCTTCTTGGACACAAAGGAAGAAAATGTAACCATAGTGCAGATGAAAATAATCCCATACATAAATGCCTGCAAAAAAGAACAGGAATCCTTGACATCCAAATAACCAATGAAAGCATATACTAAATGACAATGACAGTTATTACTTCTGATTATTAATCCTGATTTAGTAGCAGCTCACAATGTTAGGAATATGGCTATAAGTGCCAACATTCTTTGCAATATTTTGGAAAAATAAAATTTGTAAAAAGTTTTATATGGGTTGTCAGAAATATCACCATTGCCGATTAAATTGCAACAATTTTTTTATGATAGAGACTTTAGAAATGATATCTGTATATTTAACTCTAGATTTGCTTTTGTTACATTTTAAGCAGCCTTCTCAAATAAAAATAACATTAAACAATGCACACTGACACATATATATTATAATGAAGACTTTCATAGTTATATGATTATATATATTCTAACCTTGCTCTCGTGCATCTTCACTTCCAAACAATATATGATATAAAATAAAATGGGTTCTATCTCAGTTAATAATTAATAATTAAAATTTTCAGCATTAAAATTAAAATATTTCACTAGCTCAAATTTAAAACACAAATAAGGTTCAGTTTATAAAAATAAATTAAATAAATATTTAATATTTTCATGAGACTTGAAGTGAAAATACAGGTCACAAGATAGATTACATTGAGCCAATATCCCACAGGATACTACCTCAATGGCATAAGAACACTATCCCCCCTTATTACTATTTCAAATAACAAACTCATAGTATTCTTATGACTTTAATAACTTCTACTCACTAAGATTAAACCAATAATTAAATCTTAATCTTCTATTTAATAATAATCAAGCTCAATAAAATAATCTCAGGTTCATAAAGTTTATTCTAAGTTAATAAAATATGGTAGTAAAATATGAGAAGGGATTTTATGTCATAATCTACTACATTGAAACTAATAATAATAAATAACAGTAATAATAATAATATTCTTCATTGTTTAATTACTACTGGATATCTTTTCTTTTCATTATATTTTTATTACCATAATAAAATAATAAAATAATTTTATATAATCTTTTATCTTCATGAATATAATAAATAAATACATGGTAGCATTTTAATAATCTGAAAAACAAGGATGTGTGGCAACTGATAGCATATAATTCAGTATACTATTGTGATAACTGATTTATGACCAATAAAATAATGTAAAATTATGATTATTTAATTATAATGAATACCAATAAAATATTTAAAATCTTAAAATAATTCTCTATTTATCTTTTTGTGCAAAATTATATATTTGTTTCAATTATTATGCATATATCGTGTTTTCATGCAGTGATGTGGAGAAATAAATAACTCGGACACAAAATTCTTGAAATAACAAAATTTAACAAAGTTTACTACTAACAACAAATAAATAAACAATTTATTTACACTATTTACAGTGGATATCCTTAACATTTTACTTTACAGTTTGATCTACCAGGTTATAAAAAAAATAATTTATATTTCAATTATATTTTATTTAGATTTAGGACAAAATTTTAAAAAAAATTTACTATTGGGTTTCTCATTATGGTTAACTTATTACAAATATATTTATCTACTTTATTAGCAACAGCATTTTATCCTTAATATTATTAAACTATCTTATTTTAAAATTCATACTTAGAAAAACATTCCATAGAAAACAAAATTTTATAATGAGTATGGACTTCTCAAAATATTAAAAAAATTTCATCTTGCAAAGTCAAAGATGTTACACAAAATATTATCCAAAATTCAGTACTAGATTTTAGTATTTATCACACAATATTTACTAATCATAATATATTCTTCTTTAAGCCTTACTTTAGTATGATATAAGTGTAATCATCAATATATTTCTGTTAATCAATAAACAAAAAATATACTATGCATATTGTTTACATAATTTACTTTGTACTATTGTATTTTAAAAAAATATGCAATACTTATTTTTCTCTTAAAAAAAATAATACTAAAGCATTTAAAATTATTATCACTTTAAAGAAAATATCTTTGTTTAGATACTTTATTTTAAAAAAGTTTATATTTCATTTCCGAAATAAAATTCAAAATATATTCTATGATTCTTTTCTTTCCTTAGGATACTTTGGATCTTCAATTTTAAGTTATAATATTCTGCTCCTTATAAGCAAATAAACTAATCTTATGCAAAAATGATAGCATAACCTAAGTTCTAAATTATTTATCATTTCTCTTAAACATATCTTACTGAATGATGCAGTTACATGAAATAAAGATAGTGAAAACAGATGCATAGGATTAAGGAAGAAAGCTAGAGTATTACTCTTAACATATCTCAAAATCATGGCACAGTGCGAAGAGGTATGACATTTACCTGCCTAATATCTTTTAGTACAGGGATGATGTTAAAGCTATTCTTCAGCTTTATTAGAACATCAAATATTTAAAGAAATATAAACACTGTCCAAATAAAATGTGTATCAGTCATAGGGCTTTGTTAACTATGCTGATATTCACATAAAGACTAAATATTATTTCCATTCCTTATAACATCCTATTTCTTAAAACATCATCTTGGTTTCCTGTTCACTAAGTACTTCCAAGCCACTATCTCAACATTATTTCTCAAGATTTTCCACATTTTACATCGATAAATAACTATCTGCATTTACAAAACAATAAATAAAATTCATTAATAGTTAAATAATCTAGCTGTTCCATAAGAAAAGTCTGCTTACTTCATTATTCTATATGTCTAATCATATACAATCTACTTAGACAATATTTGAATATCCAATAACATGAAAATTTTAAAAGAATCACATAATTATTTTTTATGTTGGATTATATCACTAATAAAAAAAAAATCGTCGTATGCATATTTTCAATCAATCCTATCTCATAATGTTTTTAAAATGTTGTATGAAATGCGGTACATATAAGTAAAAAACTTTTACACTTCATTCTTCCAATTTATGGATGATCTAAAGAAAACAAAAAAATATATACATTATAAATGATCAATAGTTATTATTATTACCAATAACCTTTATCTAGTGATCGTGTTCAGTAGGCTTCCTTTATCCACTTGAGCATTGCAGATATAAAAAAAATTCACACCCATACACTTTATATTAAAATATTTTTAGCTAAATTATTAGATTGTTATATTATAAAATTTTAATATTAATAAATTAATGTTTTTATGTTTTTCCTAATCTTATATAAAAAATTTAGATTTAAACTAGGTTAACAAAATAAAAGGAATCAAAACTATAATTACATATTTTCTTGACGATAGTTCCTGATAAGTCCAAAATGTTTATTATTTTCTCTAGAGTTTTTAAAAATGTTCTCCTCCAAGCACGTTAAAGTTTAAAATAAAATAATTATTAATCCATTTAGTAAAATTTATAAAAAATAATCCTTGGTTTTAGTATTTAGGACGATAATTATTAAATCATAATATTAATTAATCCCGTGAAGTTTTTTTTAAGTATTTTCTCTGCCGGCGTATCCATCTAATTTAGCTTTAGTTATCCGATAAACTTTTAAGTACTATTTGTATTTTTATGGATCCATCTTTTATTCAACTATATGTTCACTTTTTTATATAAGTTTCCTTCTTAATACATTTAAACTTTCGTTTGGTATTTTTATATATCACTTTAAAAAATAAAAAAATAAAAAATGTTACCTTCAGAAAGGATATAACATTTTACTCCTTTTGATATAATATTATATAAAATAATTCATGCAATATACAATTGTCTTATTACTATTTAAAAAATAAATCTTGAATAGGCTTATAAATAATAATGCATCTCCAATTTTTTCATTAGACTCCGTATGATGTCCGAGCTGTGGTTTTTTATGTACCAAAACAGTTCTTTGGTGAAATATTAATAAAGCTGTATCAATAAATATTCCAAACATTTTTTCAGAATTACAACTTATATCCATTTTATTTCGTAGTATATCCATTTTTATTGCGAAGTTTAGGTTAAACTTTTAGATAAAATACGACTGGTAAGTACTTTAAAAATTAGAAAATCATTTCCACGAAGTTTCTAAATTATTATATTTTAACACCCTCTTTTGCAAAAATACTTTTAAAAATTATCAATTAGTTTTTTGCAAATAAAACAATAAGAAAGTACTAAAAAAAAAAATTGACTAAGTAAAAAAAATTTTAAAAAAATACTATCTCTTTGAGAGCTGCTAATATACCTTTCTTTGGTTTCAATACATTATTAATCTCCCCCGATAACCCCGTGCAAATCATATTTATAGTCTGTAAGAAGACCTATTCCTATTGGTTAATTCTTACTTTAGCTTGAGAACAAATTTACATATTTTCAATTTATAGTAGAATTGAATTTCAAAATTAGAAATTATGACGTAATGAACTTAAAATATTATTTAAAATACCACTTTTAATTCAATTATAACTTTATTTAAATTATTTAAACTTTTAAAATAACTTTTAAAATAACATTTAATAACTTATTCCATTTCTTAATATTCAATTTATCTATTTTTATTTAAATAAAATATTTAATTTTTATATTATGAATGTATTCCTCTTTATTACATCATTTAAGCATTTGGAAATAACTACGTAATATTTTAATATTCACTTCTATGATAAATACTCATTATATCCAACTCTATAATACACAAACTTTGTTATTAAATTCTAACAAGCGTGTGTGAAAGTATACATTAAAAGTCACATGATTAATAACTTTGACAGACGATTTTTAATCTATTTCTCTGCCCAGTTTTATAAAATTGATACACTTATTATATTATATAAAATAATTATAAAAAATTTGGAAGAATAATTTTAAAAATATAGAACTAGATATAATTTTCACCATCATAAAGTTTATTTTAAAAATATACTATATTAATTTTGATTATTAAATATGATTATAAATTTAAACATAGCATTTATTAACTATAAGTTTTAAACTATTAAAATCGAATTTTTAAATATACTTTTAATATTTATAGCTGTGTTATTTAATATGGCCAGCTTTTACAACCATATGAAACAATATTTTAAGCTTTACATAACCATTTTTTAAATAATTCGCTATAATTTTATATACTACATATTTGCTTTAGCCTCAAATTGTACTTTAAAAATATAATTGACTTAATACAATTACCATATTAAAAGAACATATTCTAAATTTAAAATTTTTAGTAATTGACTGTTATGAACTATTACCGACCTATAGAAAAGGGCACAGTATATATGTGTGTATGTTCTTATAAATTTCAAGGAGGAATAATAGTTTTAGTAATAAGAAAATAGCATGGAGAAAGAATGTTAATCCAATAATATTGAATAATATAAGAGATAATTGATAGGAAAACCATTTGTAACATTATTTATTTTATTCCTTATTTTTGCAAGAAATATAGATTAAAATAATGTGAAAGAATTAAATTTTATAATGTATAGCAAAAAATAAATATCTTACTTTTGTGTTATCAGGCCATAACATTATGTATGAGCAAGCTAAAGTTATCATTTTTCTAATAGATTTATGATTCTGAAACTTAATTTTTTAAACATTCTTTTAATATTAAGGATAATTACAATAAGAATTGGAATCGAGGGAAGATAGCATAATATGGATTTATATTGTTTTGAATTATTTTGCATTTAAAAATTTTGCTATTTATAGAAAATTATTGGTAGTGAATTTTGAAATTTGATTCTGGCTAATAATTAAATTTGAATTTGATGTATTTGGTATATATTATATTAGATAAATTAAGTAGTACAAATAATATAAAGCAAGAACCAGAGTGATAAAACTCCTGACTTAACTATGCTGTAATATTTAATGCAACAACTATTGCTGCCAAACTTTTGATACAATAAACAAAATGAATCGTTCATTTCTAAATTACTATATGGATTATCAAAACAAAATCTAACATCAAAAGTATAAAGGGTAAATCAATAAATATTTGTGAAATCTTACTAAAAATGATTTATAAGTCAATTTACAAAGGCAAAGTTAATTACTACTTATTTTATAAGTTTGTAATAAATCCAAACTAGTGTATTTGGAAGATAAATTAAGTAGTATTAAATATCACAAATGCATTTAAGTCAGAAGTTTTATCTCTCCAATTATAATTAGTGCTGTTTAATTTACTTTACAAACATGAGAGTTTATTGTCTGTTTACTAGGTTATTAAAATGAATATTAGCTCTTCCTTTTTAGATTGAATTATTTGAGTGAAATTTCGTGATCACCTCCACTGATTTAAATTTCATACCAGTATTCGAGTTTGTTTAGATTTTAAAATGTTTCATTTTTATTTATTACATCGGAACATTGGTATTAAAGGCTTTTCAAAAAAAAAAACATCATAATGAATTTAAATCAGGAAGGAGTTTTCTCTCTCTGATTATTCATATAACACCTGAGATTATTCATTTGTATTGTTGTTACTTAGAATTGACCTGCTCTTAACTGCAAAGATTGATAATTTATGCAATAAAAGAATGGCCATAATTTCCAATGTACAAACAGAAAATAGAGTGTTAAATCAATCAAGATATATAAACCCTACTAATTTAAATTAATTGACATGTTTAATCTAAAGAAGTTAACTATTTCTATTCATTTTAAAAATCTATATAATAACATGGAGCATAACAAGAGGTAGCCATTCTTTTACTATGTAAAACATTGAATACTATGACTAGAAAGCAAATCAATTATTTATAGTAACAGCATTTCATGAGAGTATTTTTATGCAAAACATACATTAAGCACTGTACTTATAAAAGATATCAACAAGATACTAATATAAAAAAATAAATAATAGCTATAGATAGCTTATTGCAAGTATTCCATCCTGAGTAACATTTATCAATTAAAATTTTAAAAAATCCAAATATCATTAATGTTACCATGTG
The DNA here is from genome assembly GCA_028023455.1 of Epiperipatus broadwayi. NCBI lineage: Eukaryota > Metazoa > Onychophora > Udeonychophora > Euonychophora > Peripatidae > Epiperipatus > Epiperipatus broadwayi. Next base: position 9,011,871 of record JAQFVV010012410.1, on the reverse strand, counting down.
AATGGCCATATATACATACATAATATCAACTATAGTTAGAAATATAGAATGATAATATTTAAAAGGCTCTTAAATAAATGCTAAGAATCTAAAATCGAAAAATGGTGATGAAATAGTCTTGAGTAGACAAATTAACATGCATAAAAAACAAAAGCATTCAAATTGGATATATATTTTTAGCATATTGATCACATGCCTAGTTGTCAAAACACTTATGAAATTAAATGTTTACTTACCCTTCTAACTCGGACTGATTTTCACTCATTGCATCATCAGTCTCATTTAAACTAAGTTGTCGTAAAAATTGTGCAAGATAATGATGATGATCTTTTTCAGAAACAAAACTCCCAATACCTATAAAGAATCATTACTAGTTACATTTTGTTTCTAAAATAAAATATAATAATTATTATCAATATATACGAATAATTGTATTGAATATATACAGTATATAAATAATTTGTTTTAAGAATGTGATTTTAGAAACATAAAACTGTTTTAGGAGCGTGTGGAATTGTTTTAAGAACATGATAAAATTATTTCATGAGCATAATAGATATATTTCAGTAGTATATTGATCTGTTTTAAAAGAATGACTGATCTGTTTTAATAACATAATAGATTTGTTTTAAGAATATAATAGATGCACGATAAATTTATTTTAAGATTATAAAAAATATGTTTTAAAAGCACAATAGATCTGCTTTAAAACTGTGTAGATCTGACTCAAGAACAAATAGCTTCTCATTAGATATTGATTGATCAGATACGTTAATCCTATTAATAATCATTAATATATTATAAATTTATAAACTAAAGAGATTACTCAAAGATATTATATTAATAAATAGAAAATTAAGCACACATATGCCAATAAATCTTAGTTTAAGATAAATATATAAGTATCACTTACAAATATCCATACAATTTAATGAGCTTAATTATGTACGTAATAAATAATAAAATTTCCAATAAACAATAAATATTTAACCAAGTTTAATATTAAGGCCAAAATAATATAAGAATCTTTAATCTAATAAATGATTAGTAATAAATCATTTACATAAATTTTTAAAAGGGATATTAAAAATGAGAATGCATGAAGTATAATATTTATAGTTGAAGTTATATTTATTAATGTTCTAATGAATTTATAAATTTAATTATTTAAAACATTTATTAATATTTCAAGGTTAATAAAAATCTTCTGTTCTGTCAAAGATGAAAAACCTACATTTAAGTTTCAATTCTCATTCAAGACTGAAAGAAGATTAAATTTACTCTGCTAAGTAGAACTATTAAAAATTTAAACTACATTTTAATGATCCTTATTTTCCATAGTTTTTATAGTTACATAAATATGTAACAATATAATATCTATATATCATATGAAACAATTATTTAAGATGCTGCAGAAACTATAGGACTTTAATTACTAATATAATATACCATATATAAGTTGATTTATATTTAAAAATGCAATGCAATTAGAGATTGTAAAATTTATATTCATTGAGTAATTCAAATGAAAGTTGAAAGTCAAAGTATTACTTATTATTTGAATGTCTTCAAAATAGACAATACATTGCAAAACATTTTTTTCAGTTAAGTGTGAATAATATTTAGTAATTATCTTAATTTATTATTATTATTTTATTATTAAATCACTAAACATCACATGATTATTATTATTATTATTATTATTATTATTATTATTATTATTATTATTATTATTATTATTATTATTATTATTATTATTATTATTATTATTATTATTATTATTATTATTATTATTATTATTATTATTATTATTATTATTATTATTATTATTATTATTATTATTATTATTATTATTATTATTATTATTATTATTATAGAGTTGGAGTGTGTAGTAGATTGGAGCCTGTCCATTAAAGCATGAAGATTGTCTATCTTAATATATATCTGAGCACTTATAGTATATATGTGTGGGAGATGATAATCTGGATTAACTGATGATTGCTGGTTTAGCATGAAATACGTATATTGGTGATTATTTATCTTTTCAGCATATATGTGCTTGAGTGTATCAGTGTTATTAGATAGAGTGGGGAGTGATGGGTCATCTGAAAGTCTGTGCTCATATACCCTATATATTACATATATAGACACAGGTATAGAATAAGCTTGTGTTTCAGTTATTATTATTATTATTATTATTATTATTATTATTATTATTATTATTATTATTATTATTATTATTATTATGTTTCAAAGCAAACTTTATTTGTACTTAAGAAAGTGGTTACATCAATAAAAAGAACAAGAAAAAATGAGTACATCAAAAAAACAAATGTTACAATTATTACTACAAGTACAGTTCTCCACTTAATTCAATTGTCCATTAATGGATTAGAATGGGATGGCACTTGAATGAAATGATTCCAGTGTTGGATTCAATCTCAATTGTTTCGAATGAAACTACAAAATGATTATATCCTCATTCAATTAAGGTAGTGTGGGTCTGGATGTCATTTGTTTTTGTAAAGCACAATTCTCTAGTAGATAAATTGAGTAAGCCATCAACAAAAATGAATATTGTACATATAACAAAGCAACATCCATCTATAATGTTAATTTTTCCAACTTACAATGTTCAAACTGGTGTTGTCCTAAAAAAACAAAAACAAAAAAAAACACTATACTGGTTCCTAAGAGTTTTATCATTTTTGTCACTATAACATTGATCTCATTTTAAGTAATGACCAGGTTGCTACATAAATATCAGGTCTGGTGAGTGGCTTATCCCTTTTCTGTATCATTTCAAGTTTATTTGGATGCCTCCTAGAATTGTTACCAATTAGGAAGGTACATCTAGTACACCAGTATGCATATAGCACAAAGGTTGCTGCCCTGATACTTGGAGTTAATCCCTCTCTAAATGCAGAAATTAATTGATGCATTGTTACATTAGACTTCCTGTAATTGCTTGTTATCAGATTTCTAATCTGCCTAAGTCCCTCACAGTGATATATCAGATATAGAAGGGTTTCCTCAGCTCGATGGCATAACCCACAAAAGGGATCAATTGACATATACAATCTTTTATGACAAAGAAAATATGTGGTAGGTAATGCAGATAAGTTATGTTTTATCAGTAAATTGAAAAACTTTGGTTCTGAGGCCCATCGTATATACCTTTTAACCAATTGCTTATTATTAATTCCCAGTATCGGTTCCAAAGCAATTGTGTTATTATCTTCATTTATTAGTTTATAAATTTCTCAGTATTTGTACTTATTAATTAATTGCTCTGGGATTTTTGATTCTGTTTTACAATGATATATTAATTGTTCAAAATATGATAATTTTTTTGGTGGTGGTTTATCAGTTGGAATGACTTCTATGAGCTGCTTAATTTTTGGAAATTGTTTAACAATATCAATTATATTGTTCCTCATTCTCTGTTTGTCAAAAATACCAATATCATGTAACCCCAAACCATTTTTATTCAGTGGTTGACATAGTTTTGCCATTGATATTGCCATGACTTTCCTTGACAATAGTAGCTAATTGCAAATGGTCTTAATTTTAGAGATAAAAGCCTTTGAAAAAGCAACCACTGGCATAAAGTAAACTATCTTAGTCATCATCAAACTGATAATTAATTGAATCTTAGAATATACTGACATATAGGTATTGGCTAAAGAGTCTGCTATTTGCTGGATTTCATTTTTTAATTTGTTCTGCAAATGACATCTTATGCCAGTAATCCCCAGATGGAATGAAAATGCAAGGAAAGAGCCTGGATTTGCCTGGAAAATGGATGTACATGGTCTTCCTGTGAATATGGTCCACACTGCTGTTTTTTCTGGATTGAAACCTGGTTTAAATTCAATTGAGTATTCTTCTAAAATCATCTGCAGTTTTGGTATCTGCTTTTTTGATGTCAGGAAAACTGTAATATCATCCATGTATGCAATGCAGGTCAATTTTTGACCTGTTCCTGGGATCTCCATTCCCTCAAATGCCTGTTGTAGTCGAACAAGAAGGAGATTTATATATAAAATGAATAAGATGGCACTAAGTGGGGACCCTTGTGAAAGTGATTTAGTTGGTATGAAAGCTGGTGAATTTCTACCATTTAGGATAATGTGAAGCTCACGATTTAAGAGTAAATCTGCTATAACATATATATGTGATTTTGGCATTTCAGTGTCATTCAATAAACTCAACAGTATAGATATATCAACATTATCAAAAGCCGAAGCAATATCCAGCTGTACAACAATAAGGCCATATCTTTTTCTTTTCTCTAACCGATGTCAAAATAGCCTTAAATAACATAGCAGCTTGTGTGGTAGATGAATGTTTTTTTTTGCAAATTGAGCTGGGGAAATCATCGGCAAAATAAATGATTCTATTTTATCTTTAATTACTTTTTCTAAAATCTTTATGGGCAATGGACCATTGATATTGGCCTTATCTCTGATAACAAAGGGATGGGCTTCTTTTTTTTTATTAAACGGCGCCATCGTGATCATATTAACTCCCTCCATTGTTATTATTCCCTGTGATAAATAATTTGACAGCTGGCACAGGCATTTGCTAGTCAGCTTGTCAAGGTGTTTTAATATGAACAGTAGAATTCCAGGGCTTCCTGGGTGACAGTTGTTGCACATTTCGTTCATTTTCATTATAAAATCATCTATTGCATATGGTGATTCAATCTTTGCCATTCCAAATACATTTGGCTGGTATTATATCAATTTCCCTGATCCCAGCTTATCTTTAAAATAGTTAAGAATTGGTAAGATCATATTATTTCAGTAAATGTTTCATTGTTGATTTTAATTGCTAATGGCACTTTGATTTCAGGTCCCCTCCCTAAGGCCATATAATGTATTGCCAAGTCCATGTGTGTTGATGCATTATGCATAATCTACTGTTTTTATTTTTAAATAGCTCTTCAATGTTTCACATGCCTTGTTATAAGCATTTGTTAGTATATGTATACATTTCTGTGTGTGTTGAGTAGGGGTTATCACCACAATATGTTTATGAATTTGTTCTGCAAGCTTCAAGAATCCTGAGGGAGGTGGATGATTTTTCATTATATGATTAGTGTTAAATGACAAGATATTAATGTAAGCTAAATATTGCTGTATTGGGTTAAAGGTCATTGAAAGAATCTTATTCCACATAATATAAGTCTCTGAAAAAATAAATTTGGGTGTTAAGGTGGGAATCAACATTCTTCTGTCTTCTTCTTCTTCTTACTACTACTACTACTACTACTACTACTACTACTACTACTACTACTACTACTACTACTACTACTACTACTACTACTACTACTACTACTACTACTACTACTACTACTACTACTACTACTACTACTACTACTACTACTACTACTACTACTACTACTACTACTACTACTACTACTACTACTACTACTACTACTACTACTACTACTACTACTACTACTACTACTACTACTACTAGTTTTAAAGTACTTTATTTGATATCATAAGAACATGTATGAAAATACAATTTTAAAACATGTTATAAAAACTGATCTACAATTTAGAATTGAAAATTATTAACAAAGTTATTATTATGAATACATGAAATATTTTTACATTAATGTTGAAAAACTGAGGAAAAAAATTAATCAATAACAGTAACAATATTAAATACATATATGACAACAAAACTCACTTACATACAGCAAATATGCTATTCATGTTTCACAGTGGTGTTGGTAATTTGATCAAACTCCAAGTGGCTGATACTATATCTGTTGGAGCTAGTGCTTGATCTCTTGTTTTAATTTTTCCTAACTTATTGAGAAAAAGTGATTTAAGTTTACGAGATGTGGGATTGAATATAAAGTGGCATCTCATAAACCAGAGTGTGTATAGTATAAAGATTGTTACTCTTATTGTTGGAAACAACCCTCTTTGAATATTTTCTATCAATACTGTCAATGAGCATTTTGGATTATGGGTTATATCAGCAATTAGTTCTCGATATGTTTTGAGAGAAGTACACTGAGAAATAAAATGTTCTGTTGTTTCTTCTTCTTTATTACATAGTTGACAAATGGCATCTATGTTTGGAGATCTCCATCTTCCAGCCAGAAAAGCATTGGTAGGTAAAGCTCTAAGGTTGATTTTTATTAGAAAATCTAAGTACTTAGGCTCCAAGTACCAGAATTTAAATTTTTGGATTATAGCTTTATTTGTGATATTAATTAAGCTAATGGGATTTTCAAAGGGACTGGAATTAGTTGTTATGTAATGTGCTTCCCAATACTTAATTTTAGTTGAGAAAAGGTTTGTAGCAGGTACTTTATGTTTGAATATTGTTTTTATTAGATTGTTAATGAATTTATTTTTAATAGGAGGTGGAGTGTCTGTAGGTGATATTGGAAGAAACACTTGAAAATTTTCATATGTCATATAAAGTTTCATTAATGCATTGTGAGTTTTTTGGTAATAGAATGTTGAAATGCAGTGTAATGACAGGCCATTTTGTCTTGAATGTTTTTGCAGACTTTTGATGCTTATTACCACTGCCTTTTTATTCCAAATGAGTTTGGTGCAAAAAGAGTTAATTTTTTTCTTAAATGAGTTAGTAAATTTAATGATAGGTGCATAGTAATTTATTTTTGGGAAAATTAATATGTTAATGAGTGATATTTTACTATGCAATGAAAGATATGCTTTTGAAAGTGAGGTTGTCACCTTTTCAATTGCAGATATTAATTGTTCTTGATCGGAATCTTTCTCATTGCATTCATAGACAGATGAATTGGGAGACCAAGAAATTTGTGGGGAGGGGAACTGCAAACTGAATGAATTTGATTACCAGAAAGTATACTCCAAATAGATGTTTTTTCTTTATTAAATTTTAAACTATAAGCTGCAGAGTAATTTTCTAAAATGGTATACATTAAAGGCAAATGTTTTTTGGATGGCAAAAAAATGACTATATCATCCATGTATGAAATATGATTGATGGATTGGTTTATGAGGGGTACATATATTCCTGGCAATTTAGATTCTATTTCTAGTAGGAGGGGGTTAATATATGTGATAAAAAACAGTGAACTAAGGGGAGAGCCTTGTGGTATTGAGTTGTGTGGAGTGAAGTCAGGGGACATTTTGCCATTAAGAGTAATGTGTATTTTTCTATTGATGAGCAGGTTTGCTAGAACATACATTATAGGTATTCCGATCTTATGTTGACTAAGCACCTGTAGCAGCTTGTCCACAGGCACCGAATCGAATGCAGCCTGTATGTCTAATTGAATTGCAATAGGTGCTGATTTTCTAGCTTGTCTTACATCCTCTATTAATATTTTACATAACATAAGTGCTTCAGAAGTAGAACATCCTTTTCTAGCAAACTGAAACTTAGACAACCCAGGAAGTATTAGGGGTTGAATTTTGTCTTTTAAAAGAGACTCTATTAGTTTGATGATCAGAGGAGACATTGAAATAGGGCGTAGATTATCTAGAGGAGAAGGAAGTGTATTTTTTTTTAGAAAAGGGACCAGTGATACTGGATAAAGTTGGTCAATGTTATATATTTGTTTTGATAAATAATTTATCATATTGTGTACTATTGGGATAGTAAAGTGGCTAAGATGTGATAATAAAAATTTTGGAATTGCATGTGTACCTGGGTGTGTATTGTTGGGAAAAGCGTTCAACTTGAGAGCAATTTCATACTTTGTAATGTTATGTTCTTCTGTGGTAAAACCAAAGTGAAATGAAGAAAATTTTGGAAAAGGAAATTTTTGGAGTCTAGATTTAAAGTGGTAATATATTTGGGGAGTCATGTCTTCCCCAGCAATCATTTTTGAATCAAAAATAATAGATGAAGGAGTTAATTTTTTGGGAGTATAACCTAAAGCCCACCGAATATATCCTTTAGACCAGTTATGGGGATTAGCTAGAAAAATTTTTGCTTTTTTTATAGAGAGATAATCAGCCAGTATGAGTTGGGTTTGCTTGTATTCTTGTTTTAAAAACATTATTGATGTAACTGAAGAAGGGTCACATGAAGTATTTTTTAGTTTTAAGTGTATTGTATCTAACTTATTAACAAGATTAGTGGGAGAACTATTTTTGGAGGTATAATGTTGAATAGTAGAAGAGATTATGTTAATAAATGATAGCCAGGCCTCTACTGGGTTTAAAGATAGTATGTCTACCTTCTTAAAATAAATATAAATCTCAGAGAGAACAGCTTCAGGTGTAGTGGATTTTAAAAGAAGACGAGTAGTTTTATTTAGAGGAAGAATTGGTTGATGTTGCATGTGTATTGCAAGTTCCACATTAAGTGCTAAATGATCAGAGAAAGTTACAGGACATAGAGAGGGATTTATTATGAAATGTAGATCTGGTGAATAGAATACAAGGTCTATTAGAGAGGAGTGTTTTTTAGTGTAGAATGAAATGGAGTTAGTTGGAAAAAAACCTTCAGCACTCATGAGATTTTTATTAATCAAATGAAGGTATTTTAATGTAAAATTCTTATAAGACATGTTAAAATCACCCATGATTATAGTTGGGTAAGAATTTGTAGCTAAAATTAAATTTATTTTATTTATTAATTGGTGAATTAACACTGGCTGATTATATAAATAGAATGTTATTAAATTCACTGTAAAAGAAGAATGATAAAGAATAATTATACTCATATGCTGATCTAAGTACAAAATTTTAAAAGTTTGAAAAGGAGAACAATGATGGATGAGAATCCCTACCCCAGCAGCAGCAATATCAGATGTTGAAAATTTACTGTATCCAAATTTACTAAGGTAGAGTTCAGGATTAAATGCTGAATGTACTGAGCATTTTGTCTCTGTAAATAAAAGGATATGGGGTGAGAATTGCCTTATCCAATTGCTAATTGCATATATTCGCTGGGTAGAGTTAATACCCCTTACATTGACTGCTGTAATAGAAAGACCCATATTATCAATTATATAAAATGGTGGGAGAATGATATTTTATAGTTTATTGTATAATGAATGGGACAACTAATATTAGTAAAAGTATAATAGGAATGTGTTAAATAGAAAAGAAAAATTATAATAATACACCACTGTGAAAACAATGAACTTACCCTTGCAAGTGAAGTTCTATTGAGTTTGTTGTGCATATTTTTGTTCATAAACATGATAATTATTTTCACATTTGGAATTAAATCCAAAAAATTGTCCTGGTTTGAAAGTCTATATGTGTTATTTATGCCACTCATCTTGATAGTCTATTTTTAATGGTGCTTCAAAGTCTGTCTCTGTATTTTGAGACATGGTATTTGTTATGATATCCTTAGATTTAGTAGATCTTCTGTGTACATCCACTCCTGCCATCAGAAGAAGCTGCTCCTGTGTCAATTGATTTGTACTTTGTTTTTGTCTGGTCCAATGAAATGTTGATTCATTAGCCGGATAATCTGTTTCACCTGTTTTATTTGTGAGTTTTGTTTTTTTTAATGCTGGTGTGGTAGACTTTGTATCATTTTTCTTTGATTTTCTTTCACTATGTTTGTCAGGTTCATTAGTTTGTATAGGCTCTTGATGCAATGCGGATTTTTTCCTTTTGTGCATTCGTTTCTTAGTCTTTACTTTAATTAATTGGAACTCTTCATCAGAGCAAGGAAATGGTAAGGTATCACTCATGTACTCTGTTTCTGTTTCCTCCTGTGAGGTATAAGATTTATTTGGTATAGTATTCATGGAGCTATTTTGACTAGGATCATCAAAGCTGAGATTTTGCTTATTTGTGTTGTTGTCTTCATTATTGGAAATAAATTCATCAAGGCTGAGATTTTGCATATCTGTGGTTTTGTCTTCATTATTGGGAATAAGTTCATCAAGGCTGAGATTTTGGATATCTGTGTTGTTGTCTTCATTATTGGGAATAGGTTCATCTACTTTTGTTTTTTCAGGGTTACTTTGCATGAGTCTGATTTCATTATTAGTTATTGGATCTCTACTGCACTGATGCGTTTTTGTTTGTTTAATACCACACTTTTTTACAAAAACGGTTAGGGCATTCTTTGACAAGATGATCTCTGGCTTTACAGAAAAAACAATGAGGTGAAATGCCTCTGAAAGTAAGTATCAAAGGTGAAGAATCTGTTGCATGTAATGTTGGTATATCTGTTGGTTGCATATTTTTCTTCAATGACATAGTGAAATGAGCAGTATTGGTTAGAACTGGCTGTGTGGCTCTTTTTTCCCATACATATTTAAAGTTGGCCACAGTTCCAACATTTTTTAGTAAATCTTGTAGATCATCAGCTTTAAAGTCTACATGACAGTTCTTAATTTGTCCATTCAAATTTGTAGGTCTATCAATGTCTATGTAACAAATAAATTTTCCATTAAGAAAGTGAATATGTTTTTCAAATATTTGTTTTTGAGCCACATTATGATATTCTATTGTTTTATATCTGCTATTAGGATGATCTAGCACTTTGTATATCATTGACCAAAGTTTTTTTTCTGATAGATAAGAATAAAATTCATCAGTAGGAAAATTCATGACTGAAGAATTAGTATCTGTTATAGCTATTGTAGACGTTTTAATACTTTTAAATTTTTGAAATGATTTAAGAACTGTTAAAGGAATTGTTTGTATAAATTTTTCACATACAGAAACATAATCTGTATTACTAGTTGATAATAAATTTGTATTTTCTTGTTCCATTTGTAGTTCATTGTCAAAATTAAAAATTTCTGTTAAATTTTCTTCTGTAATTACATTGTTATCTTGTTCAGATTTTTGCTTTAAAATACTAGCATAAGTTTGTTTAATATTCTTATTTAATTCAATAGAATCAGATGCCTCAGGCAAATTAGTATTTTTAAATTTATTTCTTGTTTTAGATAAATCAGATAAGGCTTCAGCCATATTGGATCCAGTTTTTACTTTTGAAAAAGAACTATTGTTAACTTTGACTTTTTCTAGATCTTGATAAGAATTATTTTTATCTAAGCTATTATTAGCAATTTTTAAATTAGAATTAGAATCAGAAATATTAGACATTTTAAATCTAATATTCTTCTTTATATTAACAACAATTTTGCTCGAAATAGAGCTTACCTTTAAGTGGAAAATTTCCTTTTTCTTTTGGTATACTTTTCACTATCAAATTCAATCAAAAACCAATAAAACTTAAGTCTAAAGCAGGAGCTGAAATGAGTCAACTTTCTCAGTCAAGAGCCAAGATGGCTACCTACTACTACTACTACTACTACTACTACTACTACTACTACTACTACTACTACTACTACTACTACTACTACTACTACTACTACTACTACTACTACTACTACTACTACTACTACTACTACTACTACTACTACTACTACTAGTTTTAAAAATTATTTTATTAGCATGAATTTTGTTACAATTATGTTGCAATTACTATTGGCAATACATGTGTAGACTTGAAAAAGATTGAAGTTCCATTAAGAGTTCTATGAGGAATATTGTTCAGTAATAGACACTAAAATCCTGATGTGGCAGGAGTTTGTACAGTTCTGAAGCTGACTGGTGAAAACATGAGTTCATTTTTCTTGAGTTATTAATTATTGCTGTCCTTGTGATTTTTAGTTGTATCTGGGAATTTAATTAGGCTCCAGGTGGATGTAACTATATCTATGGGAGCTATTAGATTATCTCTATTTTTAATCTTGGTTAATTTGTCTATAAATAATGATTGGTATTTGCGCGAGGTGGGATTGAAAACAAAATGACACCTGAGGAACCAAAGTGTGAACAGGAGAAAAATTGTTATTCTAATTGTGGTAAAAAAACCTTGGGGAATGTTTTCAATTAATGTTTGAAGGGTGGTTTTTGAATTGCGAGTGATTGTGGAGATTAAGTCTCTATAAGTTTGCAAGGTGGGACAGGTGTGAATGAAATGATTCATGGTTTCATCCTCTCTATGACATAGAGAGCACGTTGGGTCTATGTTGGCAAATTTCATTTTGGTTGCCAGGAATGAATTGGTTGGTAGGGCACTGAGGTTGATTTTAATAATGAAGTCCAGATATTTTGGTTCAAGGTACCAAAACTTAAATTTTGATATAAGTGTTTTGTTTGTGACATTGAGTATACTGCTTGCATTTATGAGAGAGTCTGCATTGTTGAGAGAATAATGTGCTTCCCAGTAATTAAGTTTTGTAAATGATTTACCGTGTAATTTGTTGAATTTAGTATTAATTTTGGCAAGTTGATTTATGAATTTATTTTTTATTGGTGGAGGGGTATCAGTGGGTAGAATTTTTATGAAAGATTGGAAAATAGGAAAATTAGTAGATAGTTTTACTAGAGTGTTATGGGCTTTTTGATAGTAGAAGGTTGTTATTGAGTGCAATGATAGGCCATTGTATTTGGTATGATTTTGTAGGCTATTGATACTAATGGAGGTAGCTTTCTTATTCCAGATTAGCTTCATAGATAAAGAGTTTATTTTTTTTTTAAAACTGTTGGTGAATTTTATGACTGGCGCATAATAATTAATTTTTGGGACTATTAACATGTTGATTAGAGAAATTTTGCTATGAATTGACAGATAAGCTTTGGATAGTGAATTAATTATTTTTTCTATAGCTGGCAGTAACTGATTCTGTATTGTGCTTCTTGTGGCATTAAGTGAGAGATGAAATGGAATTCCAAGAAAGTTATGTGGTGTGGTTTTGGTTAGAGATGCAATTGGCTGGCCAGTGAAAATGTTCCATATTGCTGTTTTTTCCCTGTTAAATTTGAGTGCATGTGTTAATGTGTAGTTTTCAAGAATAGATTGTAATTTAGGAAGTGACTTTTTAGAAGGCAGGAACACCACTATATCATCCATGTAGGAAAGATGGTTTATTTGTTGTTTCAGGTCCCTTATATATATTCCAGGTATCTTTGCCTCTATTTCAGCAAGTAATGGATTGATATAGGTGATAAAAAGTAGGGAACTCAGTGGGGATCCCTGTGGGATGGAGGTGTGGGGTAGGAAACTTGGAGACATCTTGCCATTGAGCGTAATATGAATATCTCTATTGTGAAGTAGGTTTGCTAGTATGTACATTAGAGGTATAGGAATGTTGTAGCTACTGATTTCTTCCAGCAGTTTCAGAATTGGAATTGAATCAAATGCTGCTTCAATGTCAAGCTGAATCACCACTGGCCCAGTTTTTTTGGTTAGTCTGACTTCGTCTATTATTGTCTTAAACAGGACAAGTGCTTCCGGTATGGAGCTGCCTTTTTTAGCAAACTGGTATGTAGAAATTTTAGGTAGAATTAAAGGCTGAATTTTGTCCTTGACTATGGATTCAATAATTTTTATAATAAGAGGGGACATGGATATTGGTCTGAGGTTGGTTAGTGGAGAAGGATGAATGGGCTTTTTGAGGAAGGGGACTAGCGATACCGGGTAGAGCTGCTCAATTGAGTAGATCTGGTTAGAGAGATAGGTAATCATATTTAGTATTATTGGTGTTGTGAAGTAGTTCAGATGATGAAGTATAAATTTGGGGATGGCATGTACTCCGGGGTGAGAGTTATTTGGATATGCTTGGATTTTTGTAGCTATGTCATTTCTGGATATGTTATGATGATTTGTTGTGATGCCAAAGTGGAATGGAGACAAGCAAGGTGATGATGTTTTCTGAAATCTGTCTTTGAAATGGTTATAAATTTGTAATGTCATATTTTCCCCTGTTAAGGTTTTTGAGTTTGAAAGTATAGAGGATGGAGTGAGCTTTTTTGAACTGTAGCCAAGGGCCCAGCGAATGTAACCTTTTGACCAATTATGTGTGTTTTTTAGAAAGAGTTTGGCTTTTTTTATTGAAATATATTCTGCTAATGTGATCTGTGTCTGTTTATATTCCTGTTTTAACAATAAAATTGAGCTAATTGAGGTTGAGTTGCTGGGTGTGCTTTTAAGTTTTAAATGTAGAGTGTCTAATTTTTTCATTAGATAGGTAGGAGATGGATTTCTATTGGTGTAATGTTTAATTGTGGAAGAGATGACATTTATAAATGTGAACCATGCCTCTGTTGGGTCGAGTGACAAAATATTAATTTTATTGAAATATATATATATTTCAGAGATTATTGCCTCTGGAGCACTGGATTTAAGTAACAATCTAGTAGTGTTGTTAAATGAGAGAGTGGACTGGAGATGTAGATCTATTTGTAGTTGTATATTGAGTGCCATGTGATCAGAAAAGGAAACTGGACATAATGAAGGTTTTATTATGTAATGTAGGTCAGGGGAGTAGAAGAGGAGATCAATTAATGTGGAATGTTTTTGAGTGTAGAATGATATGTCATTGGATGAGAAGAAGCCTTCTGCGCTCATGAGTTTTTTATTTATGAGATGTAAATATTTGCGAGTGAAATCAGAATATGACATGTTAAAGTCACCAGTTAGTATTGTGGGATGTGGGTTTGTTGCCAAAATAAGGTTTATATTGTTGATGAGCTGGTGAATAAGCAGTGGCTGGTTATATAAGTACAAGGTGATTATGTTTATTACATAGGCTGAGTTTTGAAAGGTTATTATGCTCTTGTGTGGGTTTAGGAAAAGCAGTTTAAATGATTGAAGAGGAGAGTTTCTATGAATAAGAAATCCAACTCCAGCAGCAGATAAGTTTGATAAGGAAAAGTTGCAGTAACCAAATCTATTTAGGTATTTGTGAGGTTTGTAGGTGGAATTGATCGAATATTTGGTCTCCGTAAAAAGCAGTAAGTGAGGATTGAATTGATTAATCCAATTTGCTATGGCGAATAATCTATGTGGCGAGTTGATTCCTCTGACATTGACTGTAGTGATTGATAACACCATTGTAATGTTTAGTGTGTGTGCAGCTGATTATGAATATGTGGATTCTATAGAAGATCCTTAGATATGGGAATCAATGGGTTGGAGCTGATGTCAGCAGGTATATTAAGATTGGAATCATCTATGGAAGGCGGTTTATTTTTAACCTTTTTAGTGACTCTGTGATAACCATCCACACCCTCAAGAAATTTCATTTGTTCTGGAGAACCAGAAGAATCAACTGATAAACACTGCCTAGTCCAGTAGCCAGTTTCAGTGCCTTTGTTGTCTGGGATAGGTGATGAAGTGGGTCTTAGCTTTTTTCTGAGTGGAGTTAAACTTTCTTTTTTATCTATGTGGTTAGTAGTGGTTGATTGGGTGTTATGCACTATGATTTTGTCTTCAGTTGAGTTATCAGTGGTGGCCTTTTTTTTCTTTCTTTTGTCTTTGTTTTTCTTCTTTCTCTTTGCAATTTTAAAAAGGGAAGAATCTGTTGTGCTATCTTCAGAGTGGTAAGATGAAGAGTCTTCATCCATGCAATCCTCATCTTTATCAGAGTAGTTGGAATTGATTGCTGCTGAGTTATTAATTGTGACAATATTATTATCAGTAGGTGTGTGGATGGGATGTTCAATTGGTTGCTTAGTGGCTAGGTTGTTAGTTGGTTTTGAAGTACTTTGAATTATTTTATTACTGGTTACTTGAGGTGTGGCAGTTATCTGGTTTGATTGTGGAATTGTTGAGCATTGATGATGTTTAGTGAGTTTAAGGCTGCATTTAGGGCAAAGCTTATTAGGGCAATTTTTAATCAAGTGAGATCTTTGCTTACATGAGAAACATTGTGGTGGTGTACCTTTAAATGTGATGATGAGTTGTGCACTCTCACTTTCATGTAGAGTTGGGATATCTGTTGGATTGACGTTTTTATATAGACTAATGTTGAAAGTGGCAATGTTAGTATAAACCGGTGCCGCTGCTTTTTTTTCCATAAAATAGTTAAAATTGGAGATTTTTCCGTATTTATTTAATATTAAATGTAAATCCATTTCTGTAAAATCTGGGAAGCAATTTTTAATTTGTCCAAATGCCACTAGGGGGCGATTAATATCAATGAAGCAAATTATTCGGTTACCGAGAAATTTAATGTTATTCTCAAAAATTTCTTTTTGCTTTTTGTTATGAAATTCTAAGCACAAATACCTATTATTAGGAAGGAATAATACTTTATAAATATATGACCACAATTTTTTTTCGGTTAATAATTGATAGAACTCTTCTGTGGGAAATCTACTTAGATCACATTTAGTATTGGTGACGGTAATAATTACGGTTTTGTCGTTCTTATATTTTTTAAGAGATTGGATTAAACTGGTAGGTACGGTTGCGTTAAACTTGGTACAATATTCTTGATAATTTTCCAGCATGATATGGTGAGGTTCACATATATCATCATCTTGTATTTCCTCTTCAAGATCGTTTTCTAGACCGAAAAGTTCCGTGATGTTTTTTGATTCTGCTTGCGCACTCTCGCACAATTTTTCTTCGGAATTCCGTACTGCATTCGCGTAAGTGAATTCATTATTTATTTGCGTATTGTCGTTGGTAGTTAAATTGAGTGATTTCCCATGTAAATTACTATCATTTGGGTATACGTTATTAGACGAAGGTTTTTTAGCTTTTGGTAAATGAGGAAAATGATCTGTGTTTCTGTTAAGCCCGTGAATTTCGGTTTCTTTGTCCGACTGATAGCTTAGTGAGGTATTAGTATTTTTTATTGCTCCCGCGTAGGTGAAGTTTTTGTTAGTTTGCTTATTGCTTGTATGTGGAGTTAATCCGTTATCCAACGAGCTACTATTAATTATGTTAGTTGTATTTGAATCGTGTTTGTCACTGCTGTGAAGTATGGAAGCATGATTACTATTGGTCAAAGGCCCTCGTATGTTCAGATTCGGCTCAGTGTATTCAGTAACTATGCTGGGAGACTTCGACGAATTTATTGAAGTAATATGACTAGAATATATTTCTTGGTTAGCGTCATTCTGCAAACCAGAATCACTATCGAATTGTAAGATGATATTATTAACTAAATTAATAGGTTCACTGATTGCAGTGGATGTATGAGCATTAACGTTCGTCGATGCCTTATATACCGTAGGTGTTTGTGCAATAACGTTCGTCAACGCCATATTTGCAGAAATAGACGGAGCGTTTTGCTCCATTAAAGAAAAGCCAAATAATTAAGGAATTAATAAAGGTTTTTCACTTACCAAATTACCAAGAATGTATGGAGTAGGTTTAAAGCAATAACTATGATTGAAAATAATCCTATCACTGTTGATTATTATAACAAAAATCTATGGACTTTGAGAGAGGTTTTATGCAGAACTAAAGCATGGCTGCCATCTTGGCTATATACTACTACTACTACTACTACTACTACTACTACTACTACTACTACTACTACTACTACTACTACTACTACTACTACTACTACTACTACTACTACTACTACTACTACTACTACTACTACTACTACTACTACTACTACTACTACTACTACTACTACTACTACTACTACTACTACTACTACTACTACTACTACTACTACTACTACTACTACTACTACTACTACTACTAGTATTATTATTATTATTAAGTGTTTTTATTTAAGTTACAATCTCTATTTATTAGTTTATTTGTAAACACTTTTATTTAAGTTAGAATAAAATTTTAAAATCAAGATTTAATATACTTATATTCAATATAATTTGTTCAAAGTTGGTATATTTCTTATATATCACTGGCAATGTAATACAACACTAAAATGTTTTGGATAGGTTCCCTAGTTTCTTTTAAATCCAAAGGAATTGGTAATTGAAATTTTAAATATTCTGATATCAAATTTTAAGTATGTTCATATCACTTCAATATGTTTTCAATAGTGTGTGTGATGATGGTATATATATATATATATATGTCCAATTCGCATATATTTAGATTTAAAAACTTTCTTCATGATAACGATCTTGTTTGTTTAAAAGAAGATAAGGGGTTAAGGTTATGTCTTATGTCAAAACTTGATTACTACGATAAAGTTTTAATTCAAATGGAAAAGCTTAAATTTAAACAAGTTGGAAAAATAAACATTGAAAATTTACGTGTAAAGTTTATTGATGATATTTTAAAAAAAGCTAAAAAGAATAAATATATAGATGCTCATACGTATTATCGTCTTTATCCATCTGCTGCAATTTGTCCTAGAATTTTTTCAAATATTAAACTACATAAACAAGATAAACCTTTAAGATTAATGATTGACTTTGGCGGATCATTTTACTATGAAACCTGTAGATTTATAGAAACATTATTAAAAGATGTTCTTGGATTTGGAAAATATACTATTAATTCATCGTTTGATTTTGTAAAGAAAATTCAAATAATTAATATTAATTAATAATGATAGTATTTGTACATTTGATATATGTGAGATGTACGGTTCAATAGATAGATTAAAATCTATAAAAATTATATTAGATGCTTTAAGGTTAAAAAAAGTTGATGTTAAAAAAGTAAAATTTGTAAATGATGTATTATATTTTATTGATAAAAATATATATGCTATATTTAATGAAAATTATTATAAAATGGATTACGGATGGCCTATGGGACTTCCTGTAGTTTCACAAATATGTAGTTTTGTGGTATCAAGATATGAAGATATAATTCTTAATACTAATATATATTGCCAAGGTATTAAAATTTATTACAGGTATGTTGATGATGTTTTCGTTTGTGGAAGTTTAGATATTATAAATGTATTATTCAATGAATTAAATAGTTTAGAAGGTTTAAAATGGAGTAAATCTTTTGAAGAAAAAAAGTCAATTCAGTATTTAGATATTAAAGTTACACATAATAAAAATAAATTAGATTATTGTATGGTAATAAAAGATATTGAAAAAAGAGGATATATTCCTTGGTATTCAAATGTGCCAATTGCACATAAATTATCCAGTTTAAAATCATTTTTATTTAGGAATAATAAATTATGTAAATATAGTTCTGATAAAATGAGTAACATAAATGTATTTATTATGGATTTGTTAAATGTTGGATATGATCATAAATTAATTTATAATATTGTTACTAAGTTTAATAATAATAGAAATATTTTAGATGCTATAGATATTGATAAAATAAAATATACTTGGATATCAATACCATTTATTTGTAATGAACAGGTTAAATTTATAAAACAGATATATAAAAATATATGTCGAGTTGCATTTTATACTACTCCTAATTTAAATAGATTAATAAATAATTCAAAAAATAGGTGTGGTATTTTAAATCAAAGTTGTGCAATATATAAATGGCTATGTTTTTGTGGAAAGGCATATATTGGGGAATCTCGATGTACATTGGAGAAAAGATCAAGGGAGCATTTGTTATTATATAAACGAGTGCAAAAATCAAGACAAGAGAATGTTAGAAATGATGATGTATCACCATCAGTATTTTTTGATCATAATGTAACATGTAATTATGGTTTTGATTTTGATTTTAATAAAGTTAAAATTCTGTGTATTGAAAGAAATAATAAATGCAAAATTAAAGAAGCTATGTTAATAAAAAGTGAAAAGCAACAGTTGATAAATAGACAGACAGCCAATATAAAAATTAATGAATTGTGGGAAAATTGATGTATGATGTATTGCTTTTGTTTACATTTGTAACGGTTTTTTCTAATACAATTTGAGTCTAGTTGACAACGACTACATAGATAGTTGAAAGTACTTCTATTAAATTGGTATATATTTGTTTAAAATATTGTTACTGTATTAATTATTGTATTGTTTTGAATAATTATATATATTTTATTATAATTGGAATACAGACATTGATTAATAATTTATATATATATATATATATATATATATATATATATATATATATTGTAACCTAATTAAATGAATCAAAAAAAAGGTATTATTATACCTGAGTAGTCCATAGAATGATCATAAGTAAATTATTATAGCAATGTATTATAACTCAGGTATACAGGCAGTAGATCTTATCCCCTTTCATTTCTTGGTTTGATGTTAAGTGCATGTTTAAACAAATACTAAGTGAATATGGTCTAGCAGGGTGCCACTAGATTATCTGAATCTAGACACGGTTATATCTAATAACCTTTCACATGTACTGGGTTTGATCCCTTTTTGGTACTTTATTTCTAATAAAAATGAGAGATTTTGTTTTTTGAGCCATATCACTATAAGCACTAATAGTTAGGTAAAAGTAAAACATCTTTAATCCACAGTGGAGTTCATTGAACATAAATCATTTCTCAGATCTTAGCATAACAAATGTGTTTCAATAGTTTTGTAAGTTTACTAGCTCAGATTATATATAAATAATTTAGGATGGCAATTCACTCATCCTTGCATGAAATAGATGATGGGATGTGGTTATAATAATACTAAGAGATCACTAAATATTATAAAATCAATATTTATTTATGGCCTTTAAACAGTTAAACAGCTCATTAATTAAAATGTTGATGACGATGATGATGATGATAATAATAACAATAATGACAATGGTTTCAACTACAGCTCTAGGACTAAGCCTAAACATAAAACTAATTTTTATAAAGAAATTCATAATTATTGCTTAATTTTAGCATATTTACTTATATCTTAAATAACTAATATTCAACCATTGATGATGATGAATAATCACACTTAACCAAGACTACACTTAATGAAATATATACGCCTCGTTTAATAAAACAAACTAATATTTATTACTACATTTCTAACATATACAGAAAAATTTCTAGATAAATATGAAAATTGACATGAATAATAATAATAATAATTGATTATATAACAATCCTCAGATTAATTTTAAGTTCTTCCCCCTTTCCCTTCAAATGTATTTTGTATTAAGTTGGACGTCACATTGACCATGATTTTCACTCCATGAGAAAAGTATTTCAAGAAAAAAAAAATATTATCTGCTCATTAGCACACATACTTTAAAAATCTAACATGTAAACAGAATGTAAAAAAAAGTGTTAGTAGAATTGAAAGAGCAAGTTTTAGAAACAAGTTTTAAATTATTTTCTCCCCCCTCTCTTCTACCTCTGAAATGCTATATTTAATGAAACAAACTAATCTAATATTCTAACAGTACTTGTTACTCCACATTCAATCGCAATTATACACATATAAAATATCATTATGTATGTGCGTGTTTTATCCCATGATAACAAAATATTATTTAAAACCAAAATAATAATATATTAGTTAAAACTAAAATCATAATACCAAAAAAAAAAATTGTTTTACACATTAATATTGTAAAATTAATAAACAAATCATTTTCATACATTCAAGATCATTTATGAAGCTCAAAGTTATTTTTAGTAAGACATTCTTGTTTTAATCGATCTGAATAGTCTTTAAAGGTTCTTTAAATAAAATATACCACTTTATTGCTAAAATGTTTCTTAAGACTGATATCATAAAGAAAATAGATATAAAAAGTCATATTACTGATCTTTTGTTTGTGGCGAATTCCCAAGGGTTCAAACTTGTCTTGTATAATGTTTATATTTCTACAGCTACCATTTCCGTTTTATGTGGGAACAATCTCTTTCTTGAGGTGTATAACTATTTGATGATGGTGACTCTATTGAGGTTATTTGCTTTAGTGGATAATTTGGAAATCATTATATTAATTTTTCTTCTCTTCCTGTCAAGCATGTGGATGAAATACAGCAGTTGTTTTCACATTTATAAATTTTCTTGAGTTTAAAATCAGTTGTTGTAACAATTAATTGGACTTGATGATTAATATTTATCAGTAGATTAATTCATCTTCTTTGAATGCAGGTGAATGCTTTCTTCCTTCTATTAAAAACATCTTATTTATCTGGTCAGTTGAAAGGTGTAGAATATTATTTTAGACACAACATCTTTTCTTTCCTATGTGAGGTGCAGCTTCCCCAGATGGGCCGGAACCGATGGGACATACATATAATTTTTCTAGCCAGACATTTCTTATATTTTCAGCATTCAATTGGATAGTTTAATAATCTGAATCATAAACAATAATCCTAATAATAATTCAAGACAGCTTTTTATATCCAATTTTTAGCTAACTTAACCAATCAGAGATAGCATCACTTGCTATTTTTGGACAAATTTGTTTTAATTAGATCTCTAATTTATTTTCAACTAAATTATTTTTCAACTGAAAAGTTTAATCCTTTTTCCAGACACTTTTGTTTAAAAAAAAATAGACTCAATCCTTATTTCCTTTCTTTTCTCTTTTTTTTTTTTAACATCCAGGTAACATTTCAAATCTTTGAGCTTCCTTCTTTAGATCTTGAGATAAGACAATTTAATTTTTAGAGTTCTCACCCATTATAAGCTCCCAAAGTGAAACAATCATTTACAAAAAAAAAATTGCTACAAAGATCGATATCTGATTAAACAGATTTCCTCTTTTAACAAAAAATTGTACAAAAAAAATAATTTGACAGATTTAATACTTCCTTTTCTTTCAATATTTAGGAAATGTAAAATTTTGTATGTAATGTACACACATCCTTCATTCTTTCAAATCATTCATAAACTAACATTAAATAATATAATTGCTAGCTTAGTAATTATAACCCAATTATTTAATTAAATCTGTAACTTTTAAATCCCACTTATAATTAAAGAAAAGCAAAATAAAAGCATAGAATAAAATATTAGAATTGATCAAGCATAGGTTAGTTTTAAAGAAAGTTAAAATGTTTAATATTTGAAATATAAAACAATTAAATAATTTACACATACATTGCCTATATGTATGCATTATAACTTTGCTTTTTAAAAAAAAATTAAATATTAAATAGTTTAAATGTGTGTATTACCTTTCTATCAACACACAAACAAGTAAAGCATGTAATTGTTGACCCATTCTTTCTCTGTTTAAAGCTTTTAGAACTGGACCTTGTAGGGTTTGAACTTGGATGCCCTACAGCTTCATTTATGATTATATAAAAATGTGATGATGATTTTTGGTTTACCTTTTCTACATGCACATTACTATAAATTTAGCTAGTGACTAAATTGTAATGGCACAACTTTCTCCCCCTTCGGATAAAATCATCAGCACTTTTGTTTTAACTATATTTTTAAAAAAATCCTAACTAATAAATACACTAATAATAATAAACACTTATAATATATATATAAAAAAAAATTAACTACTGGTAAATATATTTTTCATTAGAAAACCTAAAAATAATTTATTTGGAGATCTTTGCCAAGCTATTCTGCTGAAGTATAAGGGATCAAACTCCTAGCATTATAGGTTCCTTTGTTCCCCTCAAGAGCAGCAAGCATAAAGGCATTTTCTCCTATTTTCTTGGTAGAGATCATCCATCTTGGGGTTTATGTATTCCACAACATAGGCCTTCTGGTTCTCCTCAACCTTTCCCAACATAACACCCAATTCATGTTGATTCATTCTGGGTCCCTCTTCTAAAGAACTGGACTTGTCCCTTTTCACTATCTCCTCTCTAAAGCTATCTATTTGTTTCCCCAATTCTTTCCTAAGATTTTGGTCAATTTGTACACACTCATTGGCCATGCTTCCCTTAACTTCTCGTATTTCCTTTTCTAAGCCACTAAACCTATTTTTCATAGTGATGGTTTGATCTACACAGCCCAAAGTGGCTTCCTTATATGAGTCCACTTTGGCTACGACCTCCTCTAATCTAATATGAATTCCTGCAGAAGTTATTTCGGCATTCTTTTCTATGCATTCTGATATGGATTGGGAGACCAAACCATGGACCTCATTCCTAACTAACTCAATTTCTCTCTTATTTTCTTCGATAGACTGCTCCACTTGAGCTTTTAATGACTGTAGTCCCTGACAGCCCTCCTGTTTGGTGACTTCCATAGACCTACACACTCCTTCTATCCTCTCCTCTAATGACACAAACCTATTTTTACACTCTATATTGGACCCTTCTATCCAAGTTTCCAAAGCGATGATCATTTGGTTGTTATTGTCAATAGAGTTCTCTAGATTTACCCTTAAACCTTCTATACTTTTCTCCACAGATTGACCTATCTTTTGTTCTAGATTTTCCATCCTTTGCTTACTATTTTCTCTTAGATTCTCTATACTTTTATTATTTTTCTCTATCTTTTGTTCTAGATTTACCATACTTTGCTTAATATCTTCTCTCATACTTCTGAGCATCTGCATTATCATGTCCATGTCTGATGGTGCCATCTTTGCTATTTGAGCCTGGCCCACTTCTGACTCCTCATCTACTTCCACACTTGAGGCCGTATTATTGCTACTAACATTAAAGGCATCTTCCTCTACTTCCTCTCTTTCCTCTTGTGTTTTTAAGAAAACCTCCCCATCCTCTTCTTCAGTATGAAAACGATCACTGATTCCTGGTATTGGGGCACCTTCCTCTTCCATAACCTCTTCCATACTATAATTTAGTTCACTCATGTTATAAAACTATATATATCCCATCTGCACTTCCCTGACCGTCAAAAATCCACACATCTTCTCCCTGTCTGACACCTATTCTGACCAACTGACTGATTTGATTTTCACCTTATTATGCATTTACAAATACAACAACAAAAAAAAAATTTTTCATATCCTTATTTAATGAACTACACAACAATAATCTATAGTGCATGTCTGTCTGTAATAGCCCAAATTATACCTTCATCCATTTTCCCAGAAATCCGACAGATATTGACAGCCCACAGAATGACTAGCAGTTCACAATCTTGAGATAAATAAAAGAATTCAGTCACAGCACTATAATCACACAATGCATCACGAGCACTCAGAAGATCATCCCAATTCGATCACTATTAACTACCACAACCCTTGATGGAATGAAGCAAACTCTGTTGCAATAAAAGAACTATTAAGTCTTAGGGGCTAAGATAGATAAACTATGCCTTGCTCTCTCTCTTGGAGTCTTATGTGGCAAGTATCAAGGAATTCCCTGCTTATTATAGACTACAAAAATGAAACCTTGCTCTCTCTCTTGGAGACTTATAGGCTGGTATCATGGCAGGTCTGCTGTTACTGCCTCATGATAAAATAAAGATAACATATAAATTGGGTTGGAGCAGTGAATGGGTTTGATCATTCATAAGTTACACGAAATACATAGCATTCTCAAGACAATGACAAAACTCTCCACTCATCATCAAAACTGCAATCTAACCAACCAAACTCCAACGATCAACCATCCAATCAAACCTCTAAAATCATAGACTTTTTACAAAATGAACTCCCCAAACACACATGAGACTACTATTCCATAATTCAACACTATTACTGTGCCTATCCTATCTGGCAATAAATCATTTTAATGTTCCACAAAAAAAAATCTATTATTTATTTCACCTTTGTCTTAAGTTGTGATATTCATCTCCATTTTCAAAATTGATAAAACAAAACTAAGCTGTTTTATGGCTGTACCCATTTTATCATCATCAATGAATAATTAAATCATATTAAACATCATCATCTAAAATAAGACTGTTTGGCCAAGAAAATTTTGTAAGACAAAAAAAAATTTTTACTGAAAAAAAAATTTTACTAAAAAAATTTCTCTATTTTTAACCACACATCTCCCATCATTCTATAGACTCTTTTTTTCAGGTATATGGCAAAATATCGGGCCCCACGTTGGGCGCCATTGTAACCTAATTAAATGAATCAAAAAAAAGGTATTATTATACCTGAGTAGTCCATAGAATGATCATAAGTAAATTATTATAGCAATGTATTATAACTCAGGTATACAGGCAGTAGATCTTATCCCCTTTCATTTCTTGGTTTGATGTTAAGTGCATGTTTAAACAAATACTAAGTGAATATGGTCTAGCAGGGTGCCACTAGATTATCTGAATCTAGACACGGTTATATCTAATAACCTTTCACATGTACTGGGTTTGATCCCTTTTTGGTACTTTATTTCTAATAAAAATGAGAGATTTTGCTTTTTGAGCAAGCACTAATAGTTAGGTAAAAGTAAAACATCTTTAAACCACAGTGGAGTTCATTGAACATAAATCATTTCTCAGATCTTAGCATAACAAATGTGTTTCAATAGTTTTGTAAGTTTACTAGCTCAGATTATATATAAATAATTTAGGATGGCAATTCACTCATCCTTGCATGAAATAGATGATGGGATGTGGTTATAATAATACTAAGAGATCACTAAATATTATAAAATCAATATTTATTTATGGCCTTTAAACAGTTAAACAGCTCATTAATTAAAATGTTGATGACGATGATGATGATGATAATAATAACAATAATGACAATGGTTTCAACTACAGCTCTAGGACTAAGCCTAAACATAAAACTAATTTTTATAAAGAAATTCATAATTATTGCTTAATTTTAGCATATTTACTTATATCTTAAATAACTAATATTCAACCATTGATGATGATGAATAATCACACTTAACCAAGACTACACTTAGTGAAATATATACGCCTCGTTTAATAAAACAAACTAATATTTATTACTACATTTCTAACATATACAGAAAAATTTCTAGATAAATATGAAAATTGACATGAATAATAATAATAATAACTGATTATATAACAATCCTCAGATTAATTTTACGTTCTTCCCCCTTTCCCTTCAAATGTATTTTGTATTAAGTTGGACATCACATTGACCATGATTTTCACTCCATGAGAAAAGTATTTCAAGAAAAAAAAATATTATCTGCTCATTAGCACACATACTTTAAAAATCTAACATGTAAATAGAATGTAAAAAAAAGTGTTAGTAGAATTGAAAGAGCAAGTTTTAGAAACAAGTTTTAAATTATTTTCTCCCCCCTCTCTTCTACCTCTGAAATGCTATACTTAATGAAACAAACTAATCTAATATTCTAACACTACTTGTTACTCCACATTCAATCGCAATTATACACATATAAAATATCATTATGTATGTGCGTGTTTTATCCCATGATAACAAAATATTATTTAAAACCAAAATAATAATATATTAGTTAAAACTAAAATCATAATACCAAAAAAAAAAAAAAATTGTTTTACACATTAATATTGTAAAATTAATAAACAAATCATTTTCATACATTCAAGATCATTTATGAAGCTCAAAGTTATTTTTAGTAAGACATTCTTGTTTTAATCGATCTGAATAGTCTTTAAAGGTTCTTTAAATAAAATATACCACTTTATTGCTAAAATGTTTCTTAAGACTGATATCATAAAGAAAATAGATATAAAAAGTCATATTACCGATCTTTTGTTTGTGGCGAATTTCCAAGGGTTCAAACTTGTCTTGTATAATGTTTATATTTCTGCAGCTACCATTTCCGTTTTACTGGGAACAATCTCTTTCTTGAGGTGTATAACTATTTGATGATGGTGACTCTATTGAGGTTATTTGCTTTAGTGGATAATTTGGAAATCATTATATTAATTTTTCTTCTCTTCCTGTCAAGCATGTGGATGAAATACAGCAGTTGTTTTCACATTTATAAATTTTCTTGAGTTTAAAATCAGTTGTTGTAACAATTAATTGGACTTGATGATTAATATTTATCAGTAGATTAATTCATCTTCTTTGAATGCAGGTGAATGCTTTCTTCCTTCTATTAAAACATCTTATTTATCTGGTCAGTTGAAAGGTGTAGAATATTATTTTAGACACAACATCTTTTCTTTCCTATGTGATGTGCAGCTTCCCCAGATGGTCCGGAACCGATGGGACATACATATAATTTTTCTAGCCAGACATTTCTTATATTTTCAGCATTCAATTGGTTAGTTTAATAATCTGAATCATAAACAATAATCCTAATAATAATTCAAGACAGCTTTTTATATCCAATTTTTAGCTAACTTAACCAATCAGAGATAGCATCACTTGCTATTTTTGGACAAATTTGTTTTAATTAGATCTCTAATTTATTTTCAACTAAATTATTTTTCAACTGAAAAGTTTAATCCTTTTTCCAGACACTTTTGTTTAAAAAAAAATAGACTCAATCCTTATTTCCTTTCTTTTCTTTTTTTTTTTTTTTAACATCCAGGTAACATTTCAAATCTTTGAGCTTCCTTCTTTAGATCTTGAGATAAGACAATTTCAAAATTAGAGTTCTCACCCATTATAAGCTCCCAAAGTGAAACAATCATTTACAAAAAAAAATTGCTACAAAGATCGATATCTGATTAAACAGATTTCCTCTTTTAACAAAAAATTGTACAAAAAAAATAATTTGACAGATTTAATACTTCCTTTTCTTTCAATATTTAGGAAATGTAAAATTTTGTATGTAATGTACACACATCCTTCATTCTTTCAAATCATTCATAAACTAACATTAAATAATATAATTGCTAGCTTAGTAATTATAACCCAATTATTTAATTAAATCTGTAACTTTTAAATCCCACTTATAATTAAAGAAAAGCAAAATAAAAGCATAGAATAAAATATTAGAATTGATCAAGCATAGGTTAGTTTTAAAGAAAGTTAAAATGTTTAATATTTGAAATATAAAACAAGTAAATAATTTACACATACATTGCCTATATGTATGCATTATAACTTTGCTTTTTAAAAAAAAATTAAATATTAAATAGTTTAAATGTGTGTATTACCTTTCTATCAACACACAAACAAGTAAAGCATGTAATTGTTGACCCATTCTTTCTCTGTTTAAAGCTTTTAGAACTGGACCTTGTAGGGTTTGAACTTGGATGCCCTACAGCTTCATTTATGATTATATAAAAATGTGATGATGATTTTTGGTTTACCTTTTCTACATGCACATTACTATAAATTTAGCTAGTGACTAAATTGTAATGGCACAATATATATATATTAAAACCTTACTTTAAAAAGTATCTTAACAATGCTTTAAAATTGAAATAATAACAAATCTTGGTTACCAAAGTTTCCCTTCTTAAAATGTATATGACATTTTTTATTTTGATAGTAAAAGTTGAATTTTTAAAAATGCTTTTCAAATAAACAAATTATATTGTAAATGATTTTTAATCTATGTGACTTTACTTTCAAATATTTAGGACTGATACATTTTTAGTGATGCATGTGAAAGAATGGCCTCTCTCTCTCTCTCTATATATATATATATATATATATATATATATATATATATATATATTGATATATCTATATATATAATATATATATATATATATATATATATATATATTAGTGATAATTTAAAATTCACATGAAAACAAATCTTTGATTGTAAAAAGTTCATTTTCTCAAACAGTGTTCTTTTTATTCCAAAAGTTGATTTTTTAAAAATGTTTTTGAAATATATAAATGCATATTCAAACATTAGGATGATTTGAGAATAATTGCAAAAAATATAAGAATGCTAAAAAATTAAAAATAATATACATAAAAAATATTTATAATGAATACTTTTATTTATTATGGGAATTAAAAATCAAAAAAATAAATGTTTTTTCAACCACATTTGGAGTTTTTATAAACTTGAAATAAAAGTATGAAGGGGGATCCAGCAATTAATTAACTCAATCCCTATTTTTTATAATAAGACATTGATAATTAATTTCTGGACTCCTCTTTCCCCTCCTACACACACATTTATTTAAAGTTAAATATAAAAATCCCAATTGTGGTTGAACAACAATTATTTTTTTAGTTTTTAATTCCCATAATAAATAAAAGCATTCATT
The DNA here is from genome assembly GCA_028023455.1 of Epiperipatus broadwayi. Classification (NCBI taxonomy): domain Eukaryota; kingdom Metazoa; phylum Onychophora; class Udeonychophora; order Euonychophora; family Peripatidae; genus Epiperipatus; species Epiperipatus broadwayi. The sequence continues at coordinate 8,982,241 of JAQFVV010012410.1, read as the reverse complement.
ATAAATATTTTTGATATTCATTGTTTTATCAAAACCCAGATAATTTAAGTACAATTCAATTTAATTCAATTGAAAAAACACTTCTATTTTCTATATTTATTGTAATTTAGATTAAGTTAGCACAAACTCAAGTTCATGTCTATAAGTTAATATGTGAGTCGTTCATTATTCATATACATAATAAATAAATTTAAAATAATCTTTTCTTAAAGATTAAGTTAATAATTTTATAAAAATGATATTCATTATATAACAAAATCCTTATATTGACATAATTTTTTCAATATGCCTTAGCAGAAATCATGAATAGAAAATATAGCTCAAGTTTTATATATTTATAATTTTATATAGGTATACAAATAAATATTCATAAATAAAAATAATTAAAACCCACACTTATATATATATATATATATATATATATATATATAAGTGTGGGTTTTAATATATTTATATATATATATATATATATATATATTGTGACCTTCTGAATAAGCCTAATAAACCAATTGTAATTAAATAGCCTGTATCAGTAACAGCTGGTTGCATCTAACTAAAAAAAAAGAAATAACCTAAAATTAAAAAAAAATTTTTTTCATTAATAATCTAAAACTCTGTTTAGAAAGCACTTGCAGATATTATTTGAAAGTTTTGAGATATTTAGTGTTTTTTTTTTTTGGTGAATATTTAATGACAGGAATGAGGGTGGCTTGTCACAGGAATTGTTAGAATTGTTAGTGTGTAGTTTAAATTGATCCATGTTTGTCTTATTTGTCTGCAAGATAGTGATTAGTATTTGTTTTGGTGATTTTCTGGTTTATTTGCTTATTAATACCCCAGTCCATAGTGGAATTAATGCACTATATTTGGTTCATAGTCATAGAAACTTTTATTTGGGACAGACTAGTTTAGTACTTGTAGTACAGCATTTATGTATGCGCATGTATGTTTCTGCCATCTTTCAACTTTATTTTTCATTCATATACTTAATTAAACTACCAAATATCATGTTTTACAGTAAAATATTTAATTTCATAATCAAACACATTTAGATGAATTGATAGATCAATGGATGAGTGAATTGTCAAACAGACAAACACCTATCAATTATTTTATTTGCTAAAATAATTATTTTTTGTTACTTTAGAAATGCAGAATATTTTATTATTGTTTCAATTTAATTAATATTTTTTTAAAAGACAAATGATTTTTTTTCTCTTAATTTTTCTTTTTCAAGACAGAAAATATTATTGCATATTTGCAACTAATTATCTCAGTGCAGTAGGAGGAATTAACATATGTTTTAAAGTTGAAGTTTTGTGTGACCATTGATTGGTGGAAGAAACAGATGGCTAAATAGTAATCAGATATAAAAGGGGGAGGTAATTTTACAACAAAGTTGGCTTTTCTTTTATTACAACAATTCTCTCTCTCCACAAAGGGTTTTTATTACTACAATTTTTTCTCTACAAATCAGTTCTTCCATAATTCAAACTCAAAAGTATAAAATTATAATAATTTTCTGGATGACAATAGTTAAGAAATTCTTCTTAGGAAGTATAGACTAAGATGCAGATGTAAACAACTTTAAAAACAAGGTATATATTTTCTATATTTCCAATTTGACTAACTTAGATTTAAATTCATCATTTGGGATGCATATGTGTGTCTATATTACAAATTTGATTTGCCTAATTTTAATCTTTAACATTAAAAAAATAATTGGAATGTGTACATTTTACTATTATTCTGGAAAGTTTATACTGAACTTTTTATAAAACATTTCAAAGACTCTATTAACAATTTCTACTAGCTATAAAGAAGTAAAGTTTAAATGAAGGGATGTGTATAACTCATTATAACATGCTTTATTATTATTATTGACCAGAAATATGCTTAACTATTCATGTCTCTAGGATTAAGAAATGAATGTGACATATATAATTGATGAATCACTAACTTATATTTAAATGTGCTGATAACTTGCCTGATGGGCGATCTTGAGAATTTAATACAAGTGCCTTGATAAATATAATGAATTAAATAGTAAAATATTACTAAAAATATGTAGTAATAAATAATTTATTTGCCATTATCAAATACCTTTGCATGTGACATTGCTAGCAGTTTCAGTTAGCTATTGCCAAAAACTTTTGAAATGCTCTTTAATTGGATTCAATTGCCTATTATCTATGTTTACTAATATCTATTGTTATACAATTATCATCATCATTTTTGTGTATGATCAAGATGTATTATTTGTAGACTGTGCAAATGAACTTTTGTGTTCCAGATAAAGAAGATTAATGATTATTTTTTGTTAGCATATGATAGAATAGGTAGACCAATTATTTGTTTTATATTTTTATTATTATTTAATTATAATTTTCTTTCTTCAAAAATGTCTCAGAAAAGTATAATATAAAGAAATATTGTACTGGGTAAATAATTATTATTTTAATATCATTTTATTGTTTACATTTATTTCTATACATGTATATTGGTGATAGAAATATCTGTTTGCTATTAGGAAGTTAACAGCTAATTTTGAGGAGTAAATGCATAAAAATTATTATTTTATCTTTGAGTTTTAAAAAATTATGAGGTCCATTTCTTAATGATTATTTTGCTTCAAATTTAAAAGATTTGTTGCTTTTCACAAATCAAACCTTTGTTTCAATTTATTGGTTAATGTCAAATACACTAAAGAGTTATTTTACCTTTGCTAACCATTATATTTTAAATTTAAATATTTATAATTTGTCAGGAATGAGAGATTCAGTTTTTTTAACTTGTTAATTAATGTTGTTACAATATTTACTTACTGAATGTGATTTGAAATTATTTTTGTGTTTTATGCACGTGTGTTTGTCTATTGTTTAATCCATTTATATAACTGCTGAATCAAAATTTGAGTGTCTTACTGTGATGTGCCAAAAGAGGTGGAAGAATTAGGGATTTATTCAAAAATGAATTTATTATTTTTTATGCTTAGATTGAAATGTATTTAGTGGCTATGAAAAAATAAAGCATTTATGATATATATTGTGTTATAGGGATTGAGAGAACTCTCCCACAGTTTATTGAAATATTTATCATGAGTGGATTATATTTTCTAGATTAAGCAATTATGTATGATGATGATTATATTATGTGAAGTAAAGTAGTGTATTTCCCTTGTTTTCCAGTGATGAGACAAAGCCCACACCAGCATTTAAACCTCAGAATTAGGCTAGGGAATCACTGTGTTTTGTTATTTAAATTATTAAAGTTAAGAAAGTCTTCTTGTCCCTCATATTTTCTTTTGGAAATGTTTTCCCATCATTTATTCATAGCCAAGTGTAATGTAGTTTTCTGATAAAAAAATAAGAGTAGAATTGATTTCTTTTATAAAACATCTAAAGTAGAATTAGTGTTAAAGCTTGGTTGGTTATGACATCATCAATATTATGGTATTGTATCTCAATTTCATAAGTAAACTGATTGAATATGGCTATATTAATTATTTTATAACAGGTAGCACAATATAGCACATGCATAAAATACTGTTAATGCTGAAGGTACGGGGAAAATCTATCACTGGTTTGTAAGTTTTAAATCAATATTTCAAATCATATCATATCAATTATTTTAAGTTTTATATCAGCAATTTTCAGAATGCTTCATTCTCATTTTGAATGAGCAAGCAAAATGAAAGAAAGTGTAACTAGTTAATAGAACTATTTAATTGATTTATGAAGAATAGCTTGACCTCTTAATCATATATTTAAACCCATATTGTATTAGTTTAATGTTTAACTACTCCAGTGTTGATTTAGTTAGCAGAATGTTGGAGTTAGCTAATAGCATATATACTTATTTTTAAGTAAAAATTACCAAGAAGTTTAATTTCATATTTTACTATTCTAACATTAGTGTTTATAAATATTTCTTTTTATAAGCAAATCAGAATTAACTGAGAGCTTGCATATATTTGAAATAAAAATACCAAAAAGTTTAATTTCATATTCTACTACTCTAATGTAATGTTTATAATGTTTCTTTTCACTGGCTTATCAGAATTGACTGATAGCTGGTATATGCATAGAATAAAATATAAAAAAGTTTGTTATAAAGATAGTTACTCTTATGTAGTCTATTCAATCATTGATATTGGAATTATCCAAAACTAGTATATATGTAAATTAGAATGCAAAATGTTTGTTTAGTTATATCTTGTAATAAATGTTTTATTTATTTAAAAACTTTGTTCAGATTTCTTCTTTGGCATACATTCATGTCTATGTTTCACACATCCATATACACTTACATATCCAATATAATATAATTGCACTATTCCATAAATTTAATGATGAATATGTTCTGATCTGATGATGTTGTTTTCTTGATCCAAGCACCATATAAAGTGCTTGACTAATTAATGATTCTCTGGAAAATTTTAGTATTCAGTTATTATTTGGATGATGAATTGAAATCAAAATGTACCCTATTTCTTACATTGTCTAACTACTACTATTTTATTAGAATAATGCTTAATTTATGTCATTACTTTTATGATGATAATTAGTAGCTATTGTAGAGTATAAATTTTAAAATAAATCATATAATAAATTCCTTGAGATATTCCTTATTATTTCAAAATAGATACTAATTTAATTATTTAACTTAAATTGGTAGGCAGTATAAGTTAAGTAGTGCTATCTTTTGTTTTATTTAATTTTAACTTACATACAGTAGGGTTAATTAGTACTACATCTTTATTTTATTAGTTTAGAACTATCATATAGTAAAGGTTGCTTAATGCATTTAGATGGTGGGAGGAGATGAGATTAAACTATAACTTGTTAATTTAAATGGTGGAACTTTACCAATTTCAATTATTTATTTATTGTAAAACCTAATAAATATTTTACTCCTATTAATACATAATGTTTCCTCCCATGTTTAGTATGTATTTTACACCTTATAGATCTCTGTAGTCCCCACTGATCTAAGCTATAGTAGAACAGCATTGTAAGAGTCTCAATCTATTATCAATAGAATTGGCACCCCAGATATTTGTTGATATAAAAGGCAGGAGAAGTGTTGGGAAAGGGTTACATTTTTATATATATATATATATATATATATATATATATATATATATATATATATATATATATATATATATATATATATATAATTCTTACAACTGAGTTTACAGGCATTGGTCTTATTTTAATATTTTTAATATTTTTCTTTATTACATATAACAAAATATTAAAAGATATGGATATAGAATAAATTTTAAAGTGGTTTTAAAATATTAAAAATAATTGTAAAGATATAAAGAATATTTTTTAAAACAAAAACATTACTATGGGAACTAAAAGAGTTTTCTAAAATTGTCTGCTTTCCAGGAAATGGTGGAAAGAATTGTAAATACTTTATCATCATGTCTTTTACTGTATAGAAGACAATAAAGTTTTGCAAGGATTTTTTAAGTTAATATCATGCATTTTATGAAATAGAGAAGCAACCCTTCAGTATGTTTATCCTGACCTTTTCAGTATTGTAACTGAATATAGAGCTGTAGATAAAAATATGCCTTAAAAATTAACCTTGATTCTGTTAATCATTACTATTCAATGGTGATGAAATATTTGATATTTACTTACTATAAAAGAAAAACTAGTTATCTAAAGTGATTATGCCATGAAAATGTACTTCTATAAATTAATCTGTGAATCTCCCTGAAATATAGTTCCATAAATTAATCTGTAAATCTATTTATTTTAAATGCTCAGGAAGCTCTCATAAAAAAACTGCCTCAGAATAAGCCAAAAGAAGCTAAAATATTATATTGCCAGAAGACATTAAATTTAATAATTAATGGCTATATCCCACATTTATGGATGCTATATATATATATATATATATGAAAAGAAAGTTAGTTCACTAACTGAAATAATATGAAAAATAAACATCATCAATAAAATATAGTATTGTTTAAAGATTATTAATAATAGAATAATAATAGTATATTTAGGTTTGTATTATTGAGATATATATCTTTATACAGATACTGGATATTTGTAATTGTATGATGGTTTGTATATTTTATATATATATATATATATATAAAGCTCACAAAGATGTTAAAGTAAATCAACTGAATTTTGTATAGTTATTCCCAAAGAGATTGTAAATTACAAAGATTTTTCCCTCTTGTGCATGACGGCCATATAATTTTCTTAATTGTAAATATACAAATACATTTTTTTTATTAACATCATCATCATAGAATGCTATTCTTTGATTAAAGTTATTGTTGTTAATAATTTTGCTGTTTTTCACTTCTTATCTGAATCAAGCTGATTATTTATTTTGTTAATGAAATAAATTATTAGGTGGAGGGAAGAAGGTAGTAATCAGGAAATATAATTGAATCTGTATGAAAACTTGTTTTTATAAATGTCGAATTTGTTTGTTGCTTATGACTAGTACCGTCTTCTCAATTAAAATAATTTGGATGCAGTAACTCCACCATATATACAGTCACTCTTTACTTTAGTTATCTTACATTCCTGTGGATAAAAAATAATTTGACAAATATTGTATTTTTTATTTTATTTTATGGTTAACTGGATTCATTACCAATTGTTAAAAGCGCAGTTACTGTTACATTTGTAGGCTTGTCCAGGATTATCTCGATTAAAACAAACAGTGTTGAACCCAGTTTACTTTTAAAATATATATTTTTATTATTGTTAAAATTCGCAAAAATAGAAATTAGTCATTGAAATAGGAAATATAAATACTTAATCGGATGAAAATGTAATCAGTTATTTTGTTACAAATAATTCAATAAAGTCATAAATGTCTTAAACAAAAATAGTGGTAGAAATAGATTGGTAGAGATAATAGTAATATGCAAGCAAATAAAATAACGCATTAAAATTAAAGTACCTTACAGTTTTAGAAAGGGTGCATGATGAAAAGAGGGGTGAGCATTCTAGTTATTAAATAAGTAAAAGAAATATTAGAGTTTTTATTTACATTTTTTTTTAATTATATAGAAAGTTAATAATTAGTTATTGTTTTTTTTATAAATTATATATATATATATATTATATGATTTCCCAAGCTAAACCAAAATGGAGGCTCAACATTCTCAAAAAATTGACAGATCTTAAAACACAAAACACAGAATTGAATAGAAAATTTGAAAACAATGTGAAGATTTTAAAACACAAAATAAGGAAATTAAAGAGAACATAGAAAGCATATTTAAACAAAATACAGAAACTAAAGAGATCATGGAAAGCATGTTTAAAAAAATACAAAAACTACAGAAAATATGAAAAGCATGTTTGCAGAAATGAAAAACCAAATTGAGAGTCAAACAAAAGAAAACAAAAAAAAACAGATAGAGCAATTAACTGAGCAAATAATATGTATGTTAGAAAATCGTTTTGTAGAGTTAGAAAGCAAAATTGGTGGAGTCTCAAAGTTCAATTAAATAAAGATGATCAGAATAAGAAATTTGAACAATTACATGGAATAGCTGAAGAGGTAAAATAGAGAATAGATAAGGGTTGACTCAAGTAAAGGTAGAAAACAACTACTTGGTTCGAGCAATTGAAAATATTCAAATTAAAAATGAGAGTCAAATTAAAATGCAGGTAGAGATAACTGAGAGGTTAATGAAAATAGAGCTAAATATATCTAAGTCAGATGAGGCAGATAAAGATAGTGATAAATGCCCCACTGGATTACTTAAAAGTGTTCAGTATATTACACAGAAGCTTTGGAAAGTGATACTTGTATTATAGTTGACACTGCATCTGATTTAACACACAATAAAGGTAATAGTAAAGAAATATATGATTTGCAAAATGAATTAAGTTATTTAAATATTAAAAAGAAGATCACTTGGATAGAGTCAAATATAAAAGTAATTTATTTAGTAGGATGTATAATAAAAATACTAGGAAATCATCCAGATTAAAATTTAGAGAACTAGAAAAGAGAAATCCATAGCTTAGGCAAATAATTAAGCTAGCTAAATTATCCAATAAGAAATTATGTTCAATAACTCATTATATGAGGATAAGAGTAAAAAATAGAGCTAGAAAGCACAAAATTAATTTTTTTTTTCTAAAAGTAAATCAGACTTACTATATGATAAGCAAAAGATATTATAGATTATTCTGAGTGAGGGCCTGCATATTGACTATAAAATATCCTTCTATGAATAAGGATGGCCTCTAAGTTGATGACTTTGGACTTGTGGATAGGTACTTGATAGAAGAAACTGTAAAAATAATTTATATAGTACACATGACTAAGGTGGATCTTACTGAGCATAAAGAAAAAAGACTTAGTTTTAAAAAAATGAATTGCACTGTTCAAATGCTAAAACAATAGTTGCAAAAAAAGTCATGGCAAAAGATTTAGATATAATAATGATGTTCCATTTAATATTGAAGGTTAAAAAATATAAAAAAATGAAAGTACTGCTTCTACTCTAGTCATATTTATACAAGTTTCTTACTCTACATTCCAACAATATCTATAAATGAATAGTTAAAGAAAAACATCAGGGTTCAATGAAAACCCTATATAGTTTGAAACCAAAATTAATTTTATGAATATGTTGAAATTTGATCATATTTATTTATGTACTGGTTTTGAATGAAATGTTTCGTTGTTTTGAGATTGTCATGTTTTATTGATACTTCAGAGTTTTTATCTCAATACTGTTCTCAACCTTATTATTTTTATGTTTATCAGCCTCTAAGTATGCAAATTGATCAAGGCATATTTTTATATTTGTTAGCCTCTCTCAAAAGTGAGCCAGGCATATTTTTATTTTGTCAGCCTCCAAAATGTGGTGCTCAATATATGGTTTGATTGATATTATATTTGTGCTTGAGATACCTCTCTTGATATTTATGTCATTATCAGTGGGAGATTTCTTTGTTCATTTCAAAATTGCAGGCAGATGATCAGGTCCAATAATAATTTTAATTTAATGAAACAATTTTTTATATATGAATACCAATATACTGGATTTGTAAGCATTGACCAGAAAGTGAACCTGGTTCAGCTGCTTGGAAGACAGCTATGCTAACCGGTAGGCCACAAACACTTGACTAAATTTGTTCTCAGTGTATGTAAATACTAGATAAAAAGAATTTTTTATTAGTATATAAATTGATAATAAACTATTTAATTTATAAATCTATTGTATATATTTTAATATTATTTTTTTATGTATTTATGATATGGTTTATAAAAATGTATATCCCTTTTGGCTAATTAATTATTGTTTTCATATTTATGTTTCAACAATAAACTTTATTAATTAAAAATGTGTTACATGGATTACAAATGTTATTGTTTCAAGACCTCCCAAATTTTATTCATACCCCAATAACAAGATTGAGTGAACAAGTTTACAAAACAACAATGAGACAATTTGAATGAGGTTACATTAATTTTAGACATCTGGATGTACATTGACTAAAAAATGTCAACCTGCTCACCCAGATCATAGTGCATACATTTGATAGGAATTGGAATTAAGTTTTCTAATTAACATAAAAAAGGAACAATATGGTAATATATATGGTTACAAAGTTTACAGGCAATCAAGGTCAACTAAAGGTGGACCAAATCAACTGGCTATTAAAACAAGCTGGTACAAGGTGAACTAATGATTTTGCCAGACCAATGCAAATCCAATAGGAATGATTTTATATCAATTTAAGGGGTCTGGATCTGCAGTGACTACAAACTGTCAACCTTCCCATCTGAAACTCCTTGTGTACATCTGATAGGGTTTGGAATTAACTTTTGTAGATATTTCAATAAAAAATGATATTCATTATTACAAAATTTAAAAGCAATCCTGGTCAAATAAAAGAAGATCAAAACAAAGAGTTATAAATTTTGATTACATGTCCATAAGATTAATTGAAATTAAATTGGTGAGGCCAAACCTCCAATAGTTATAATTTAGTTATTCAGTTTATTTTGACACTGTCTCCTCCTTTATTAATTATCTTTGGCAGTGAGGAACTAGAAGATGGGATATTTTTCCAAATTAATTTGTCCCATGTTCGTTCAGCAAGCCAGGTTTGGCAGGTTTTCTTGTTTATAGTCTCTGGCCTCACTAAGTAGTTATAAAAGAGCACTTTAACCGGATAGTCTATTCCTTTTTCAAAATTGAGTTTGTTTCTAATCAACCAGATGGCATAGTTAATGTGTGTTGCCAGTATAATCATCTCAAAGAGTCCTTTGTTAATTGCCTTGGTTATCACAACATTTGCAATGTCCTTGTCTGTGGTTTTTTGTAGAGTCTGGAATCGTAGTTTATTCTATGTTTCACAGTTCTCTAGAATGTGGGAAACCATCTCTTCTGCTTTGTTGCACATCAGACATATGGGGTCAATCCTGTACCCTTGCTTGTGATAGAGGAATGCCATGGTGGGAAAGAGCCCAAAGGATAATTTTAATTAAGAAGTCCACTGGTATGGGTCCCAGCTTCCACCTTTTTCTCAGTATTGTGAACCTTAAAATTCCAATGGGAAGACCGGTTTCAACTTTCAAATCATTGGCATGTGTTAGCCTATAAATTTCCCAATAATGCAACTTTTCTTTGAAAAGGGAACTGGAGGCCACAATATTTTTGATTACCATAGTCATCTGCTCTTGAAGCTACAATTTTCCATTTCTTGAGGGAGGTCAGTTAGTTGGGTCGACTTTTAGAAACTGAAGTGGACATTCCATCTCCAGGTTACCATGAAACAACTTCACTAGGACATTGTGAGCCCATTGTATTAAAAAAAGGAAAATTGAGTGTAACCCAAGTCTATTTTGTGACTTGGGCTTCTGAAGGAGGTCGAGGCTGATGACAGGCGCTCCCCCCCTCCCCAGCACAATCTCCTACACTGAGCCAACCAAAAGCATTATCCAAAGGTGGTTTCATATTTATTAGTGTTTAAAATGTCTCAAATAAATTTTTAAATATTAGTTGTAGATAACTCTTTATATATGTATTTATCAATGATTAAAGGTACTGCAAATATAAAACTATGTAATAGAAATGTTAATAAAAGAGCTAAGATCTTGAGCCAGAAAATGTAAATCATATTAAGATATGGGAATACTTTTGCATAAATTTATTATGAACTAACAGAAATGAATATATAGTGAAAAGTTGAAATCGTTCGACAACAGGACTGATTTGAATAGAATAATTATTTTAACTTTTATCCTTTTATGTAAGAAAATGATGCTTAATTATAATTTTTATTTTTTAAAAATAAATGTTATTTGAAGTGTGAATTTATTTTGTTAGTAATTTATAATGAAGCTGAAAGTGCACATATATATTTTTATATGTGAGTATATTAACATTAGCAGTAAATTATATTAAGTTATTAAAGGTTTAAAATAAGGATTCTGTTAATGATTATATTATACATTAATATATTGAAATTATATATGCAGATGTAGCATTCCAGTTTAAAAGTAAAAAGAAAGGTGCCCACATTTTCCATTTGCCTTATTAATATATTTTGTATGTTACAGAGGAAGCATGTGTACAATAATTTGTTCACTATGTATTTGTATTTATACAATGATTAATTTCTGAGCTTAATTAATTATGTATATGCATGAATAATGGAGCAAGTTATTAGGAGATATACACTATTGTTGTTGTTGTATTTTGGGGGTCAAAGTCCAATTTATATCTGCCTTCTCACACATTATGATATTGAGGATTTATGTCAATGTGTTTTCTTATGATGTTTTATTTATTTCTTTGTGAATAATAAAACTTGATATACTGTCATGAAAATGTATGGTATTTTAAGATGCTTATATGTATAAGTCAAACCTTTGTGCACAATTAAGTTCTTGATTTGTCTAGATATCTAAATTTTATTGGAATGTATAGTAATTGGTTAATAAGTCATCTGATATAGTGCATATTTATGTACAATAGAAAGTTCTGAAATGATAATGTCATAGAGGATTAAGAGATAAGAAATATCCTCATGTACTGTATAAATAGGCTAGCTATCAACAGTGAAAATGTACATAGATCTTCAATAAAGAAATAATAATTCATCTTAATATGATATTTTTATTCGAGTATGCAGTGTAGATTTAATATTTTCTATTTCTCATTTCCAATGTGTTAATTTATTTTGCATATGAGATAATTAAACTGCATCTTAAATTTTATAATTATGTAAGTATAATTTATTTTTGTTTATTATTAGAATTTTATAGTGACTCTATGTAGGGAAAATGAGTATAAAAAATGGGAAGTTTCATGTTTCTCCCTGATGTAACCAGCATTGAAGATATATATTCAGAGTAATGAAAGTTTCTGTAGAGAACTAATACTACAATATTCCCCAAATAAATTTTATATTATTGTATAATAAAAATACATTAATACTCAGGAGTGTATTATATATTTAGATCATATCAGATTTTAAATACTAACCATTACTCATTTCATAAGCTGACTATTGTACTATCTACATATTTGTGTGTGCATATGTGCAATACACGTTTTCAAAACATACCTACATTAGTACAGACATCTACATACATATACATATGTATGTGTTTTGTGTGTATTAAACATTTATAATATAATGCAACTTATATTGTCTATAAATCCTGATATCTGCTATATATTTGGAACCAAATGTTCCTATTATGATAGACTGTTATATAGACCAACTAGATCAAGATTGACAGTAAATAGATAGATAGATTAGATAGGTAAATAAATAGATTGATGGATCAGTGGATTGATTGATAGTCATGTTTATAGATAAATATAGAATGTAGTTGATAAATAGATCCTTAAGTAGTAAAGTATGTGAATAAGTTGAAAGCAAGGGACAAAGTGGATGGTGGATAAATAATGAGAGAGGTGGATAGAAAGGTAGAATGAGTGGAAAAGAAAGTAAATAAGTAAGGAGAGAGGTTGATATGTAGGTAGAAAGTAAGGAAGGAAAAAGAGAGAAATAAGTAAATAAATAAGTAAAATGTATGGATGGGTAGGAAAAAAGAATGAGTTGGAAGATTGTTAAGTTGGTACAATAGGGAAGAGAGGAAAAGAGGAGGTAGGTAAATAGGAGGTATGTAAGAAAGGGAAGAGAGATGTATGAGGGAGATAGCTATGCAAATAGTTATATAAATAGATAGGTATGAATTTAGGTAAAAACATGCAAGTATTGGGGTTAGTTGGTAGACAGGAAGGTAGTCCAGTAGAAAAGTATGTAAGCATATAGATGAATAAATAAAAAAATAATTAAGTTGCCAAGATAAGTAGGTAAATACTTAGCTTAGAAGATGTAATGTGAATAGATAAATGGTTTAGAAAAGTGAGTAGGTGATTGGATAGGTAGGCACATAAATGTGTAAGTTGAATAAGTGGTTAGGTAAGTAAATAGGTGAGTAGGTAGACAGGTAAACAGGATGGTAAACAGATATGTAGATAGATGAGTGAGTGTTAAACATGAAGGTAAGCAGATAGTCAGACATATAGATATATTGATAGATATATGGTTGAGGTGGATGGACAGATGAACAAATGGCAAATGGGCAGGCAAATAGATAGATAGATAAGTATGTTTGTGAGTGGTATATATGTGTGTAGTTAGATGTATGGACAGGCAGATGAATAGATAGGTGGATTATAGTATATAGATAAATAAATGGAAAAGTAAATGGTTATATAATTAATAGTGAATATAAATAATTGTTTCATGTGCTACTGAAAATAATTATCAAGTGAGTTTTTCAAAGAGATAATCCCTAAAACCTATATATTTTGAAAACCTTCAAATGGATTACTGTATAGTAAAGAACTGCCTAATAGTTCTCTAAAAATATTGGGAAAAAAAGGGGTTGTTTATTAATTTAGACAACTGCTGAATGGTCAGATTTTCAATGAATTTGCTTTTCTTATTTTACTTTCTATATTTGGATGTTTGGCTGTGTCGCTATAGATTGGCACAGTTTGGACCCTATATATCCAGAATGATTTTTTTGAAGACAGTAAAGTCTTTACTTTTTAACTTGTTAAGGTGATCGATAAATATGAGGTCCTGATTGGGAGATGGAAGTTTGAAAATTAGTTTGCAACGGATGCTCTAGATTGTATGAACTAAAAACAATGAAAATCTAATGAAAGGAAATTGTCTACTTTGTAAGGAGTCTTTCAATGATCGAGCTTTGTAATAGTCAATGCTCGAGCTTTGAGATATTAGTAATCTAATGCCTACCAGCCGAGGGCATGATTTAATAATATCGTCAAAGTTTTACCATTACTGGTTATGCTTCTTTGCATAGTAAAAAAAAAAAAATCAGTCTTTAATGTTTAGCCAATGCATTTTCGATATATTTGATTAGTTATTAATGTTTGAAATTTTAATTACTTCATATCAGAAGCATAAAGATTAGTGCTAAATAAAAATATAAGTAATTCAATAGTTTACTGATCGCTTCTTAAAAAGTTCGAATACTGGAAATAACAGCGTGAGATCCATGGACCTTGAGCTCCAGACTACAGTCTATCACTCCACTACTGCATTAAACTATGCAAGCACATACGCATGCGGTAAAACTGATTGTGGATTAAATTTAATAATATAAATACTGCAAAGTAAGGAATGCAATTCATTGATTTAGTATTATGTAAATTTGATATTTAAATAATAATTTTAAGTTGTTATACTTTGAATTACAAATGTCAAATTTTCTGTACTCACAATTTTAACACATTTTAGATAACTTTGTTAATGATTATTACTAAATATTTATCAAATTAGAGATTATCCCTAACCCAGATACAAATTTTAAATCTCAGTTAAAGATTAATATATCTGTCCTTTAATTACATATAAACACATAAAATATATAATATTAAATCATCTATGCACTTTATCTCGTTTTCACAATGCTTTAATTATCACCCTCTTTTACAGTTTCGATTGCCCCAGCAATCTTCTTCAGAACTACTACATAAAACAAATATATAAATATGAATATACATAAACATATAATTTATATACATCTACATACATTATATGTATATAATTCATATACATACACATATAATTATATGCACATATAATTACATACATATATAACTATATCATAATAAAAATAATAAATTTAAAGATAATAAACTAAGTTTATTACCATTAAATTTATTATTTTTATTATGATTACAATTTTATTTTAATTAACAGACATTTTATTTATATTGTATATAACTATATGTATGCAACTTATATACATTCTACATGTACATCTTATAATCATCATCTACTTATTACCTTTTAAATATTATTATATATTATATATTTTTACTCTTGTTACATTTTATATTTATCATTTAAAATCTCCTATAATCATATATATTCCATTTTTTTAATTTTAATCTTATTACTATTTTAAATATTTAAGTCTAATTTAATATATTTTACTTTACATTATTATTATTCATTTTATTAGCAATCAATATTTATAATTTATTCATTCAATTATTTATAATTTACTTTAATCTATAATATTATTATCTTAAACATATTTTTACCTACCTTTCTTTTTATATCTTCAAAACTCAACTGCCAAATTCAAATTTTTAAAATTACAGTTATATTTTTAATAGCTCCCTCTTTCAATTTTACATTTATATTATTAGCACCTCCCTCTTCCTATTTTTTATATAACTAAATCTTTCAATTTTTTATATCAAAAATTTTTTCAAGCCCAAATCTCTATTTAAACTGACTTAATATTATTAATATAAATAGCCTCTTTTATTTTCCTATCCCTTTTATTATCTGTAAATTGTATCATCCTTATACAATCCTTTTCAAACTCATGCCCTGTTTCTAATTTATGTAAATATATCAGTGAATATTTATCATACTTATTTGTAATAGTCTTCTATATATTTAATTTTTTATTTCTCCTACATAATTTACTTTTATATTATTAATTTGAGATTTTTTATAATTAATCTTATATATTCCATTTATTTCATTATCTGAATTTTTATCATAAATACTAATATACTTATTTTCTAAAATACTAATCATATTTTTTTCCTTTTATTGACTACTTTAACATTTAATACATTACCAAATTTTTTTATTAATTTTACCTATAACTTTATTTAAATTTTTAACTACATAATTATTTCCTATCTTTATACCTATATAATAAACTTTATTACTATTTCTTTCTTCTCTATTACTCTTTATATATTCCATCTTATTTTCTATTAATCTAATATTATCATTTATAAATTTATTTGGATAATCATTATTTATAAATTCTTCTTTAATTAAATCTATTTGTTTTACATAATCTTCTTTACTTGAACAATAATTTAAAATATTGTACATTTCAAGAATGTGGCGAAATCAAGCTTGTTATGATACCAATATAATCAGCATATTACATTCCATTTTATATTTAGTTTCTGTTTATAAATACTGCTTAGGATTTCTGAAGCTATATTGGGATAACTAATCAATAAATTGAAGATTCAGCTATTTTTGACATTGACACATATTTAAAGTCATAAATAATAGAAATAAGATTTTTATATAATCTAAAAATAAATACATCTATTCTACAATACTTATTTGCATTTAAATAAAATAGTTTTTTTTTTGTAATAATTTTTTATAAAGTTATCTAAAAATGTAAATAGTTTGCAAAAATGGAACAGGTATTTCATATTATTCATCAGTGAAAATAAAACATTTTTACATATCATGAAATACTGTATTTTTTTAAGTTTTTACAAAGTAATCTAAACGTGAATATGTTCTTGTATTTGTTTGATAATAAAATATTTGGTTTATTAAAAAATTGAACACTTATGCATATAGTTCACCATTGGAAAATAAAACATTTCCCCTTAATCATAACAAGATATTAGATTGTTGGTAATTATCAAAAGCTTTGTGTCAATCTGGTGATTAGAGTAAACATGCAAGCTGACTGAACAATTATAGACTGAAGCCAAATTTTTAAGATGAGCCACACCCACTGAACTATTAAGTCTCATTTGGATCACATATGCCATTTTGGTAATAAACAGCAGTGAATGGTAACCTTTTTCTAGACTTTTTTCACAATGGTTTTTTATCACTGGTAATCAAAAAAAAACCACAAAATATTAATTTGTCATTTTACCTACCTTTTTTTTTTAAAAAAAAATGTATTGTTGTTATCCCAGTTCACTGTTTTATTGTACTATGCATTGATTAAATAACATATTTTCTTTAATAAAATCCCAAAAATGTGTCACTTCCAATGGATTTGTTTTTTGAATAGTTGGGCATTTGTTTTGAAAGACCAATAAAAAAAATTAAAAAAAAATTGAAGGACAAATAAGAAAATTACAATAAAAGAAAATGGGTAATTTACAATTAATAAGAGGTAACAAGTATATATCTATAATTGATAATTAATTTATACTTTAGTATTGTACTGGTCAAAATATGTTGATCCATCAAACATGAGCTAGAACTCAATGAAACATACTTCAAACCCAGTCAAGCCTGAGATTTAGATCAGGGACCAACCTAGATTTGAACCCTTTCCACAAGCCCCAGATCAAACACCTAATGAATAACATAATAGTGATGGCACATGAGAATTAATTCTTATGTCTGGCCCACTAGAAGAGTGAAAGAGACAATGAGACAGATTCAATACAAGAACGGACATATATGTTGGAATGTATGGAAGAGGAGAGAAGATAATTCAAACTACATAAGTGGCTTGAATAATAATAAAATATTTACTAAGACATTTAATGAACAGTAAATTACTTATATATTTGTTTGAATGCTCTTATGAATAAATTACACATTATACGTCAATAAATATATATTTGGTGGGTTAGATTAAGGTGCCAACCATTTGATTGCAAAACAAATTACACATTTTTAAATTAATGCTTTAGTGGCGGCTCTGAAAGATGACAATGAGCGTACAAATTTATGAAGCATTCTAAGAATCATTAGACATATTATACAAATTATTTTCATGCCATTTCAGGCGTGAAAATTGAAAATATATTTTTAAAATGTTTTAATCATGGAGTACAACCTTTGTGAGGATTTAGTAAAATAATATACATTTAAACCAAGTATCTTTTATTAGCAAACAATAATTTTAACTATTCTTTAAATTTAAACTTTAAAAGGAAAAGAATGCTTTGTTTTCTAAAAATATGTATACTCTTAAATAAATAGGATGGATTATGATGGTGAGATTTTTAAAAAAATAAGAAAAACATTATTATTTAATTAAACTAATGACTATTATCGAAAAGACATATATATAGGCAAAGTGCAATTTTATGATTACAGCATCGAAATGAGGTCATTAAATAAATAAATTAACACTAATGGAGAAGCAGCAGGGCTGATATAAAGGCAGAAGAATCCGAAGTAATGTCGTGCTTTCAAATGAAGAAACGAAGTGGCTAAGAGTCCCTTTTCTAGGGTACTGCTTAGAGAAGTTTAATTAGGCTTGATGTGGTCCCCAGGGTTCTCTGGGTGACCGACGTGTGAGGCCTGTTACACGAAAATGGTCCCCAGACTGTCAATTACCCACAGGACAGGGCATGAAGAGAGTTTATGGATCCCTTCCAAGTTAGAAGCATGTAATATTTAATAAACAAAGCCCTATATCAGCAATGCAACATACTATTGTCTTTAATGACATGATATGGAAATCACTAGTTTAAAACACATGAACCTCACTTGAGTGCTACAATTTAGGCAATTAACACTATGCTCTGTAATATATATGGAAATGTTTTAATTCATACTAAATATGTTTTAAAAATTACCCCTCCTCTTCCCTTACTTGTTATCTAACAGACTGAAATCCCACTCTCGCGAATTTTGTAACTTTGTAAATAATCAAATCTTTGAAATCTCAAATGTATAGCTTTATAATATATATAATATAAAAACAATAATAATAATAAGAAAAAAATCACCTTTTCGGAATTAAATACATGACATAAAAAATATTTGATAGCGTTAATTTGTTTTGGTAATTTAAAAATTATACATAGAGAATACATATATTTCTTTTAAAAACCTTAAGAGAATCTTGTAATTTAGATTAACCTGGGAAATAATCTGGTGAGCACATTAACTAAGAAAATATGTACATCTAATTCAAAAGGGGGGGGGGTATTAACCTTGAGTCAGGAAGGTCTAAGTAGATAGGAAAAAATAACTTTATATATTAGGCTCACAAGATTGATTAGATTGGCAACTTAAAAATAATAAAATACAACAATTTAAAATGAAGAAAGGAACCACACCAAGATTAAAGAAATAAGAGCAGACTTTATGTATAAAAGAAAATCAGTAGTATGAAAGCAATATACAGTTAAGAATTAATACCAAAAGAAAAACATTTAATTTAACATTTTAAAATGAAATCCAGAGAGTTGAGGTGGATATTAATTTAGAAAGAGTAAGAGATAAAGTTCCATTTTAATAGTTTGGCTCCCACATAGCAAAAGTAACAAGATTAAAATCATTTTAATGGCAAGTGTCCGTTAGGCATTTCTCCATTCTGAGATCATATTTTGGGGCATCAGTGAGATGATTATTTGAGGTGAAATTGACCAGCAAAGGCAAGGAAGGTGATTAGTTGTTTCTACTCGTCCAACATTTTTGGAAAAAAAAATAATGTGGAGACCCTTGGCAAAAGCTTTTCTACCAACTAGTTCTCTCCCTGGTAGTCAAAAATCAGCCCATTATATACAGCCCTCAGGTATGTGAGGAATGCTTTTAGTGTTCCTTTTTTTAATTTCATTTCCTTCACCTATTGTTTTTGGAGATGCAACTGTTAGATAATTTGTCCAAAAATATATTCAAATCTATTTCAAAATTAGAAATAGATTTGATAAAATGTTAATGGCAAAAGTATAACTTCTTAATTGGATTTCCCTTTTTACTTTTAGTATAGTATAATTAAACATCCTTTCCCACAGTTAGATAATGTAACATTTCCACCTTTTTGTTATATTTGGACAATTAACAGTTGAATACTCCATCTTGGATTTTTAAAAGAAAAATATAGTTTTTAATAAATTTAAACAAAAGTTATTTTTTTACAAACTTAAAACAATATTGGTAAAATTAATATAGTGTTAGTAATTGCTCCCGTTATATATATATATATATATATATATATATTTGAGCTACACCTAATATATTTTAATTTTAATAAAAGAATTAATATTAAACAGTAAAAAATATCAAAAGCTAAATTTTATAATCTTTTAGGTGCACATCTCAAACACACACACACACACACATATATATATATAATTAAAATTACCCCAAATCCAAAATTCAACCAGACCAGCATAAAAATAATATTGACTAGTTTAGCTTTATGCTTGTAATGTTTATATATATATATTGTACCGGGTTCGAATATGTGTCCTTCGAAACACCGGCATCTTAGGCAGAGAAGAACATACTAGGAGAGTATGCATGCCCAAACAATAGCTATAAAATATATAACTAGCCTTACATTTCCAGGACATAACTTCTTCTCAGCTGTTGAGTTCAACACCACATTCAAAGCACTTTTTTTGTTTATGTATAAACACGGGCACCAGCTATCTATTAAAGAATGAATAAATAACACACTTTGAGCAATGGCCACTAACTCAATGCCTAAATATCCATGACTAGCTCAGCTATTTGTAATCACTAACAGATTATACATAATTAATGGTGAAAGAATTAATAAAAGAATTGGTAGAAGGAATTGATAAAAAAAATTGACCGACAAATAAAGTTTAATTTTAAAGACAATTTATTAACTAACATTTACTAATTTTAAACATTTTATAATTCTAATAAACACACGCATATTTTAAATTAACATTTCTAAACTAATTTAAATATTCTTGTAGATTTTAATAATAGAACACTGGTATTTATCTAATTTAACTAATAACACTGATATAATGATCACGCACATATTAACTCATACACTCACATATATAATAATAAAGTATTACATAGCATTTGAAACTTAAACACACATATCAATAGTTCATTTTATGTATGATATAGAGTTCATATAATTAGACTCTTGGAGGATTCGCACGAATTAATGCAATGCAATGGCTATTACAGTATAAACAAAAATAAGCAAATGTTTTACCTAGGATTTTGAACGTAGATTTAGAACTTTGTTTTCTTCTTGTTTGCTGTTTCTTCCAGTACGAATGTTTCCAGCTGGCTGGGACATTTCCTTTATGAGTTTCCTTATTATTCACAATTATTACTATTGGAAACAATTAGATATTGACGGAGATTTCAAAGTTGTTAAGCTGACATTATTTCACAGGCAGATCTTGCTGTTTTCATCGGACATCAGGCTGTGGAGAGGCGTGTATTTCCCAAACTGCTCAGGACCGTATTTTGTTTCTGGATACAATTAACTCAACTGATTGTCTTCTCGACTTAACTGACTCAATTAATTTCTGAACTCAACTAACTCAATTAATTTGTGAACTGAACTCATTATCCGATAAAATTTTACTATTTATACCTGTGACGTGTTGTTCTTGTAATATCCTCCGGCAAAATCTGTTGTTGAAATTCCAGTGATAATCCTTTGACAACGTGTTTTGGAAGATTGCTTAATTAGTAATAGCCATGCAAAATGTATTGTTTTATATTTTAATTAATATCTAATCCTTTGGAGACAAGCTTTTTAATCCTGTAGTTTCATCTTTTAATTAATAGCCATTGCCGTGTTTTTTAATGATAATCTTCTTTAACTTTCGTTTATAATAACATTTATTACGCATACATTTATTTTATTATTGACAATTACACATATATATGCACATATATAACTAGTTTTAAGATTACTTTTTCTTTAATTCAAATGAAAAGATATTTGTATTTTTTAAACTTTAAATTATTTATATTTTATGAATACTAATAAGAAAAGTCTTTACTTCCTTTTTATAAAACCTTTAGTTTAATTTTTCTAACAAAACACCCCTCTCCCCTTCTGATTAATTAATTGTAGCTTTTTATTTCAAAAACTAACAATGGAAAACTATTTGATTCATATCTTTTTCAAAAACAAACTGTAATAAACTCTTAAACTTTTAATTTTACTTTTGATAGCAAACTGATTTTGTTTACTTAAAGAAACCTTTTAGATTTTTATAACTTATTTATTATTTAATAATTTTTTAGGCAAAATCATCATGTGCCAATTTCAATATTGGTACATGACACCACCCTCCCTTTGAGAGTAAAAAGCATCTATTTTTGACCATTTTATCTCTGACAACTTTAATTCTTAATTTATTATTTTTTATTTTATTGACATGTTATTTATTTATTTAATTCGATCACTTTAATTAAACCTTTTATTTTATTCATTTATTTAATCCTATAATTGTTACTGTTAAATCATTCATTTGACCTACTTATTTAACTTAGACTTTATTGATTTTTTTTAACTGTTTATTTACAAGCATTTCTTCTTACTTAATATGTGCGTGGGGGGGGAAATATTTTATTCTTCTTAATTAATATGTGCGTGGGGAAAAAAATCGTTTATTTAATGAAGCTTCCTTGTCATTATTATTATTATTCCTAAACATTTCATTTAGTATTATTACCACTTGTCCGGTGGCTGTTTTTCTCTTTTCACTAACCTCAACGACCAGGCATTATATGTTCCCTTTTCCTTTATTCCCTGTGCTATCACAAATGTGTTATTACCGTATTGCCACTTGATGATATAGGGGCCATCGTATATTGGCTGGAATTTCTTGTATATATGTTTTTCAGGATGACTCACCGGATGAACTCTCACCATGACCTCATCTCCCCTCCTGAATATGGCCTTAGGTCTTCCCTGCCTCTTCTGCCGTAGCATGCCCATTTTTCTTAACCGGTTAAGTGCTTGCTTAGCATCTCTTCTCTGGTTGATTGGATTTATCCCCACTGGCAATTTAGTCTCAAACGGATACGGAATATTTCTTCCAAAATGTAGCCGAACAGGTTCGAATCCTGTAGACTCATTTCTTGACCAGTTTATCATGTTGATTATTCGTGATGTTTCTTTCACCCATTTGTGATGATCATCCTGTATATAAACCCGAAATAAATGCCCCAACTCCCTCATAACCCATTCACACGGATTAGACTGAGGGTTACGAATCGACATAAGTATATGTCTTATCCCATGCCTGTCTGTTCATTTCTTCCATTCTCTAGATATAAAGGGCGTTCCATGATCCGACAGTATTTTGTCTGAAATTCCTACAGTTTTAAAGTATTGTTGCTCCAATACTTGAATAGTTTGTCTTGTGTTAGCTTGAGCTACTGGATATGCCGCTACCAGCTTTGAAAACACGTCATATGTTACCATGAGATACTTCATTTTATTGAATGGAGGCAGAGGTCTGTAGAAGTCTATCACTAATAAGCTGTTTGGGGACTGGGCATATATAGGTTGCAGCGGCCCGACTCCTGATGTGTTAGCAGGCTTGGTTGCTGAACATATGGTGCATCTACCAATCACGTCTGCAATATTGGCATTCATTCCTGGCCAGTAAAACCAATGACTCAGCCATCCTTCCACTTTATTTGCCCCATAATGTCCATAAGTGTTATGCGCATATTTAATTATTTGCTTTCTCATGGCGACTGGAAGAATAATGCGTGTTTTTTTTTTCGTAATACACGCTGTAAGAGTCCTCCCTTTAAACAACAGTGATTTCGGTCCCTCCACAGTGGATTATTGGCTGTTTTCATTACAGGCTGATTGCGTAAATACTCCATTATTTGTCTGCAATCATTATCTTCCTCTTGCTGCTCCTTTAATCTATGCAAATCATCTTCTATCCCATTTCTTTTATATATTTTGGCGGCAGCGATATATGCTCTGTCGCAACTCAAGTGTTGTTCTTGAGCTACTGGATATTGGCTTAAAGTGTCTGCCACAATATTCTTCTTGCCACGACAGTAAGCCACTTTGTAATTAAATTCTTGCAGGAATAAGCTCCACCTTATTAGCCTGCTATTATTCAAGAAGCTGTGATTAATAAATTCGAGGCTCTTATGGTCAGTGATTACTACCACTTCAGAGCCTACTAAATACTGCCTGAATTTCTTGAATGCCCACACAATAGCCAGGGCTTCCTTCTCAGTTACAGTGTAGTTCACTTCCGGTCCCTTTAGTAAATGGCTAATGAAACAAAGAACTCTGTGCTGTCCCTTTTCCTGTATCTGAAATAGCATAGCCCCCAATCCAAACCCGCTGCTGTCCGTTTGTACAAAGAATGGTTTGTCAAAATCGGGATATGACAGCATAACTTTATTTAAAAATCCTGCCTTCATGCTCTGAAAACTATGCTCATGCTGTTCATTCCACACCCACGATTTCCCTTTTCTTAATAACTGCAGTAACGGCTCCATGTCAAGTGAAAAATTTCTATAAAATCGATTATAGAAATTACAGAGTCCGAGAAAAGATTTAATATGTTTTTTATTCCGGGGTGTGGGAAATTCCTGTATTGCTCGGATTTTTTCAGGATTAGGTAATATCCCTCTTTCTGTAATTATATGACCTAAAAACTTGACCTCGTCAGTCATTATCTTACTCTTATTTAAATTAATTTGAATCCCCTTTCTCTCACACTCCCCCAGCAACATTTCTAAATGCGCAAAGTGCTCATCTATACTTTCCGATGCCACCACGATGTCGTCCACATACATTATAACTAAATTCTTAATATCATCTGACAATACTTGATCCAGACATTGTATAAGCCCTGCCCCACTATTTTTTAGCCTGAAGGGAATCCAGTTAAAATTATATGCACATCCATTATATTTAAATGCCGTATATTTCCGATCCTCTGGATGAAGTTTGATTTGCCAGTAGCTGGCAGTTAAGTCGAACGTCAAAAATATTTTCTTATTTTGAAATTTCAATAACAATTCGCTCATAGGTGGCGGAGCATTAGTATCAGCTATTGTTATCTTATTTAACTGCCATGCATCCAAACATAGCTGAATTGATCCATCTTTTTTTTACAGTTACGATGGGGTTATTGAAAGGAGACGAACATTTAGATATAATCCCCCATTTAAGCATTTTGTCTATTTGTTCTTCTACTTCACATCTATATTGATGAGGTATGGGATATGCATGGGCTTGATATGGTTGGTCTTTCATAAGCCTTATCCTGTGTTCATACCCTTGGATTACCCCAGGAACCTCAGAAAATACGCTTTCATATCTATTGAATAGTTTCTTCAGTTGGTCTCTTTGATTGTCATTTATGCATCTTGACTCATCCACCTTTTCCCCTATCTCTATTTCCATTACTGTGCTTTGTGCATCACTCTGTTTATTTATCTCATCCTTTTGGTGTTTTGTAAATGGAATTATTACATTGTTTATTTCTGCCCGACTTCATTTATAATCCAATACACAGCCTGTTTTGTACATAAAATCTGAGCCTAATATAACCTTGTGAATCAGTCCCTCCAAAATCAACAGCATGTGCATATATTCTCCCTCTGCCATGTGTAATTTCATCCATGCCTGTTTGGATTCCAACTTTGCCTTCTTACCATTAGCCAACAAAACATATACTGTTTTTAAAGGCAATATTTTAATTTCTGGGTCAATGTCACTTATTTTATTAAACATTTCCTGTGACATTACCAATACCTGACTCCCCAAATCAAACAATGCACTAGTTGCAATCCCCCCTACCTTTATCTCTATCTTTGGACAGCTCTGAGGTGCCATTATGGGCATGCTCTCTTCTCCACTACATACCAGATTCGCTACTTGTGTACAATCAACTTCTGCATTTCCATCCTCATCCTGACCATCCACCATCCCCCTATTGTTGTCCAATGCCATTAGTATTTCAGCCATCTGCTCTACTGTTTGCTTGCCAATCATTATTTGTTCCAACTTCCTCAGGTAAACCACACCTAACTATATGCATAATATGCTGCTCCGATAATTTGTATGCTGTGATTGATCTCAATTTCGCTACTTGTCTACGAAAAAATGTAATAAATAACTCCCCCATCTGCCACCTGTCCTGCTCTACTTGAAACTTAACCTTTTCCTGTAGCTCCTCCCCCCAATAGTTTGCCAACAATGAACACTTGTATTCACCGAACGTTGCCAGTTTTACACGTAATGAATTCCACCAGAGCTGAGCTTCTCCCTGTATGTGACTGCAAGCTAAGGCAATTCTTGCTCCCTCACTTAAACTATTCAAGGTGCAATAATGTTCCAAGCTCTCTAAGTGATCACTCGGA
This sequence comes from Epiperipatus broadwayi, assembly GCA_028023455.1. Taxonomy (NCBI): domain Eukaryota; kingdom Metazoa; phylum Onychophora; class Udeonychophora; order Euonychophora; family Peripatidae; genus Epiperipatus; species Epiperipatus broadwayi. Next base: position 8,955,824 of record JAQFVV010012410.1, on the reverse strand, counting down.
TTCTCCCCTCTGTTCCCTGAGAATGCTTTTATTTTTAGCAGCTGATTTACTGCCTCCATTTTATGCATGTTCACCCATGTTTTTCCATTCTCATATTCCCTTTCTAATGCCTCTACTCTTTTTTTAATTCCTCCAGCTCTATATCTTTTCCCATTTTGAAACCATATATTTTATTTTTTTCAAACTAGCACTTACGTTAGACTAAATTTACTATACAAATTATTTATTTATTTCTTACTAAAATGGAAACACACGCTGACCACCCCTTTTGTCCATTTTTCTACCTGATCTTAATGCTTCAGCTCTGCCCATAATACCCAATTGTCTCTGATTTAACATAATGACTTATTTTAGATAATGTAAATAGCATAAATCTCTTTTCATTTAAAGAAAAAAAAAGTTTTCGGTCAATTCTTTTTTTAAAAAAATTAAACAACTTTAACATACGTAATTTAGCTTTTGTATAAAAAATTTTTTAAACAAGAAACAAAGTATTTAGTTACTATTGTTTCTTAGGTCCAGTCCCAAGCTGGGTATAGCCATTTGTACTGGGTTCGAATATGTGTCCTTCGAAACACCGGCCTCTTAGGCAGAGAAGAACATACTCGGAGAGTATGTATGCCCAAACAATAGCTATAAAATATATAACTAGCATTACATTTCCAGGACATAACTTCTTCTCGGCTGTTGAGTTCAACACCACATTCAAAGCACTTTTTTTTGTTTGTGTATAAACACGGGCACCAGCTATCTATTCAAGAATGAATAAATAACGCACTTTGAGCAATGGCCACTAACTCAACGCCTAAATATCCATGACTAGCTCAGCTATTTGTAATCACTAACAGATTATACATAATTAATGGTGAAAGAATTAATAAAAGAATTGGTAGAAGGAATTGATAAAAAGAATTGACCGACAAATAAAGTTTAATTTTAAAGACAATTTATTAACTAACATTTACTAATTTTAAACATTTTATAATTCTAATAAAACACATGCATATTTTTAAATTAACATTTCTAAACTAGTTTAAATATTCTTGTAGATTTTAATAATAGAACACTGGTATTTATCTAATTTAACTAATAACACTGATATAATGATCACGCACATATTAACTCATACACTCACATATATAATAATAAAGTATTACATAGCATTTGAAACTTAAACACACATATCAATAGTTCATTTTATGTATGATATAGAGTTCATATAATTAGACTCTTGGAGGATTCACATGAATTAATGCAATGCAATGGCTATTACAGTATAAATGAAAATAAGCAAATGTTTTACCTAGGATTTTGAACATAGATTTAGAACTTTGTTTTCTTCTTGTTTGCTGTTTCTTCCAATATGAATGTTTCCAGTCGGCTGGGACATTTCCTTTACGAGTTTCCTTATTATTCACAATTATTACTATTGGAAACAATTAGATATTGACGGACATTTCCAAGTTGTTAAGCTGACATTATTTCATGGGCAGATCTTGCTGTTTCCATCGGACATCAGGCTGTGAAGAGGCATGTATTTCCCAAACTGCTCAGCACCACATTTTGTTTCTGGATACAATTAACTCAACTGATTGTCTTCTCTTGACTTAACTGACTCAATTAATTTCTGAACTCAACTAACTCAATTAATTTATGAACTGAACTCATTATCTGATAAAATGTTACTATTTATACGTGTGACGTGTTGTCCTTGTAATATCTTCCGGCAAAAATCTGTTGTCGAAAATCCAGTGATAATCCTTTGACATGTTTTGGAAGATTGTTTAATTAGTAATAGCCATGCAAAATGTATTGTTTTATATTTTAATTAATATCTAATCCTTTGGAGACAAGCTTTTTAATCCTGTAGTTTTATATTTTAATTAATAGCCATTGCCATGTTTTTTTAATGATAATCTTCTTTAACTTTCATTTATTTATAATAACATTTATTACGCATACATTTATTCTATTATTGACAATCGCACATATATACACACATATATAACTAGTTTTAAGATTACTTTTTCTTTAATTCAAATGAAAAGAGATTTGTATTTTTTTAAACTTTAAATTATTTATATTTTACAAATACTAATAAGAAAACTCTTTACTTTCTTTTTATAAAACCTTTAGTTTAATTTTTCTAATGAAACACCCCTCTCCCCTTCTGATTAATTAATTGTAGCTTTTTATTTCAAAAACTAATGATGGAAAACTATTTGATTCATATCTTTTTTGAAAAAAAACTGTAATAAACTCTTAAACTTTTAATTTTACTTTTGACAGCAAACTGATTTTGTTTACTTAAAGAAACCTTTTAGATTTTTATAACTTATGTATTATTTAATAATTTTTTAGGCAAAATCATCATGTGCCAATTTCAATATTGGTACAATATATATATATATATATATATATATGAGCAGGAGGAAACATAAGGTTCAAACATGGGTTACTAATTTGGTGATTATGAAGGACCATGAAGCTAAACTGCTTCAATATGATATATTTTTATGAGAATTTAATTTCCCCCCAAAATGTTAAATTTATCAATGAATTATCCCAAAATGTGTTCAGTAAAACAGAAACTAAAAGTTTAATGGAATGGAGTATGGTGATTATATTATTATTATCTTTAATACAACTAGAATTTATTTTTAAAAAAAGGTATTTTCTTTTAAAAATTTATTTAAATCTTTTATTCCATTACACATTGTTGGATCATACAAATAATAATATATTAACCTTTAATTTAATTTAAAATTTATATATGGAATAGACATATGATAATTTCTAGTCTAATAAGTGATTAACTAAAATGACTATTAGTATTTATGACAGTTGGTGGTGTCCAAAATGTGAACTCAAAAATTTTGATATTTTGATAATCAAATTGTATTAATTCCCTTTTTTTATTTATGAAATCTGAAAATAATAATATATAAATAACACATAAAAATGTGGAATATTATTAAGCCAGAGAAAAAATTTCAAAAATGTAAAAAATTAAACATTACATTATAATATTAAAAGTAATGTTATCTCTGGTTGTTTATTTGAGTATAATCTCTCAATTTCATTTGTCTATATCATAATAATTTCATTAAAATATTTAATTTAATATGTACAACTCTCTGATGAAAATGAATTATTATTTACAGGATATCAAAATATGTATCTTCTGAATCCTGAATTTTCTGAATCATCATATCTTTAAAATAATTGTTCTGGTTTTAAATCTCTAACCCAATTTGGTTTAAAAGTAAAAGAGGCTCTATTTTTATTTCTAATTAAACTCAGAACAAAAAAGTTATTATACATTACTAGAGAAAACTTGTTTAGTCTTAGGAATATCAATTAGAATTTGATGATTTGCTATCAACATCAAAGATAAAGTTATCTCTGGTTAGATATAATCACTCAATTTTCTTTGCTCATAAAAATTGTCTAACATGATAATTGTTTTGATTGGGAAAATATAATGGAAAATAAAATATGTTGGAGAGCTATAATTACACATAGTTCTGAAATAGTTTAGAAAGAAAATATTTTTGTGAAAGTTAAAAGATAGTATCACAAAATATCAAATAAACAGAATAATACACTGAGTTTTGTACATGTGGGCATATTTTGATTTACAGATAGATTTGTATAGTCATCATAATACTAATTTTTAGTGAATTATATTTTTCTCTTGGAATTAAAATATCCATAATTATTTGTGAGTGTTTGCTATTGCTGATTGTGATAACTAATAAAGTAAAAATTTATATACACATGACTTCAGAACATATGATAAAGGGATCAATCTACATCACATCGAATAATTGAAAAATATGCTACCAATTTTATATATAGAGCTCGCAAAACAAACTCTTAACAAGCTTTGTAGAATACCCCCAACCTCAGACCAGTTTCTGCTACTGGCATCCTCAGTTTGTTTTGTGAGCTCTGTATATAACATTTGTAAACACAAGCTTTATTAAATTAGGTCATGTGACATCTGACTTAATTTTTTTTGTAAAATACCAATTATAATAAAATTATGAATCTATAATGTCTATAACTTGCAATATTTTTACATTATTATAATTGAAATTAAAACCATAAATACATGACTTATTATGGTCATAAAAAATGGATGCTGAAACAATATTATTTATTTTGCAATTTTTGCAACAGAAAAAAAATAACAACAAAAAGTAAATAAAGCAAGCTATGCTAATATACAAATACAAACAAAACTTAATTAACAGACAGGCAGCAAATGTTAAGATCATGAAATTGTGAGAAGGTTAGCCTTTCAAAGTATTAGTTGACAAAGACTACAAGGATAGTCGAAAGTGCTACTAAGAGAATAAAATTTTTAACATATATCTAATTACTGTATTTATAAATATTCATTTACAAGATTATATATATATATATATTGTGACAGGCACTCTGGGAGTGGCCATGCATAAAGTGGGATTAGCCATGCACAAGGTGGCTTTAGCTAAAGTTACAGCTAATCACATGTATATAGATTTATATTTTTGTATTAATTTAAGATATATTTTATCACCATGATAATAATACATCAAGTATGAATTATATAAACATACTGTAAAATGAATGATGATAGTCTGTGCATATATTTTAACCCACACTCACCAATAAATAAAATATTAAAAGTTATAATTTATAATTTTTATGTATGATTATGCTTTTACTTTTAATCATCATGAATTTTTCTAATTTCCATTTCTTTTAAGTTGTTTACATGTTGGAACATATATATAAAGAGGAATAATTAAAAATAATTGTAAATGGTCCAACATGTCTATTTTGGTTATGTGTGTTAGATATTTTTTCTGTTAATAAGTCATGGCAAAGGCAGGTTATTATTGTTTGACCAAATGTTAATTTTACTATTAGATTGGAAATGGTAATCCTGCTTTGTATTTTATTTTTAAAAACAAGAAAATAAATCCTAGATATGATATAGAATAAAATATCTTTATCTAACAACAAAATAATATATGACAATAGTTATAATATAATCATATATAATCATAACATATGAAAGCTCTTTTCAGCAATTTTTAAATTTTTGACCTTTTCAATATGTCTTGGTTAACTACAAAAATAACCTATATTGCATACATAGTGACATCTACTGGCTCTGTATAAAATTAATACAATTCTATAATTTATGCTTTAATATCTTTATAATAATACATATTATATAACCCTCCATTCATTTTTCATTATCCAATTATTAGTTAAATTAATTGTTGTTTTATAAATGTTCATACAATTATTTCTGTTATAATTAATGTAATTAGTTTCATATATCTTTCTTCTATTAATTTTTTTAATATAAGTTAATGGACTTATATTCTTAACACAATCTATTCTATAGTGATATTTTAAGTAGTGAACATATAATGCAGATCTGTCATCTCTCCTATTAATAGCATTATTGTGTTCTTTAGCCCTTACTTCTAATTGTTTTGCTGTATGTCCATAATAAACCATACTGCAAACCCCACATAATAATGCTATTAATAGGAGGGATAACAGATCTGCATTATAGTTCCCTACTTAAAATATGGACATAGAATAGATTGTGTTAAGAATATAAGTCCATTAAATTATATTAAAGAAATTAATTGAAGGAAGATATATGAAACTAATTACATTAATTATAACACAAATAATTGTATAAACATTTATAAAAAGTTAATTAATTTAATTAATAATTGAATAATGAAAAATGAATGGAAGGTTATATAATATGTGTTATTATAAAGATATTAAAGCATAAATTGTAGGCGGGTTCACTTCCCAGCCGATGCTATGACACATAGAAAAAAATTATAGGCTTGTGTTAATTTTATATAGATCCAGTAGATATCACTATGTATGCAATATAAGTTATTCTTGTAGTTAACCAAGACATATTGAAAAGGGCAAAAATTTAAAAATTGCCAAAAAGAGCTTTTACATGTTATGATTATATATGATTATATTACAGCTATTGTCATATATTATTTTGTTGTTTATCTAATATTGGCAGAGAAAATCTGGTGATTTTATTTTAGTTTTAAATTTTTTTTAGTTTTAATCTTTTGTAAAGGAAAAGTAAAAAAAACTTTCCTTTTGTGTCAAAATTGAAAATTTATGTAAATAGAACTCCTTAATCAACTAAAGTGATCTGAGTAAAAACTAAAGATAAAAATAAAAATTAAAGATTAATATGAGATAAGAAATACTCAGATGTAAAAAATGATATGCATTGTTCCAATCAATTAGCCATGAATATAGAGTTTACTGATTGCAATAGTAACAGGGAGTACCCAAATTCATATAAGCTGTTCACCGGGTGCTGCAGAACAATAATAGGGAAAGAAGTGATAATATAATAGAAGATAACATATACTAATATAGAAGATAAAAGTAAAGAAGCTATCTTGCATGTTATTGCTGAAATAATGTCGGTGCAGTGCAGGGTTGTTTCAGTCTGCCATGCTGGTTCCTGCCACTGAAGTATTCAACCATGGGTCTAGGAAGACTATCTGACTAATAATCTTTGTTACCCATAATATGCTGAGGCCATTTTATTAAGGCTGTGTTTAAAAATTTGTCTAAAGAATTAAGAAGAAGATGCTGATCATCCAGCAGTCGAACAATCAATGGATAAGGGGAACAGACTCGAACCCAGCTTTAAATAAAAGTCCCACACAAGATATATATATATATATATATATATATATATATATATATATATATATATAAGTAGCAGTTTTCTGAGGCTATCAGAAATAAAAAAGGAACATTGGTAAAAGCCTGAAGAAGACTGAGAATATCTCGAGTAGTCAGTATGATGAATATGGAGTAAAATCCCACATCAGTGCACAGCTCGATTCCTTCTATGCTGCCACCATGTAGCCACTAACACCAGCTGATGATAATGAACATATAAATGCCTACATCCTTCTGAAATGAAGAGAAGTCCTTGCCATCCTGTTGTCCAGTTTATAGCCATCCTGTTGTCCAGTTTTATAGTGCTCTCAGAAGCCCTGAAATCCGAATGAAAAATCTGAAAACACAAATTATATAATTTTATTATTTTATTTGATTATTGTCTATATGCTTTGGTAAAGATGAATCTTATTAATATATATATATATATATATATATATATATATATATTAATAAGATTCATCTTTATATATATATATCGTTATAATATATATATGATGCATTACATGTATGTCGAGTTGTTTGTCCATGAAGTGTTAGATTGTAATATGTTAAAGCATCCTCCCATCTTAATTTTAAGAAATGCTTAGACGTGTATATGAATATGTGTGTGTTCTCTTTTTATGTTTGTTATTGCTTGTAACACATACATGTGTATAGTAAAAGAAATGTAAATTGATTTAAAACACAATATTTTGATTTTGTCTCCATGTGCATTTAATTTGTTTACAAAAACACACAAAATGTTTGGTTAAGCAGTGGGAAGAATGTGTAGATAGACCATACATGTACATCTATTTTTTGATATTATATGAAATAAAAATTAATGCATAATATGTGTGTGTGTGTAGAAACTCAGACCACCTCATTCAGAGATACTTATATGAAAATAGGAAGGTGAGTTCCATATGTAAAGTGCATCAACATTATTCTTAGTTTCTCTTCTCATAACATAATCTTGATGTTAATAAAATGTATTCTTATTCATGCATATAAATAGTAGTGGTTTATTTGGAGAAATAAATATTTGTTTTTAAATAATTTCATTAGAAGTGACTCATTTATTTCTCTCTCTCTCTCTAACAAGACTATATACATTTTCCAAGCGTAGCATAATCCATCAGTTACCTGAGATAAAGAGATAATTGAGCTAAGCCCATGGGACACTATTTTATCAGATTATTAAAAGTTTGCTGTCATGCTGATATCTTTTTTTACTTATTTGTTTCATGTGTTTGTTTTGTAGCTGTATATCCTTTTGGGAGGGGCTCTCTCTTTCTGAAAGTGGTGTGTAAAGGCCAGGTTCAAATCCTGCCTTTCAAAGGTATGTGATGGTCAAAATCCTAATATCAAAAAACATGGCAATGGAGTTTTGGTAAGGGAGAGATCTGGAAACATAATCAGCTTTGATATGATCTCTCTCATTTAAAAATTCAATTAACTAACTTTAAGTCATTAAATTGAGAGTTTATTATTGAGTTTATGTGGATGCCATATTCTGATGCATGACAGTAGCTTCATGTTCAGTTTTATCAGTATGATAAGAATCCACAAAATAGGCATCAATCAGTACAGAAGGAATTGGCACCCAACATAGTTTTCTTCTTCATCATAATTCTCAAGTCCTTGACTTTTCCTTTTTCTGCATTTACATTGTTAAGAATTTCAGCCATCTTCCTTCATTTTTACTTTCATATTTACTCACACAGAATTTGACTTTTTCCATCATTGCTGTCTTCTCTTCTAGGATGGCATTAATAATTTGTGGTTCAGTCATATCAGGTTCAATCTTATCCTCATTTTCTAATACCAACTCTTTAGTTTTGAAATCATAGCTTTGTTGTTCTTTGATGTCTTCAATCTTTTGATTGACATCTTGTTGCAGATTGACACCACCCTGCGGATTCTTGCCATGTGCCCAGAACTGAACATGAAGCTACTGTTGTGCATCAGAGTACGGCAACCTCATAAACTCAATAATAAATTCTAAACTTAATGACATAATGAGAGAGATTGTACTAAAGCTGATTATGTTTTTAGATCTTTCCCTTCCCAAAACTTGATGACCATGCTTATTGATATCAGGATGTTGGCCATTGTGTATCTATGAAAAACAGGATTTGAACCTGGCCTTTATGTGCCACTTTTGGAAAAAGAGAACCCCTCCTAAAAGGATATACAACTACAAACTAAACATATGAAATAAAACTTTTTAATAACCTGATAAAATAGTGTCCCATGAGCTTAGCTCAATTATCTCTTTATCTAAGGTAATTAGTGAATTATGCTATGCTCAGAAAATGTATATAGTCTTGTTGGAGAAAGAGAGAAATAAATGGGACACTTGTAATGAAATAATTTAAAAACAAATATTTATTTCACCAAATAAACCACCCCATTTATATACATGGATAAAAATACATTTTATTATCCCCAACATTATGATGAAACTAAGAATAATGTTGATGCACTTTACATATGGAACTCCCCTTCCTAGTTTCATATAAGTATCCCTGAATAAAATGATCTGACTGTCTACCTCCACACACACACACACATTATGCATTACTTTTATTTCATATAATATCAAAAAATAGATCTACATGTAAGTCTATCTACACATCCTTCCCACTGCTTAACTAAACATTTTATACAAAGAGACAAAAGCAAAATATGATACTTTAAATCAATTTGCATATCTTTTACTATATGCATGTATGTGTTACAAGCAGTAGCAAATATAAAAAAGAACACACGCACATCCATATACACATCTATGCATTTCTTAAAATCAAGGTGGGAGGATGCTTTAATGTAAAACAATCTAATGCTTTATGGACAAACAACTCAACATACATGTAATGTATCAAATGTATATGTATATTAATAATCAATGTCTGTATTCCAATTATAATATATTAATAAGATTCATATTTCCCAAACCATATAGACAATAATCAAATCAAATAATAAAAAAATTATATCATCTGGCATTTTCAGATTTTTTCATCCAGACTTTGAGGCTTCTCCATGTGTTATTAAACTGGACAACAGGGCAGAAAAGACTTCTCTTCATTTCAGCAGGATATAGATATTCAAATGTTCATCATCAGCTGGTATTCGTGGCTACATGGCAGTTGCATAGAAGTAGTCAGGCTGGTACACTGATGTGGGATTTTACTCCATATTTATCACACTGACTACTCTAGACATTTTCATTCTTCTTCAGGTTTTACCAATATTCCTTTTTTTATTTCTGATAGCCTCAGCAAACTGCTACTTATATATATATATATATATATATATATATATATATATATATATATATATATATATATATATATATATATATATATATTTCTTATGCAGGATTTTCATTTGATGCTAGGCTCGGGTCTGCCCCCATTTTTACTGATTTCTTGACTGCTAGATGATCAGCATCTTCTCCTTAATTCTTTAGACAAATTTTTAAGCACAGCCTTAATAAAACAGCCTCAGTATTTTATGGCTAACAAAGATCACTAGTCAGAGGGTCTTCCTAGACCTGTGGCCCAATAATTCAGCAGCAGGAACCAATATGGCAGACTAAAAGAAACCTGCACAGCAATCACAATATTTCAGCAACAATATGTATAAAAGCCATTGTCCACTAAAGGGAGCCTAGGATTCCAGTTTTCACTGTTTCACGCTCCCTGTTTTGTTCACCAAAGTCATAGTCCATTGTTGGATTCATAGAAGAAAAGTTTACCAAAATGTAAGTGAATATCTGCTTCAGTGTTTTTTCATCTTTAGAAGAAGTTTTGGAACAGTTTTCATTCAATGATAATTGAAATTATCTATCATTCTGTTTTATGCAAATGGATGCCATTAGAAATAGACAAAAGCTAGCTTAAATAATTCTTAGAATCATTAGAATATTATAAACCTTTTAAAAATAATTTTAAATGAAACCAAATAATTCTAAAAAGAATAGACACTAGAAATTCTAATTTTATTGATAGAATAAATAGGAAATTCATTTGGACATCAAATCTCATAGAAAACGTGGAATATAATATGTTAACAATGATGGTTTTAGGAAATTTATCTTTACATCAGATTTTAGCAGTGTTAAACAAGTTTTAAATGTTAATTCGATCTCAATTTTAGAATTGAACATTATAGAAAATAACTTAAGCTATCTCCCTGCACAAAAATCAGGTTTCTCGGATGATCAGAACAGAAGTTATTACCACCCTTCCGGTGGATTGGGGGCCACAAAAAAAAAATTCAAATCAACACAGAATTACAATGAAGTGATTCCTGAGCTAAAAAATATAAATTCAAAGACAAAAATGAGTACAAATAATGTTTTAGACCTAAACAGACATTGAAGCCTAAATTATTCATACTCTTTTAAGCAATAATTATTGAGAATTTTCCAAGGTTTAACAACAAACTTTCAGATTATACTTGAATCACTAATTACTAATCAAGACCTGAAATTCAATCAAAAGAAGCAAGATCCAATTAGTACTGACAAATAAAAATCACTGTGAACCCTGAAGAACTTTGGTTGGTGGGTTGAACAGCTATTGTGAACATTTGCAGACACAGGAGTTTGATTATGATTAAGGGCAGATGTTCAGCTCCATTAGCCTCAGTGTGCAAGATGATATCACTGGGTGCTAGACACTCCAGCTAAAAATATCATCTTTGTAACAGTAATAGAGTTTTGTTGTAATATTTGTGGGTACAGGTCTGCACTCCTCATTTCTTCCACAGGGGTTGATGATGGCAGTCATTGGGGGTCTGGTTTATGGGTGTGGGCTGGTGATGATTATAGCTGCTACCCAGAAAACCTGCCAGGAGGGTACAGGATCAAAGTTTTCAGCACCTTTTCTGCTCTGATGGGCTGCTGTGCCCCCTTGATGGATTGTTTTTTGGGCAGTGCAGATCTGTGCTCGTCCATGTATAGATACACATTAAGCAAAATTATACAATCCTTTTATGGATATATTTGTTATCGAGCATATGTACCTTGTAAACTTGGTCAATAATTGTTTTGCCTTGCAACATTGAACACTTTGTAATCCTCCACGGGACAGTGTACCCAATAATTTTTTGTAATCTTTTGACTAATAAAGGTTACTTTTGAGAAAAAAAACAGACTATGTTATCTGCTTCTATTATATCATCACTTCTCCCCCTATTATTTTTCTGCATCACCAGGTGAACAGCTTATATAGCACACTCATTACAATATGAATTTGGATACCCCCTGTCACAATTGCTTCAGGCAATTCTAAATTCATGGTTAATTGATTTGAACAATGCATATCACTTTTTACACCTGAGTATTTCTTATCTCATTTTAATCTTTAATTTTTACTTTTATCTTTAGTTTTCACTCAGACCCACCTTGGTTGATTAAGGAGTTCTATTTATATCAAGTTTCCAATTTTAACACAAAAGGAAAGTCTTTTCTCTCATTTTTTCCTTACAAAAGATTAAAACTAAAAAAACAAAAATAAAACCACCAGATTTTCTCTGCCAATATTGGCATCTAATTACTTTATCCTTTCTTGTTTTTAAAAATAAAACACAAAGCAGGATGATCATTTCCAATCTATTATTAAAATTAAAATTTGGTCAAACAATAATAACTTGCCCTTGCCTTAACTTAGTAACAGAGAAAATATCAGACAAACATAACAAAAATAGATGTGTTGGACCATTTAATTATTTTTAATTCTTCTCCTTTTTTTAAATATATATATATATGTTCCAACATGTAAACAACCTAAAAAAATGCAAATTAGAAAAATTCACGAAAGTTAAAAGTAATAACATAATCGTACATAAAAATTATAAATCATAACTTTTAATATTTTATTTATTCTTGTGTATGAGTAGAAATGTATGTACAGACTATCATCATTCATTTTACAGTACGTTTATATAATTTGTAATTGATGTATTATTATCATGGCAATAAAATATAACTTAAATTAATACAAAATATAAATCTCTATACATGTGATTAGCTGGAGCTTTAGCTACAGCCACCTTGTGCTAGAGTGCCTAAATATATATATATATATATATATATATATATATATATATATATATATATATATATATATATATATATATATATATATATATTTCACACTGTATTATAATCAATATTGACAAAGTATGCTTTTAAGTATCAGAGTTCGCTCCCAAGAATAGTTGGATTCATTCTATTCTTGATCATTTGTTCACATTTGGAGTGCTTTTAATTTATAGCTAGCTGGTGGAGAATAATTTACTCTTTTTGTTTGCATATATATGTAAAGTAGTTTTTGGGTTAAACCACATGTTATTTTTGCTTACCTCCCAATGCTTTAATGAAATAGCATCCACCATTGTCAAGTTTAACTTTCAAAGAGAAAGCATTTGATCTCAAATAGTAACGAGATTGAGTGTGAAAAAAAGAATGTGATTGAGCATGAAGAATATGTGAATTAACAAAATGTTTATTTTCTTCACTTTCACAGTTAATTGTTTTCAAGTTTATATTAAAAGAAAGAGATAAAATAAGTGGTTTCCATAAGGCTCAAATACATTGTGCTTTGTCAGTTCTATTTAAACCAGTTGGTCTTTTTAATGTTTCAATTGCCCCTCTCATGGTTCTAAATTCATACTTTTCCAAATTAGAAAGTATTTTTGCATTATCGAAATTAGCAAGTATTTTTAATAATGCAAAAAATATTTGATAATTTGGAAAAGTATGAATTGAGAACCATGAAAGAATTGATTGAAATATTAAAAAAACCAACTGGTTTAAATAAAGTTGATGAAGCACAACATATTTGAGCCTTATGGAAACATTTATTGTATCTCTTTCTTCTAATATAAACTTGAAAACAATTCATGGTGAAACTGAAGAAAATAAACATTTTGTTAATTCACATATTCTGCATAATCAACTTCTTCATTCTCAATCTCATTCTTTACCTTACACTCAATCTGATTACCATGAAAATATTAAATATAATATGTGTGCATTTATAAATATTTTTTAAACTTTAATTGCATAGTGTTTATATAATTATAAAATTATACCTCTGATTAGATACCTTCTTTTAGGACCAAATATTTCTAATAACTTTTGACAAAATTCAGCAAATGGTAAATTGGAATGCCAGCGATGGAGAAGGGTGGCAAATTGCTTTAGTTCCTCACTATTTAAAACCTTTGTTAACTGAATAAAACAATTAAAATATCTTTGAATATAAAAAAAATATTAAATTATATATTTGAATCAATTATATTAAAAGAATAACAAACATATATTACACTATTATTTGCTATCTGATTTTTTGATTATCTGCTTTCAGACAGAAATTTAAGCATGCAAGTATATAAAATTGATAACTCTTAAAAAGGTACATATAATATTCAAAATTACTATGGTTCAAGGCCTTTCAATTGCCTATTGGAAAGCCAAAAATAAAATATATAAACATCCAAAATTATAGTTTCAAAATTATAGTTTGAACATTCCAAGTAAGCCCAAAATTTTTGAAATGAATAATTTATAGTATTATGCCATATTTAAATTAATTAATATTATCATAACATATTTTGGATGTCTTTATTATGTTTATAGTATTATATTTTGTGTATATATAACATACAGTGAAATTATTATAATAGATCATCAAATATGCCATTTCAAGCCAAATTAAACATGAATAAACCCAAATCATATGCCAATCTTTATTATCAAACTAATTATGGACATCAAATGATCATTTACATATATTTTTCTTAATCATTATTAGGATGTCAGTTTGCATTTAATTTTAATTTAAACTAAACTCCAAGTCAGACTCAGATGTAAATAAAGTCAAAAATTGACCTTCATATAGTAAAGTTTTATTGAATAAAATTCAAGTGTCAAAGTGATTTTTATAAAAATCAAGAAGAAATATATTAAGTGTTGATGCAACAATTAATGTTTTTGTATTAATTAAATCAATTTTTAGAATAAATGCATGCAACACAAAAATGTTTTTCTATTTGTAACTGTCTTTTCACCCACAATAATTATAAAATAACTACAAAATTATAAAAGTATTTTCATAACCTTCTACATAAAAGCATTTTTGTAAATTTAATTTGAGTCACTCATTTTAAAATGGCATCCAGAGCTAAAAGTTGACCTTTATTTCAAAGTACATGCCTAGAATTGATATTTCAGAGTGCATGCTTAAAGTTTGGTTAGAGAAACTCATAACATAAAATATAGATTGAGTAGTGTTTATACATTATAAAAAGACAACTTCAAGATATAAACTCAATATACTGTGAAATTTTAAAGAGTATTTATCAAAATGCAACACAGAAAATAAGTTGCAAATTGACACTAAGAGGAAGAATGTATAAAAGAGAAACTTCACATCTCCAAAACATTTCACTAGGAAAGTTAAAAGAATAAAAATAAAGGAATCAAATTTGAATTATCTACATTTTGCAGATAATCTCATTATTTTTTTTAAATTAATGCTTTAGAAAATATTATATAGAGCTATTATATGAAAACAAGATAAAAACTAACAAAAAATCTAAAATATTATTTAATTACAAAAGAAAAAAATAAAGAACTGATACTAATGAATTGGAAGAAATGAATAACCACAAATACCTTGATCAAACTATTAATTTAGATGAAAACATAATTGATCAAATTAATCATGAATTAAGAAATGTTATTTACCATAAAAAATTTGATCTTCTTACTGATTTATATTGCTCTATCACACATTTTTCTGTCCATCTATAAATTTTTCTGTAAATTTTATTTCTAATTTCTCTATTTTATTTTTCCAATTTCCTATTGAATATCTTTTTTTTGGTGGCATACAGTTTTGGTAATTTTTTCTGAGGTATTCACTATATGTCCATATTATTTCAATTATCTAATGAAATCTTTAATTCCAGATGCACTTTCTCTTTG
>JAQFVV010012410.1:8770085-8935085 GCA_028023455.1 Epiperipatus broadwayi | reverse complement strand
AAAAAGAGTTTTTGATTATAGAATACATTTCTTTACATTATAACTTTTTTTTTTCTGTCTTACTTTTCGATTTTTTTTCTGGAGTTACAATGCCTATGTTCCTTTAGAATTGTCTACTAATGCTAATGATAAATGATGTGACACATCTATTTTTGACTAGGATTTTCCTATGACAAATATATATATATATATATATATATTTGTCATAGGAAAATCCTAGTATCTATTCTACATATATATATATATATATATATATATATATATATATGTAGAATGACACAGTGTCAATTTATCACCATCATCATTTTCAATGATTATCGATCCAATGCAAAATGAGAATCTCTTCAAATTTAATTTAGTTTTTTGATCATAACTTTTTTTTTCATATGATTCTAGCATGCTTTTTTATCTCATCAATTTCTCTCACATATGATATTTTTAGTTCTTTTACTCTCTCTTGAGATTCAGTTTACAACTTCAAATATCCATTTACTTCATTGCTTTTAGCATTATATCCAGCCCAACATTATTATTATTAAGTCCACAAAAGAAATTTAGAAATAAATTTGAAAGCAAACTTTCTTTCAGAAATATAAAGAGAAATATTTATTAAATATAGAAATAAATGACCTACCTGAGCCATATAAGATGGAATGGGATCAGTTGCATAGGCACTACTAGCATCACTAAAAGTTCTAGTACACCGTAGACCAGATTCTTGATCTTCCTCAGAACTTCCTTTTCCTGATTCTGACAAACTGATTACATTTAATAATTAATTAAACATTATGTAAAATAAAATTAAGCATAAGGACAGATATGTAATTTCTTACAAGGCAGCTCTTTCTCTGTGTGCAAAGCCAAATGGACCATTTGAATCTGCAACATCATATTAAGACAAAGAAACTTTAATTATCAACAAAATATTGATAGTCACATGTTTTTAAAAATTGTGATGTGATTGATATTTTAATTTGAATTAATAATAGTAATTAAAATATTTTTTAAACAAATTGATATACAAACCCATTAATGTGTTGCTGTAGCCATATGTCATTATTAATATACAGAAATTACATTTTTTTTTAAAATATTTTCTCTTTATGGATAGTGCCATAAAACATGTAAAACGTTGCATAAAGCAGTGTTAAAATCTTACAGAAGCCTAATGTAGGAGTTCTGTGAGATTTTAACATTGTTTTGGATGGTGGATGGATAAATCTTTTCATTCAGTACATTTATATATCAGCAGCAGTAGATACATCTAAGGAATTATGACTATAGGTAAAAGCCAAAACAAATAATAATGTGATGATGATTTCAACCAAACTTGAATCACAAATGCCTTCTCACATGGATCACTCTGATCTATTATTCTATTGATGTGATCTACAATAATGCTGTATTTTAATTTCATTTACAGAAAACTTTTCCTTTTTGGCCAATATTCTCCAATGCATTCTATTCTTTGATGTATTTTCCTAATAAAAAATGATTAACAATGCATTTCATAAAATGCCTTTGAGATAATCTTTATAACCTAAACAGGTTCTATCTTTTCCCATAAACTATAATCAAGTTCAACATAAGAAAGTCTTGTATTATTCAATTTCTTCAAGTATCCAATTAAAGATGTGATTTTACAATAATGGATTTGATTTTACATTCAGTATATTAAAGAACATGCTAAAGTTTATTTAAAATTTTATGGAGCATTCTTAAATAAAACTTTTTTAATGTCTTTATCAATGACAGTCAGTGAATATTTTAAATAGGGATGCTGTATATTCAAAACAAAACAAAACAAAATCATTTTCCCTAATTAGTAACCAATTTTTTTTAGTAAATTTACTATTACAAAAATTTGCTTTATTAAAAATATTATTTTAAAACCAAATCCATTTTTCTACTTTTGCCTTGACAAAGTTTTAACTTTTGATTACCATGTTGTTGTTTTTTTCAATTTAATTATTTATTTTAGCCAAACAATAGACCATAGTATGAAAAATCAAGAAATTCAATTTGTAAATACAGCCATCTATTGAAAGATTTCAGTATCTTTTGTTGACTATTAAAATCCAAGTATATTTTACTTCCAAAAAAATTCTAAAGACTTCAGGATAATTGAAAATGCAGCAAGAAAAGTCTTTTAAATCCTGTCTTGATGACATTGTAATCTTCCTTGGAAATCTCAAACTTTGAGATATTATGTTGAAAAAATATTTCAAATGACTAAAATATTCATTTTTGGACAGTTTATTAAGATTCATGATTATTTTCACACAATAATTGTGCAATAGTTATTAAAAATCAAGAATATATATTATTACACATTTATTTTGTACACAAATACTTTATTTTTAAAACTAAATGATTATAATTTGCATAACTTTAACAATTCAAATTACAGGATGACAGTTGCAAGCTGTTTGCTAACATGTTATTATAGACAGTTGGTTAGAATTTACCACAATATTATAAAAAGTATTAAAAAAATTCAACTTCTAAAGAGTGATTTTATTTATCAGATATTAATATTTATTCATTCACATTTAATACAAACTTCAAATAAAAAAGAATTTATTCATTTTCTGAGATCAATATGCTCCTCCTAGGTGTTGAATGACAAAATGATGCTTTGTTTACATTAAAATCTAGTTTTTAAAATAATTGTGAAATTTAAATGTGATATTTTACAATTTTTTGTTTGCTAAACAAAAATATATACCAAATAAAATCAAATTTATTATATTCTGATATATAGTAATGGTTTAATACAGAAATTAATGTTGAAAAAAGTGATATTTTTTATTAACTCTTATTACTTGTTAAGTAATTACATGTGGCTAAAAACAAGAAGATATTAAATTTTCTCATGCTTTAGTCTAATTGAGAAATTTTCAAAGAAATTAGCAAAATGCCTAAAAAGAACTGGTATTGTCTATTGAGTAATTATAACCAACTGTGCATGAACCGATACCCAAAAAAAGTAAAGGTAGTATGTTTTCCACTATCTTTTCAAAACTATATAACTAACTTTGTACTGAATCATTTTGGTTGTTTATTCCTTATCTTTAGTGAAATTATATTACAATTCACCATTGATAGACTTTTAAGATTTAAGTTAAAATTAAAGAAAAAAATGTTTCAATGGAAATTAACTTTGTCTAATTCAGAAATGATTAACTCTTGATAATTAGAGTAATAATAACTGTGTTTTTAAACATTCTCTTTACACTGATATTAAATGCTGACTCATGTATTTCTCAAAAAGAAAATGAACTTTATTAAATTTAATCTCTGAGAAATTAATTATATTAATGTTTCCAAAAGAATATTTCTAATGTGAAATGAGTTGATGCATTGATACAAAGTCTTTAAAAAAATATTACTTCAAAGGAACAATAATAATAAGTAGAAAGAAAACAACCTTCTAATTTTAAATATACTATAGAATGTAAAAACCAATCAAACTGCTTATTTTAGAATGAAAGTAACTTATTAATTACTATCTTTAGTTACCTTGGATAAATAAAATAATAGTTTAAATAATAATATAAAATGCTCTTTTTAGAATAAATGAACAGTTAATATCCCTAATAAGATATCTGCTGTTGGGATAAAAATAATAAAACAATCTATAGCAAACTCTATGAAATAAACTTATAAGTCATGAATGCTTGTGTTATTTGAAAGTATTGATGCACTGCTTTGAAAAATGATTCACTATCCAAAGGTCATTATTTTACCATGTCAAGTAGCTCGCCATGGAAGATCTCAGATAAAGAACTATGGGTGTTTAAAAAATAATAATAATTTTTTTTTTATTAATTTTAATATTATGCAAAAGTGTTTTTTAAATTATATGGTAAAATTTATGCATTTTATTTTTATGTTAATTAAGGTAAAGTTTATACATTTTTTTTCATTTTTGGCTTAAAATAAATTATATATGATATATATGTCCAGGTAAAAATACCTATTTCATTACATTGCTAGTACTATTTTATTACTACACAATTTATCTATTTATGGGTAAACACCCAATATCTGGTTTATGAGAAGCTCATAAAAATTTCAACTATTAGGAATACAGTAATTTTATTGTGAAGTTATTAATATGATAAGGTATTTGTCATTAATATATTTAGTGATTTTTCATTTGGTATTTATGTCTACTTTAGTTTTAAAGTATTATGCTGCTATTAATTAGATATGTGTGTTTCTTACTATTTGTGAAATTTACTATGCTATTTAAAAAAAATTTTAAAGTCACTTTGACTTTATTTATTTGTTGGATTTCTACATTATTTAGTGTATGTATTTTAGAGACAGAAAATGTATTTTTTTAGCTTGCAGTGATAATTTTTTTTTCTCTTGCCATGTTTATGCCAAGGATATATGCTAGTCCCATTTTATAATTGTGGGTTATATGTGGCTTTATGAACATTGTGTTCTCATTATATTGTATATTGGAGGATTTGAGAATTACTCTCCCCAATATTTGGCTTTTTTTTCCACAGGAGGATTATATTTTGATATTTTATTATTGTCTTTTGTGCTTAGCTAGCATAGCTAGATCCTTAGATAAGATTTTTCTTTGGTTTATATTCCATTTTCCATGTGTTAGGACTTTGTCCACACATATATTTACCTGAAAAAAGGTGTTTGAATATGCCATTGCTTATTTCCATTTGTGTAATCGTGGCTCTGAAAAGCCTTTCCCTCATAAAGATATCAAGTTTATATCCCACCATGTGAGGTGAAGTCAATATATGTGTTAAAATTGTTATGGCAAATTGGTAAGTTAGAATTTGAAGTGTATAGTCACTTCAGGAATACTTTTCTATTCATAGTGTATAGTGAAGTAAAGTAATGTATGTATTGTACTGTTATACCCTTGCCAGCAGTTTACAAGAAAACCAACAAATATGTTAGTAATATTAATGTATGAGAATAGCATAATAAGAGATGCACATATATAATATTATCATCATTACCAGACAATGGGCTGGTAAGACAATTAAAGATTTAAATAATTTATTGCATGGACTGGGCAAAATCTAGAATGTTGTGTGTATGGCTTCTGAAAAGTTTTATCATTTTATTGTTATTAAATTAACAAAATGCCAGACAGTAGTTTTCTTATCTATTTCTTATATGATGATTAATGTTATCATGACAAGCTGATGAAAATATTTAACCATATATCAGTTAAGGATTAAGTTTCTAATTTTATTTTTTTCAAATGCTATAAATAGAGTATCATTAGTTAATATGCTAATTAATACTAACCAATTGGACATGAAAGTATATCTCAGATATTATTGTAAATTATATATTTTAAAAAACCTTAGTAAGTGATTATTCTATAACAATAGAATAGCATGAAGTCAACAGGATAGCAAATTATTCTTCCTTTAAAATAAGTGTATCATAAAATAAAATAGTGTTTAGCCAAATTAGATGTTTAGCCAAAAATTAACACATTTGAGGTTAACAAAACCACCCAAATGTTTGTAAATAATTGATTGATTTTCATGTGGGTTGCAATTATTTTTGTTCATTATTTATGCATCTTGTACAACAAAACAGACCTATATTTGCAGATGATCTTTCTTTTTTGTAAAAGTTTGTTATTAAATTTTTGTGTAAAGTGAAATTGATGTCAACTGTCAATAAATATGTTTTATTGTTATTAAATTTTAGTCTTTGTCTCTATATATGATTTCTTGAGTCTTAAATTATTAATTATGTTATAGAAGTCTTGGTTTAAATCAGATAAACAATTCTAATAAGATACAGATCCAAACTTAAAAATGCAAATTTGCATAAGAATTACAATTCAAAGGTTGGAGTTGCATTTAAAATAAAACTATTTATTTTGATTTACTTTGAATTGATTGTAATTTAAGGCGGCATATTATTTAATTATTTTACAAATGAAGATTACATTGTTTCAGAAGTTGATTTTAAATTATGTTGTTGATGAGTATAGAATGACATAAAAGGTACCAATTTCCTTCTAGATACTCGAATGTTATCCTGGGTAAAGATTTTGATTTTTCCAAATTATATTGTTTTATGCATTTTTTAGTTAAATTAAATATTTCTTTTATTAATTATAATAATTATTATAGTATGTTGGGAATGCATTAACTTACAGGAGAAGTGCATTGCTTCTTTAGTTTACTAGGATGTCATTTATTTATTCAACAACATAATATGACAATTAATAGTTAAAATTATTAGATTTAGAACTCTTGAGATCACATATTATTTTATGATTATCCAAATTAGTCTTATTGTTGCAAATATCAGTAGTGTGGCATTAACAAATCAATTATAATTAATTGTACTATAAGAAAAGTACATTAGCTCTTGATTTATAAGAATTATTTCAGATGAGATCATGGCAATAAGCTTTATTTGGTGATTAACATTTGATTTTCAAAATATCTTAAGATGGTATAATAGAAAAAAATTCCTTTTAGTATTCTATATGATATGCAAAGTATCTTTGCTATTTGGGGATGCATTTTTAATATGGGGAAGTTTGGTTGATTTAAAAATTTTGTATAAGAATTAGTGAGATTTCTCCTCTTCTCAATTTGTTTGTCTATTATGTTAAAATGCATTTGTCATTATTTTAATTCACTTTTATTTTAACGCATGCCTCAGTAGTAAATATAATTATAACCCATTGAGCTTGGCCAAAGGACATCATCATTATCAGAATGGAGGAGCATATTATTAGCCTGTTATCTCCTCAGGGTTAGAATATAAATTTTACATGTCTGTAATCGGGCAACACATAGGAAACTTGATCATGCCACCTTTGGGCAGCCAAAGGTAATGAGCTTCAATTATATAAGATAATGGCCTATTGACCCAATAATAAACTATGATAAGCATATTCAGGGTTATTATTAGCTTAAAGCCTATTGCTGATAGTACTAACTCCACAACAGTTACATGACCGGCTTATTATATGGATATAACGAATGATAACTAAGATGTCTAGAATATTGATATTATTAAAGACCCATAATAGTACCACTAGCAACTAGGTTTAAACATATACCTTTAATAAAAATTCTGTTAGTACTGAAACATAGCTTCACAGTTCCTGAAACTTCTTAACAATGTTGTATTACTCAGTTAACTTGGTGAAATTCATAAATGAAAACTGAATAAAGCATAAAATTATATAACAATAACAGTTTTATTCCCAGTAATAATAAAAAATGTAATTTATCTCTGCATTCTCTTAAACAATAGTTGATATAACCCTTGACAAGGCATTTTCATTACTAGGTAATAATAAAATTTATTACTTTTTTTTAATCTTACAAATTAGATAAATACACACCTGTGAATAATATTTTTGATTCCCCAGGTGCTCCATCAAAGTTGAATTACATACATAAATAATGATATTAATAACACATGAACATTCAATTCCTCAATTAGGAATTAGATAATACATACACAAAAATAATAATAATACAATTTGCTCTAAAACAAACATATATAATATTTAGAGTAAGTGGTTTAGTATAAATAACAAATTGATGCTAGTTAATGGTTAACCAACTTACTAAGAGAAAAAAAATTCATATAATATAATAATGAAGATAATAATTCTTATATTTAGTTTCGTTCATCTTTTGCCCCCAAAAGGTAGTTACAGAAAAATAAAACTGATACTTTAATTGTCCAACTGCAATAATCCTTGAAATGATTTTCCATTTGTCAATAATGTTATATGAGTTTTTAGTCCATTGACATGTGATCCTTTAATAATTGTTGGATTAACAGGTTAATAAAATAGAGTACACTTACACTTTTTCCATAGAATAGTTTGTGATATTTTTCCAGTGGTTGGTCCCTTGATTATTTCATGAATTTGTTATATTTTAGCTAAGTCATTATATAGGTATAGGTAGATCTTTTTTTTTGGATAAGGCACATGTATGAACACATATAAGTACACATTTATGATAGAGCTGGGATGGACCAATCAAGATTTCTTCTTCATGCTAGGTCATTTTTTACTTAAAGTATGGACATTATTACAATGATCACCATGTGGCCAAGAGATGGACAACTAAAGCTTCTAGCAATTTATTCAAATAAAATTTAAATCATATATGTATGAACCATCAGGTATTTAAATAATAATGCACCTTTAATAATAATTCAACTTTTAGCATTGTCTGATAATGACGTCCATAAAAAAATCTACTATTTCATATTCTCTGCCAACACAAAACATGTTCTGATCTTAATTTATATCCACACCCTTGTTATCAAGTGTTTTTGAATAATAAATTAACTCCATCCAAACTCTATCGCAATGTTGTATTTATAGAAAAACAGGTTAATTACTCTCCCTCTTACAAATGTTATCAATACCTGTTTTTCAAAAACACAGGAAGGAAAACAGATAATGAAGAATCATAA
Organism: Epiperipatus broadwayi; assembly: GCA_028023455.1. Taxonomy (NCBI): domain Eukaryota; kingdom Metazoa; phylum Onychophora; class Udeonychophora; order Euonychophora; family Peripatidae; genus Epiperipatus; species Epiperipatus broadwayi. The sequence continues at coordinate 8,926,619 of JAQFVV010012410.1, read as the reverse complement.
TTGGAAACAAAAAAGGAAAAAAGAAAAAGTATATTTTACTCCTTTTAGTGAGTCAAATTCATTTCAGAACATCACATTATATAAACAAAATTTAGTTAAAAATTCTATCACAGAATTGATAACTTTTATTAACTGTTTTACTTTTTTTTTTCTTTTAAAAAATTAATTTTTTTAGTTAACAAAAAGCAATTAGAAATATTTTTTGTAGAGAAATATTTGTTTGAGATGAAATGTGAAACTCACATGCACCCCATTCCAATAAAACTTGACACTTTACTTAATGAAGGTTTAAAATTAAAAAATACTATTATTACCACTATATTTAACAAATTACATTTGATATTTGTAGCTAACCACACATTGCTACTATATATATATATATATAGAGAGAGAGAGAGAGAGATAGATAGATAGATAGATAGATAGATAGATAGATAGATAGATAGATAGATAGATAGATAGATAGATAGATAGATAGATAGGTAGATAGGTAGATAGATAGATAGGTAGGTAGGTAGGTAGATAGATAGATAGAAGGGAGGGGGGGGGGGGGGGGGGGGGGGGGGGGGGGGAGACAGACAGACAGACAGACAGATAGACAGATAGATAGATAGATAGATAGATAGATAGATAGATAGATAGATAGATAGATAGATAGATAGATAGATAGATAGATAGATAGATAGATAGATAGATAGATAGATAGATAGATAGATAGATAGATAGATAGATAGATAGATAGATAGATAGATAGATAGATAGATAGATAGATAGATAGATAGATAGATAGATAGATAGATAGATAGGTAGGTAGAAACCCAGCAAAATGTTTTTGGCCAGCAATCAAAGGTTACATGAACAGGCACTGTATAAAATGGATTTTTAAAACACCAGAGTATGACAATATCATAAGCTAAATATAATTATTGAAATAAAAGGTCCTTTTATAATAGAAAAATACTTTATTCTAGTTTTTAAAATATCTTTACCTCAAATGTAGGTTCTTTTCAATTTTATATATGTTATCTCATGTTTTAAAATAAATTTATCTCAAATATAGGTTCATTTGTAGATTTAAAATATTTTGATCTTAAATATAAGTTCTTCAAGTTTAAAATATCTTGATCTCAAATACAAGTTATTTTACAAGTTTAAAATATCTTGATCTCAGGACTCAAATTCAGAATAAAATGCATTTGGAACAAAGTGTTGATAATAAAACTTTAACTTCTTAACTAACAAAAAATATGATGGTTATTATTTAAGCTAGACATGGAATATTTGACATTTCTCTTACTTTATTTTAGAATCAGTATTTTTAAAAAAGTAGAAATGAAATTGCATAATAGAGTACTCAAATACTTAAGTAGTATGTATAATGGTCGGGAAAGAAGTGAAATTTCCAGTCTTATCGTATCTGCCATACAGGGCTGCCACTAGGCTATTCGAACCTAGAAAATTTATATAGTGGGCAGATATGTGCTGTTAAGGATCCTACTTCTACATATATATTTTATCATGACTGCCAGCCCTAGTCACTAGCTCGTGCAGTAGCAGAGGTTTAAAACATTTATTAAAATATATTTTTAATAAAGAATAATAAAAACAATCACTAGATCACTGTCAGTACTAATAACGCACAAAAAGATTTTATTTACGTATATATAAGTAATAACACACAAACTTAAAAAAAATTACTATAAAAAAATTATGCTCTGTTTTGTTTCATTATTATTATTTTATTTGTTTTTAACTTTAATTTTTAATCTTAGAATGTCAAGCATAAGTAGGCCACTCAGATGACACCTTTAAAAGATCTTCAAGGCACTTGACTCCAGGCTAAAGGTCCACAACCATGCCAATGCTCACTTCTAGATATATATCCACAACCAATGCAATGTGAACATGCTAGCATCAAACAACGCTCACAGGAATGTGCTTCTGACAGTGTGATATTATTTGAGAAAACATGACTTTCGTCCAGTACAGGAATGTACATCTGTCTGGCAAAGGAATCATGCATGTAATATAATAAAGAGAATAACACTTCATATGGATGGGAGAGCAGTCTATCTTGCCAGCTTATCATCCCAATCCATAGAGCTGGAATGGCACAGGAAATATGTCTGCATCCATTGCAATGCTATGACTACCTCTTTGGGGTCATGCATTCAGTTGGACTCATCACCCTTATGTGCTAACACTTCACATTACAGTGATGTAAATGTCCACATACCTCTCCACCAGCATTGACACAACTACGAAACAAATAGTCTGTAGTCAAAACCCCTAATTCAAATGAGGCTAAGCAGATACTCACACTCAACTTACATTTAAGTCAATTTATTAATTTAATTCTAAAAAAAAATCTTTAGTTTAAGGTTTTAAAATCATTTTAAGATGACACATTATATTTAACTTATTTTTTACTACAAATACTATTTAACTTACTTTTCCTTTCTTTTAAATTCAATAATGCACAAATAACGATAAGTGTTTTCATCTTTAAATTTAAGTTTGCAATAGCAAACCCCTACCCTATTACAAACAGATCTTATTAAGCATGAATAAAAAAAACAATACATATTTTAAGAGATTACGTTTAAAACTTTAGCTATAACTTTTTAACATTGCAAGATTTAAAAAAAAAAAAGAAATAAAGTTCAGGTTTGCTCCAGAGAGAAAGTCTATAGTTCATTTTAAAGACAAATAGAGTTTGAAGTTTTTAAGTTTAAGAGAGTTTATATTTAATTTTATCATTTATAAATTTATACCTTTCTTTGTCTGTGCTCGTTCCTTCATGATGAAGATCTAATTTATGCAAGGGCCCTTTTCTTGCAGATGATGATGATTTATGAAGTTTGACGAGGATTTCTATGTACGCACCAGTGGTTCAATCCTGGGATCCATGAAGATGAAAGCTGCCTTTGGCCAGCCGAACCAAAGGAATCCTGATGAAGCCGATTACATTCTCGGTGACGGTGACAATATCTTTTTTTAAATTTTTTATCTTTTAGCAAAGACGAATGAATTCAAAAATTTTATTTTTTCTAATTCTCGAACTAACTATTTCTTTTGGATTTTTTTTTTTATAGTTCTCAGGCACCATATCTATGGAATGCATGGATCCATCAAACATATTCCATATCTGTATTTCATTGGTTCATTAATTTTGTGGCCAAATAGATTTTGGGTTTGTGGCTAAGTAGATTTTGAGTTTCTGGCTACATGGATTTTTCCACTGAGGTCTGTGTCTATATCTTTGGTGGGAAAAGCAAGTCTTTTGTTTCTACTTCTTGACTCTTATCTATTTTGTAATCGTTTTCTTTTCAATGGTCATTTTGCCCTAAGGATCTGTTTGTAATTTTTATTTTTAAGGTTAAAAACTCTCTTCATTATTTTTTAAAATCAAAAGGTTTTTATTATATTTTATTTAAAGATTAGAATCTTTGCTTCGATTATATAATTTTTTTAAAGCTTATCTTATTTTAATATTTAAATCAAACATATTAATAAATTAATAATTCGTTATTTGTGCATTTTGAACGTTTGTGCTTTTAATTCAGTATTAGATATTTATAAAAAAGTTAAGTATTAAAATTTAAATGTAACGCATATATATATCCCGTTATATGTATAATTAGTAACTTTAAAAAACATTTCAAAATACTTTACAATTATTCAAATATAACTATTTCACTTTTACTAACAATAAAATATTGAAATCTTATATTTTCTGATGTAAATTTGAATAAGCAATATCAAAATAATGTAGAAGACAGCAAGAGCATCTTTTATGCTTCCACTTACACAACAAATACATTTTAAATGAAATAAATAATATAACATGTATCTTCTAAGAATGCAGTTAAAATAATTAAATAATTATTAAGCAAAATGAACTCAACATCATCATCAACCTTTATCAGTCCACTGCAGGATGAAGGTCTCTCCAAGGTCAATCAATCTTCTCTGATCTTTAACTTCTCTTCTCCACATCACTCCTGCACACTGTCCTATTTCATCCATCCATCTCACTTTACAATCTTTTGGAACCCAGGTTTAAGATTTCAATTGTCCATCTATTATCTTTTCTAGCAATATATCCAGCCCAACTCCACTTCAGTCTTTTAATTTTTTCAGTGAGGTCAGTAATATCTGTTTGTTTTCTTGCCAGTATATTGCATTTTCGATCTCTTCTTGTTACTCCCAACATGAATCTCTCTATACTTCTCTGAGTAGTCTAAAGCCTCTGAATTGCTCTTCTATTAAGTGTCCAAGCCTCAGATCCATAAGTAAGAACTAGTAAAACACATTTACCTTTTCAAACACATAGGCATATTTCCTTTTAGTATCTAGTTGTTGCTACCAAAAGCACTACAAACAAGTTTAATTCTATGATTAATTTTATCCATTATGTTTCCATCTGTATTAATAATTTGACCAAGGTATTTGTAATTGTTAACTTCTTCCAACTCATCATAATCTATCTTTATTTTCATATTTTGAGAAAATGCATATATATAAATTATTTGATTTATAATTTAAAATGAGAAAATATATTATTTTCCTTTTTTAAAAAAATTATTTCATCTTTTTTTTATTTTTTAGTCAGTGATAATCTAAAAAAAATACACTTGTTGATTTTAAAACCCTGCGGCAAAACTGGTACCATTAATCTGTCACGTGACCCGAGTTCTGGAAATTTATTTATAGTAGAAATAGGACCAAAAATGTTTACACTATTTTTTCAGTTTCTAACTACATTTCAAAATTGTGCAGTAAATTATTTTAAAAATAACAAAATTAAGTGAAAGAAAATATATAAATCCCATATTTTGTCATTAATAGAGAGATCTAGAATACCCAAATTTGATTTGGCAAGGATGAAAAACAAAGTCACTGAACGATCAACTCACTCTTAAGGAAAATTGATAATCTATTTTAATTACTTTGAAATTCTATTTTCTATTCCGATTATTTTATTTCTATTTTGTTGATTTTTTATATGTGCGATTTAATCCAAGTATTTGCAATAATTTTGATATAAATTAGTAATAGAGTAACACATTAACTTAATTTAAATTCTAATGATGCTATTGATGATATTCTGTAATAATAAATGATATTCTATAATAAATTTCAGGACGAAGGCTGTAATAATTATAGGTTAATATGAACATTGATTACTTAATATGTATTAGTCTGTTATTAAAGTTTGAATTATTATTATATCTGTTAGTTAGATAACTCAGAATGATTTTTTTTAACGAACTTTCTGCCATTTTTCGTTTAATTTTTCATGCTGACTGACAGTTTAATTACTTTGATATTCTATTTTCTATTCTGATTATTTTATTTCTATTTTGTTGATTTTATATATGTGCAATTTAATCCAAGTATTTGCAATAATTTTGATATAAACTAGTAATAGAGTAACATATTAACTTAATTTAAAATCTAATGATGCTACTGATGATATTCTGTAATAATAGATGATATTCTGTAATAAATTTCAGGGCAAAGGCTGTAATACTTATAGGTTAATATGGACATTAATTACTTAATATGTATTAGTCTGTTATTAAAGTTTGAATTATTATTATTATATTTGTTAGTTAAATAAAAGTACTCACTCAGAGTGATTCTTTTTTAAAAAATTTCCTGCCATTTTTCGTTTAATTCTTCATGCTGTTGTTTTTGCATTTTATAACTACTTTTATTTTTTAAATCACTAACAGCTTGTTGTTATCTATATTTAATGTGAATTATTACACTCCTCATCATTATAGTGTTGAAAGACAGAGTATTTTTTTTTCAAATGTACTGCATTACCATCATGAATTTGTCATTGTTAATTTTTTTTTTGAGATTTAGTATCTTTTTGTTTAATTTTGTAGGATTTTATTATAGTTTTCTTTTTCTTTTTTTGAGATTTAGTATGTTTTTTGTTGGGCTTTTATTATAATTTTTATTTCATAGGATTTTGAAAATAATATTCATAATTTGCACTTTATTTATTTTTCATTGAACTCTTTGTGTGGGGTGGTTCTAACCATTTTTTGCTTCAGACATTCTAAATTTCCATAGATTTCAGCTATTCTATTGCATTTTATTTTTATATCGATTTTTCAGGCATTTTAAATTTCAATTTATTCAGTGATTTTTGCATTTTAATTTTTCATAGATTTCAGCAATTTTATATTTCTCACCTCAGGTGTTTTAAATTTCAATTTATTCAGTGATATTTGCATTTTAATTTTTCATAGATTTTAGCGATTTTAAATTTCTCATCTCAGGCATTTTAAATTCCAATTTCAGTGATCTTGAGCCATTTTTGTATAGAAATTTATCACTTTCAGGCTTGTTGGTGGTTTTGCAGCAACACCTGGTGGCTTGTCCAGTGGGAGAAAAATTTATTTTAATAGAAGAGAAAAGCAAATATAAATTATTTTTTAAAAATGTTTTGCAATAAAAAATAAATTACTGAACAATTTTTTAAAAAAATAGGCCTATTATGGTCAGTGATTAATTTGGTCATGTAGGAGGCAAGATTGTTATTTGGTGGAGACAGGATTGTTCTAAAAAGTACCAATGGAAAATAAATAAATCAGTAGATCTATGTCTTGCATCCACTGCCAAAGACAATAATAGAAGAGTCTTGTCTTATCTAATTGTGATTTGTTGGAGACAAGATTGTGCTAAAAAATACCAATGGGAAATAAATAAATCAGTAGACTTATGTCTTCTATCCACTACCAAAGGCAATAATAATAGAAGATTCTTGTCCCACCTGATGAGCAGAACAGTAACAGTTATTCTTAACTCAGCTATTGAGAAGAACAATAACAGTGTTTCAATGGTCATCTATTAAATAGATGTAGAATTTCTGCTGTTTAAAAATGTTTTCTAAAATGAAAACAAGTATATGCTAAGTTTAACTAAAAGCTAAACATTTTCTACCTCCATGTAACTTGATTCACTAAAATGTAAAAAAGAATACCTCTAAAGTAATCTGAAACAAGCCTTGTATCCACCCTAGAGCATGAGTTTCTTCATTTTTATGGGTTCTCCTGATTGAAAATAAATAGATGGAAAAAAATGGAAAGATTCCTTCTGTGTAAAAACTGAAAGTATGGTATGGCTGGATAAATTAACAGTTTACATTAGTCTTGAATGGAGAAGTCTTCAATAAAAAAACTTACATGGAAACTGAAAATTACAAGTGCCAAAGAAGGACTAAAAACACCATGGTAAAAAGTATCATTAATGTGCACATTATCTCTACATTTATAAATACATTTTTATAGAAATAATACTTGGTCAAAATAAATATTTTTTATTAATTTAATATTTTGTTTTTAAACATGTTTTTATTCCATTTATTCCCCCTCCTAAATTATATAAAGAGTGGATGTCTAGATTAAAACATTCTTATCTCTGATTGTAAAAAAGTTGTTTACCAACTTTTGTTATTTAAAAATAACTTAATGAAAGCAAAATTTAATTAATTTAGGGAATGAATATCAGTTGATTAATCAATTTGACTATATAAAATTATATTTTGAATGTATAAATTTGAATTATCATATTATCATGTCATTTTTTAAAAGTTTATTAAGTAATTGTTTAAAAATATTCTAGTGTTAATGTCTTTACTCCTCCAGCTATCTGCTCTATGAATTGGTAGTGTGTATGACTTGATTTCATTACAACTTTCTTTGAAAAAATATGTGCATAAAATAAAATTGCAGAAACAAGAATAATGTTAATTTCAATATTTTGTTTTTGGGTGTTTGTATGTATTTAAATAGAACTGCTATATTTAATCTGCTACTTCAGTATTTTAATATTACTTCTAACCACCAATGCATGTTATTAAAACTATTATGGTAATTAGTTTTTTTAAAATTTATGTAATGGTATACTTTTAGATTAAGATATTATAATTAAATATTCTTCATAAATTAATTTAGATTCCATTGTTCATTTCCATTGTTTATGAAATATATTTTTTCAGATTGTTTTTATTTAGATTCTTCATATAAAATAAATTAAGAAGAGTAAAACAAGTCTTAACATAAGAAATAATCATTAGATTAAGAAGATTAAATCTGTGGATTAACTGAGGGTCATGAGAGATGATAAAAGTTTTATTAAAAGAATAATATATGTGTAGAATAAAACTGCAATAATAAAGTTAATGTCAATTTTGATAAGCTGTTTTTGGGGTGTGTGTGTGTGTGTGCAAGTGTTTGTATTTAACATGCTTGCTCAACCACTTCTTTTTCTCTCTCTTCTATATATATATATCTTTATAAAATAATAAATAATATATTAGGATCAAGTGATAATTTCCAAATACTATTAATAAATTGAACTGCCTACTATCTACCATATTCAGTAACAATTTTACAAAAAGAAAACCGATGTTTTTACTGTCTGTTATAGTTCTAATTAGCTCTCTGTAAAAATGTTTTGGAATGCAGTAAAAAACAAATGTTTTTCAAATATAGCAAGTTATTGAACATAGCAGCTATAGGGAAATTTAATTATTTATTAGTAGTACTCAGAAATTATTCTTTGACTATTATATATACAATGAAAATATTTTTGAAACAATAAATTTATTATGAGCATATTATAATACTTTACTAGTCAAACTTTCTAAAAGCTATTTTGATAAAATTGGAAAGTATCATCCTCTCAAAAGTATAATTCACTGTTCAGATTATTGGATTAGCTTGACATTAGAAGATATTATTTGCAAGTTTGCTAAAATGATTTCTAGAAAAACTGATTTGTGAAAGATTCCTATATTATGTGTTTATGAATATTATTATTTAAGAAAGATTATTATATATTCTTTATTCTATATAACAATTTGTTTTCAGATTGATAAAATTCACGAAATTTACATATGTATTTTAAAAAATATCTAATAATGCATACCTGGAGTAGATAATGTTTCCATATGACTATCAAAGAAATTCATGGTAGTATCTATGTACATTTGTTGAAAAAATTGTTCCAATACCGCACAGATTTCAGTGGCAATGAACTAAGAAATAATGATGAAATATAAATAAAAATTTATAGATAATAATAAAAATAAACTAATTACAAATAGTACTTTTTAGGCAAAATGATGGATTATACTCAGTTAGATAGCAAACTGTCAATAAAAAAGTAATGGATAAATGGAGGGCCGACTGTGTGTGTGCAAAGAACCTAAGCTTTTATATAAATTTAAGTACTTTCTAATTGTAAGTATAAATATTTTTTTAATTATTAACAATTTTATAATATCAGTTTTATTTTTGTCCATTTGGATATACTAGATAAAAAAGAAACAGTAATAAATAAAAATTATTGACTTTAATCTTTAATTTTCATTTAAACAGTATTTTCTTGAATACAGCACTTTAGATAACAAAGCTTAAAAAAAGAAATCTCTTACTCATTATTGTCAATTGCAAATACATTTTTCATGTTTTAATTTGCTAAAATTTGTTTCATCTGTTGTTGGCAATATAGAAATTCATTAAAAATTTCAATAAATCCACATATTTGAAACTATATTCCGTAAATTGCTTATTTTTAAAAATTGAAGTTTTTTAGGGAGAAGTGATTCTTCTATTGCCAGATAATTATTTTTGAAAAGATTCTAAAAACTAATGCTAATGTTAGTTTTGTCACCCCCTATGTTGACAATCTGCTATTTAATCCAGCACTGAATAGATAATACATTGAAAAAAATAGATAAATATACATAACAGTTAAACATTAAATTAGCATAGCTCAATGGGTATGTAATTAATGAAGTAAACTACTCCCCACTAAGGATATGACTAAATAACACTATTCACAACAAGAATAATAGTTAAATAAACACACGTATCTATATATGTGTTAAAACGAAGATTCATAATGCTTATAGATATAAATAACATATTCAGTTCATCCATGTATCATATACAGATGAATACAAATAATGTGTCATTTACATACTGTATATAAATTGAGTTATTGTGTTTTTATTTTAAAGATATTTTGATTTTTTAGGATGGCAAAATATTGAAATAAAGGAGAGCTCCAAAATCATGGACTTCATTTTTAATTTGATTTTTCGTTTAGCTTTAATAAAAGTTTTATGAATATAATTAATTTTTGATATTTTTTGTTTAGCCATATGTCCCATCAATGGATATTGAATATTTTCAATGTGATATAAAAGTAGAACAGAGTCATATTCAGAGTTATAAATCTATATATTCCCATGATTTAAATACAGTATTTGCAAATTTATTGCATTGTCTACTAGGAAGTATGACTTGTAAAAGATTTTTATAGGACTGTATAATATTATTCATATCATATGTTTTATTATTAGTGCTGCATTTTTAATAGCACATATTTATTTACAAAATTGTTATAATTTGTAATCATTTTAAACCAACATCCATCCATTGCGGATATAAATTTTCTAAATTTAATCAAGTTTCTCTGATCTATAATGTCTTTTCTTTACATCATGACAGCAACTTGTTCAATTTCATCAATTCATTTCACATGAAGTCCCTTTATAATTAAAGTCTTAAACAGGATTACAAAAAAATTATAAAAGGCCTGTAAAAAGGAGACTTCGTGTGAGATGAATTGATGAAATAAAATAAATTTTCTGGTGTAATGTAGAGAAAAGATGCTATGAATCAGAGAAATTTGATTAAATTTAGAGAAATTTACATCCTGCAGTGGATAACTTTATATATAAATATATGTTATTAAAAATTTAACAATAAATGATAATATTGTTAAAAATAATCTTCTTACATAATACTATTAAGAATTTTTTACTAGTCATACATCCTAAAAGTCTATTTCAGCCCAACTCCATTCCAGTCTCTTAATTTTTTTTAATTGTAACAATGATATTCACTCACATATTTCATTCTTGATTTTATTATTATTATCGATATAAATTCTTCATAATTCACTGAGTAGTCTAAAGAGAGTGTTATTCGTCTATTAAGTTCCAAGTCTCTGTCCCATAAGTTAAAATCAATTTCAACACATCTATTAAAAACTGTTTTTGTCCTAAACATAGGCATATTTCCTTTTAATATTAAATTATTTTTATCAAAAGCATTTCATCCAAATTTTATTCATTTTGTTCCCATCTCACTCTGACTAAAGTAGTCATAATTCATAATTATCTATCTTTATTTTCTTTTTCTGGGGAAATAAAAATAAATAAATATTATCAAAATCTTCTAGATTTTGAGATGATGTGATTATTTTTGGAAAATTACTTCAGAGCTTTAGAAACTACTGTAAAGTTATGATGAAAATAAGAAAATAACACTAAAAGTAAATACTAAATAGCCTAAAGTAACATTGACGGAATTTTTTCACAAGAAAATAAAGATTAAGAATAATACGAAAAACAAGGAAAATTATTGGTCAAATTATTAATACATGTAAAAGCATAATTGATAAATAACTTGGATGGAGTACTTTTGATAGAAATAATTTAATATTTATAAGAAATATGCCTATGTTTTTGAAAAGGAATATTTTTTAGTAGATGTCTTGTACCAGTTTTTACATTCTGTGATTTAGACATTTAATAGAAGAACAATACAGAGACTTCAGACAACATAACAAAATATGAAGAGCTATATGTTGAAATTATATAACAAAAAGAAGTCAGCAGTAATATGCATGAGTAAGAACAAATAAATATCATTAAGGAATTGTGAAACAAAAATGGCATTGGACTAGAAATATTTTTAAAAGAAATGATACTAGAAAGACAATAAAGACCTAAAAAGAAATCACATGTGAGATAGATGGATAAGATAAAAAAGTGGATCAGAGAAGCTCGATTAAAATTAGAAAGATCTTCATCTTACAATGCATCAACAATAATCGAAAATGAAGATGACAATGATGAAACTTAATATCATGTATATGCATATTTTATATGGGTACAAAATTTTTATTCCTAATAATTAAAGCATAAAATCAAACAATAATTTACTTTTATTAATCAATTCTTTTTTTTTTTTAATTTCTTGTCTAAAATATATGTCAGATTATTATTTCCAATCTACCAGGGTACTTTTTTTAAAAAAAAAAACAACAATTAAGTTAGACATTGCTGGAAAAAGATTATTTATTTTATAATATTTTTAAATAAAAGTAATCTATTAACTAATAAAATTGCATCATAGATGATTGTGCTATAAGTACCTGTATAGATTAATAAGTTAACTGCTGAAAATTATTATTTGTTTGTATAATTATTATAATTTAAAAGAATTATATATGTGTGCTTATAAATATTGTAAGTTTAACAATATTTTCCATGTAATTTTATTTTTTTTAATTTAGCGCTCAGCTGTGCTATAACTAAGTATGCAACCACTTAAAAACTAGATATTAAACTGAAATTAATTTATCCAACAATATATTTTTATTAATATGATACCTGTGCCCCTAAAGTTTTGGCTAATCTCAGCTGAATTTTAAACCAAATAAAAATAAAATGACATGAAAATCTCATTACACTTTCATCATTTACATCTATAAATCATATATATATATATATATATATATGTATTTATAGCACGATATATAGATGTAAATGATGAAAGTGCACAGATGTTCGTTACAATATATATGTATAATGTACCAATATTGAAATTGGCATATACTAATTTATCTAAAAAAAAATTAAAATAATCTTTCATAAAAGAAAAATGTATTTAAATGTTGAAGAGTTTAGTACAGTTTATTTTCGTAAAAGAGTTTGAAATAAAAGTTAGAAAATAATTGATTAAAAGGAGGGAGGGGGAGTTTTGTTTAGAAAGGATAAAACTAAGAGTTCATAAAAGTTAAAGAGTGTTATTATTATAAATTAAAAGTTAAAATATAAATCTCTTTTCATTCCAGTTTATTAGAATAAATGCGTATATATGTGCGATGGTAAATAAAAATAAATGTTAGCTTGTTAATAAGATAAATACGTGTTAAAATCATATTGAAAAACACATGAAAATAAATATTGAAATGAAATATATTTAAAAAACACAGTGGTGGGCTACTAATTAAGGATATAAAAACAACACGTTTTGAAATGGCTACTACTAATTAAACAATCTTCAAAAACACATTGTCATAGGATTAATTACTAAAGAAATTTCGACAACACCTATTGCACCTATTGCCGGAGGATATTAAAATGAAAACAATTCGCATATATAAATAGCCAGATTTTTATCGGAGTTCAGTTTTAGCCTAGTTTTCAGTGTCAGTCTTGTTTAAATTATGTATCCAGAAACAGAAATGCAGTACTGAGCATCTTATTGAAATATATGCTCTTCTTTCAGCCCTTAGTCCAGCAAGGCCTGCCCGTGAAATAATGTCTACTTAACAGCTCAGAAATCCTCCATCGATATTGCAATGTATCCAAGAATAAAACCAACAGATTAGCATCAAATCTCTTCAAGAAATGTCAAATCTAACTGGTTAGATATCCTTTATTAGATATACTCCGTCAGAAGCAGCTAACAACAAGCAATATCCACGTTCCAAAAATCCTAGGTAAAACATTTTATTATTCTCATTTATATGTAGTAATTCATAAAAATTCAAGATTCAAATTGTATAAACTTTATAAGCATGCATAAAATGAACTATTGATGTGCATGTTTGTGAATGTTAGATAATTTAAATGTCAAAGATTATGTTTGCTCTTTCATAAAATATATCATAGTATGTTAACTTAAAATGTGTGTGTTATTTTTAGATTTATAAAAATGTTTATAATTAGTAAATGTTAGTTAATAAATTGTCTTTAAAATTAAACTTTATTTGTTGGTCAATTCTTTTTATCAATTCTTTTTCTATATTTTATTACTGATTAAAATTAGACTGGGCTAGTTCGTGGGATGTTTTGAGTGCTGGATTATGAACCTAATGACCAAATATGTTGTTTATTCTTCTGAATAGATAGCTGGTGCCCGGAGTTTACTCTGAAACAAATAAAGTGTTTGGATAGTAGGGGTTTGAATCTAGCAGCCGAGGTGGGCCATTGTTGATAGTTAAAGCTATCAATAATATCTCCCATTTTGCTCAAATGTGCCAGTTCATTCATGTAACATTTATAAGATTATAAATGTATTATAAAGAAGTATGAAACCACTAAAACATATATATGTGTAAGTATACTTCATTTGGTGGAACCATCTGGTACAAATGATGCGCCAACGTGGGCCGAACCTGTCAAAAATGACAGTTAATTAAATACTTTGTTTCTTGTTTAAAGATAAAAATCTAAATTACACACGTAAATTGGTATTAATTTAAAAATAAAAAAAAGAATTGACCAAAACCTTTTTTTTTCCTTTAAATGAAGAGAGATTTATGCTATTTACGTTAGTTAAAATAAATCATTATGTTAAATCAGAGACAGGTGGGTGTTTTGGGTGGAGCTAAAGTGTTAGGATTGGGTAGAGAAAAATAGACAAGGGGGTGGAGTTAGCGTATATTTCCGTCTTAGTAAAAAAAATAATTAAACAATAATAATTTTTGATTTGTTAATGCAAAAGAATAAGTTAATAGTGTAACTATGAATAAAAAAATGGAGCCAGTAGAAAGCCCGATATATTTTAAAAATCCACAGTTAGTGGAAAAAAAGAAAGAAGAAGTATTTGAGATGTGAATGATGATGAAAATGATGATGAATATGATGCAAGAGTTTAAAGAAGAATTGTGTCAGAAATTTGAACAAAGTCAACAAGACCTCAAAGAAGAATTGTGTCAGAAATTTGAACAAAGTCAACAAGACCTCAAAGAAGAATTGTGTCAGAAATTTGAACAAAGTCAGCAAGACCTCAAAGGAGGAATTAATGAACTCAGAGCAGAAGTAAGAGAAATAAAATGTGAAATTAGAGGAAAGGTAGAGAAAAGCCAAGGTATTGTAGAGATAGATTTAGTTAAAGAAAGTCAGGAAGTTGAGGTGATAAAAGAGATAGAAATTGAATTAGAATCAGATAGCGTTGCGACTGATAAAGTAGAAACTTATGTAGATCAAAAGGCAGAAGATAGTGTTAAGCATAGTAGTTTGGAAATAAAATTAATCAAGATAGAAAATAAAAATAAAAAGGTGAAAGTAAATGTTCGTATTCATTTTAGATGGAGCCTTAAAACAAAAAGAAAGCGTAAGAAAAAATATTCACAGTTAAAAAAAATACGGAGGTCTGTGAAGCTTAAAGGTTTTTTAATTTACAAGGCAGAAAATAAAATGGAAAGAGAATGAGATAAAATAGATTTTAATCGAGAAATAGAAGTGAGAATATGGAGTATCATTTATGTTAGTGAGTTAGTAGAAAGAAAGAAAGGAGCCACCTGACAGAGCATAATTGTCAGTTAAATGGGCAGAATAGTAAACAAAAGTAACAATAAGGACTGGAAATGAACTATGAGTTTAATATAATTATTTTGACATAGGTGAAAAGCTTGAATTAGAAATTCACTATTTAAAATGATGGATTGTTTTGTAAAATAATAATAACAGAGGCTGAGTAGAATAAAAGATTTTTTTTCTCTCTCCACACACTGATTAATAAGGAAAAATGTTTGTAAATAAATGGGTCAAATTAATGTTTTAAAAGTAATGTTTGTAGAATTAAATAAATGAAAAAGATAACCGAATTTCTAGAATAAAATCAAGTTAGTCAAATAGATATTTGCATAATAATGAATCGTAAGAAAGTAAAAGTTTTTTTTTTTTGAATACATGCAAGTTAAGAAAAGGATGTAAATAAATTGTTTAAAATAATCAAGATAAAAAAAATCTCTAGTAAAATAATAATGAATGAATCGTAATAAAGTAAAATAGTTTTTCTGAATACACACACATAGATAAAAAAGTTGAGTAATGATTTAAAAAAAAAATTAATATCGGAATATAAATAAATATGTAAACTGATGTCCGTGATAGTTTAGAATAGTATTGTAAGATTAAATAAATATGTAAAATAATGTTCATAATGATTCAAAGATAATATAAGATTACTGTAAATAAATATTTAAAATAATGTTCATAAGGGTTATAAATAATATTGTAATATAAATAAATATGTTAAAGTAATGTTCATGTGTATTTAAAAATAATATTGAAAGGTTAAACTAATATAAATTAAAGTCAATCTAAGTTGTATTAAGAGTGTAAGGGTTTGAAATTAAGGGAATGAGGGTAGTATTGAAATAAGTTAGATAAGAATTAAGTTAAAGCTGTCGACTGGATAAAATTTAGTACCCATGATGGATTGGCAGGGATCATTCCTCTTCTAAAATGCATTTGGGAAAATCCAGCATGAGCCACAAGTCACTTCTTCAGGAGAGAATCCCCAATTCTCATACCTCATTTTCCAAAGCGTAAGTCGGAAATGGACAGTTGATAATTTCTGCCATTCGCAGTGACCTTCTCTTAGTCAAAGTCCGATCAAGAGAATTGGCAACCGAAGCTTCGTTTTTAATAGTGTGTAAGTGGGTATAAGTCAGCAAATCTGCCTCCACCTCATTTCCAAAAGATCCCTGTGCCACAAAATTAGTTTGTTCGGTGGTCACTATCCAGGACTCTGAACATTGTAAGCAATGTTTTCAGCATAGAAAGAAGTTAAGCATAATTTGGAGATTGCCCTTAGTATGAAAAGTGAAAGATATTAAAAAACCAAACTTAGAAAAATAATAATAATTAGAATTAAGAATTAAAGTCTCAGAGATAAAATGGTCAAAAATGACACATTTTACTCTCAAACGAAGGGGGGGTGCAATGTACCAACATTGAAATTGGCACATACTAATTTATCTAAAAAAATATTAAAATAATCTTTCATAAAAGAAAAATGTATTTAAATGTTGAAGAGTTTAGTACAGTTTATTTTTGTAAAAGAGTTTGAAATAAAAGTTAGAAAATAATTGATTAAAAGGAGGAGGGGGAGTTTTGTTTAGAAAGGATAAAACTAAGAGTTCATAAAAGTTAAAGAGTGTTATTATTATAAATTAAAAGTTAAAATATAAATCTCTTTTCATTCCAGTTTATTAGAATAAATGCGTATATATGTGCAATGGTAAATAAAAATAAATGTTAGCTTGTTAATAAGATAAATGCGTATTAAAATCATATTGAAAAACACATGAAAATAAATATTGAAATGAAATATATTTAAAAAACACAGCGGTGGGCTATTAATTAAAGATATAAAAACAACACATTTTCAAATGGCTACTACTAATTAAAAAATCTTCAAAAACACGTTGTCATAGGATTAATTACTAAAGGAATTTTGACAACACCTATTGCACCTATTGCCGGAGGATATTAAAACAAAAACAATTCACATATATAAATAGCCAGATTTTTATCGGAGTTCAGTTTCAGCCTAGTTTTCAGTGTCAGTCTTGTTTAAATTATGTATCCAGAAACAGAAATGCAGTGCTGAGCATCTTATGGAAATATATGCTCTTCTTTCAGCCCTTAGTCCAGCAAGACCTGCCCGTGAAATAATGTCTACTTAACAGCTCAGAAATCCTCCGTCAATATTCCAATGTCTCCAAGAATAAAATGAACAGATTAGCATCAAATCTCCTCAAGAAACATCAAATCTAACTGGTTAGATATTCTTTATTAGATATACTCCATCAGAAGCAGCTAACAACAAGCAATATCCACGTTCCAAAAATCCTAGGTAAAACATTTTATTATTCTCATTTATAAGTAGTAGCCACCGCTGTAATTCATAAAAATTCAAGATTCAAATTGTATAAACTTTATAAGCATACATAAAGTGAACTATTGATGTTCGTGTTTGTGAATGTTAGATAATTTAAATGTCAAAGATTATTTTTGCTCTTTCATAAAATATATCATAGTATGTTAACTTAAAATGTGTGTGTTATTTATAGATTTATAAAAATGTTTATAATTAGTAAATGTTAGTTAATAAATTGTCTTTAAAATTAAACTTTGTTTGTCAGTCAATTCTTTTTATCAATTTTTTTTTTATATTTTATTACTGATTAAAATTAGACTGGGCTAGTTCATGGGATGTTTTGAGCACTGGATTATGAGCGTACTGACCAAATACGTTGTTTATTCTTCTGAATAGATAGCTGGTGCCCAGAGTTTACTGCAAAACAAATAAAGTGTTTGGATAGTAGGTGTTTGAATCTAGCAGCCAAGGTGGGCCATTGTTGATAGTTAAAGCTATCAATAATATCTCCCATTTTGCTCAAACATGCCGGTTCATTCACGTAACATTTATAAGATTATAAATGTATTATGAAGAAGTATGATACCAGCAAAACATATATATGTGTAAGTATACTTCATTCGGTGGAACCACCCGGTACAATATATATAATATTATAACCAATTGGGTTACATAACACACAATAATATAGCACATGTGCATAAATATATATAAAGTTGAAAGGAAAAGTAGAAATAAACACAGACAGAAATTTTTGTAGATATTTTTTTATATTTCCTAAAATAAAATAATAATAAGTAAAGGGTTAAATAACTCTGAGTTTAAAATAAATTTTCATTATGATATTAATATTTTTAAAAAGACTGATAAATATTATTTGTAATTTTAATTTTGAAATTTAAAACTAAGCATGTTTTCTGATAATTTTAAAAAATGTCTGTTTTTAAAATCTTTAATTAATTTGTAAATTTCTATTATCTAAGTAAAAACATGTATGTAGATTCCAATGGGATTAGAGAGATAAAAATAAAACTCTGTTTTCAATCAAGGTGTTGTTATCACCTCAGATGATTCGATAAAAGGGCTGATAAAAATATCAGCTATGGTCTGGATAGTAATTTTTGTAAGAACAGATCAGCTGCAAGGTTGGTTACAATATTTTGTGTAGTTTGCAGCAGTTGGTTTTAGCTGACCATAGAATTGGCAGAATAGCTACAATGAACTGATGTAGTTGAAGGCAGAACAGTGGATTCAGGAACTGCTACTATTTTCCTTCACAGGAGTTTGAATTCACATGGAGAAAAATGAACCACTTCTTTGTGCTGAAAGTCATAGCCTTAAATATGGAAAAGGCAGTTGCTTGCCTGAAATCTATCAAATCAAGACTGCTGCTTGCCTGGAATAATCCTAGACAGAAAGAGACCAACTACAGACCAACATTTTACATGGATTATGTTTCCTGATGATGATAATCACTAAAACCAAACTTACCAAAATAAATCTTCCAGCTGTCCCAGGGAACTCCAGCTTGTTGAAGAAGTAATTATATATTATATATATGCTGATGTATCTAAAGACAGAGATATATATATATATATCAGAAGAAGTAATTATATATTATATATATGCTGATGTATCTAAAGACAGAGAAGCACAGATAAACATATATACAGCTGTTGGTGAGTAAAGTTATTTATAATGAAATTTTGAATAATTTCTTCAGTAAAATGACATTTTGGAAATGATGTGTGAATTTGTACTTTTCATGTTTGTGGTGGGTATATAGTTAAGCATGGCTTCCTGGATGCAGTGTGTTCATGATGCTACAAAGTATAGGCTCGGCACTAACCAGACATAGATGATTGAGCTTCTAGAATAGTCCAGCAACATATATTGGCCTCATGAATAGGCCATGATCTCATGAATAGACCTCATTTATAGGCCCTTAAGACTCACAGGAGATGAGCAGAGCTGGCTCACTGCCTGATATTTTTTCTCTGGATACTCCCCTTGGATGATATCTCTAGGTACAAGAGAGGTAGTGCTTAAAGATGAGGTATTTTCTCACGACATCATGGGGCATTGTGTACTGATAGTCCATGCTTAGTTGTCTACTTATCATGGTGTGGGAAGCTGCAGTTCACATATTCACTTTTCCTATCTCACCTTGCCTACTTCATCAGCACTAACTAATCAAGCAGAATGACATTTTGAAATTTATATATTTTTTGAGTATATAAAACAATGTTATCTTTCATTTATTAAAAAGAAAAGAGAGACATTTTAAAAGTGAAGCAAACAAGCAAATAATTTTGTGTGTATTTAAAAAAATTTTAAAAAAAGGAAAGAATCGATGATTCTATAATTTAAATTCAAAAAATGTTGATAATTAATTCAACAAATACCAGTCAAAAATTGACTATACTTTTTTTTAAGAAAAAAAAAGGGGGAACTTATAACTGATAAATAATTTTAAATTATATCTATATTTTATTTATAAACAGGGATATGTGTGAAATTTATGTACATTTTCCAAATGGAATCAATTAAGAAAATATAACTTTATTATTGTATTAAATTAAAATATGTAAATTTTATCAGTGTGTAAATATGTGCACACATGTGTAATTTTTAGACATTTATAGTATTTTTTTTATTTTATATTATGATTGTAATATAAGACTGCATATTTATGTGTGCACATATATGTCAATGCTTGTGAAATAGGACATATATGCAAATTTTAATCATTTTTTGTTATTGAATATTAATTGTATATTATAAATTATGTGTCTGTGCACATATATATGTAAACCATAGTAATAACTTGAATTGTGTGTTGTAATTTTGTAAATCATAAGTGGATTGTATAGTAATCAAAGTCAAAAGGCTTAATTGATATGTGAAGAGCCATAATACCATTTTTTTGTTATTAATAAACTTATTTGTTAAAAATTGTTTGCATCATCTCTTGGTCACATACAGCAATAGAGCTTATATTCTCTGAGCTAGATTAGAGCACAGGATGAATATTTAAATGGGGATATATATATATATATATTAGTGCTTTTGGGGCATCCAGTGATGATCAATCATCATCCTGGTTGGTGAAATGGGCATTAATTTGGTGTATCCAAGTTTTGTTTAAACAATTGATCCAAGCTGGCAAAGGCACATTAGTTAGCCTGGTCTACAGAAGACCCATTTCTGATCCAGTCACAAGATTGACTGTTGATTTATATTTTTTATTGTTCAAATCCAGCCACAAGATTGACTGTTGATTTATTGTACTGATTTATTTTAATTGTTGATCATTCATGATGGTGAGTGATTATTTATTTTGAGTATTATTATTACTTATAATTACTTATTTATAATGCTGATTGATGGTTAGTTATTTTAGTTGCTCTTCTGATCTCTCAATGATCTCAAGGAGATTCTCATTTTTCATGTTCTCCTTAAATATATTTTATCTTTATTATACTTCTTGTAAATGTTATATTAAATCATTTTATTTGAAATATTCCTTCCATGTTCTCCTTAAATATATTTTATCTTTATTATACTTCTTGTAAATGTTATATTAAATCATTTTATTTGAAATATTCCTTCCACTTCCTACTCCCCCCCCCATCCTGTTACAATATATATATATATATATATATATATATATACCGGGTTCGATATATATATATATATATATATATATATTATACTGGGTTCGAATATGAGAGGTTCAAAAGACCAATCTCTTAGGCAGAGAAGAACATACTCGGAGAGTATGTATGTCCAAACAATAGCTATAAAATATATAACTAGCATTACATTTCCAGGACATAACTTCTTCTCAACTGTTGAATTCAGCACCAAGCTCAAAGCACTTTTTTGTTTTGTATAAAAAAGGGCACCAGTTATTTATTCAGAAGAATAAACAATGCACTTTGAACAATGGTCACTAATTCAATGCCTATACCCAGGACTAGCTCAGCTACTGTTAATCACTAACAGATTATACAAAATTTGTAGTGAAAAGAATTGATAGAAAGAATTGATAAAAAGAATTGACCGACAAAATAAAGCTTAAGTTTAAAGACAATTTATTTAATTAACACTTAATAACTAAATTTAAATATTCTTGTAAATTTTAATAACAGAACACTGGTATTTATCTAATGATCATGCACATATTAATTCACACACTAACATATATAATAAAGCATTAAATAATATTTGATATTTAGAACACACAAATTAATAGTTCATTTTTATGTGCTATAGAGTTCATATAATTTGGCTCTTGGAGGATTCATGAATTTTTATGAATGCGATGGCTACTTTATAAAGGAATATAAGAAAATGTTTTACCTAGGATTTTAGAATGTGTATGCATCTTGCTGTTTGCTGCTTCTAATGATATATCTCTAACCGGTTAGATCTGAGTTTTCTTGTGAAGATTTGATGCTTATTAGTTGGTATTATTCCTGGAGACAATTAGATGTTGCTGGAGATTCTTCAAGCTGTTATGCAGACATTATTTTACAAGAAGATCTTGCTGTTTTACTGGACTTCAGGATTGAGACAACCACATGTTTCCCATGGTTTTAACACTGCATTCTTGATTCTGATATAACTCACTGATAGATTGTACTCTCTGAACTGAACTCAACTGTTATATCTGATGCAATTAACTAGACTAAAATGTCCGATAAAAACTTGGCTATTTATATATGACATGTTGTTATTTTAATATTCTCCAGCAATATCTGTTGTCAAAATTCCTTTGACGATCTTTTGATTATGTGTTTTTGAAGATTGTTTAATTAGTAGTAGCCATGCAAACATGTTGCTTTATATTTTTAATTAGTAGCCACCGCTGTGTTTTTTAATGATAACTTTCATTTATTTTTAATATTTATTTTAATATGCACATATATACGCATTTATCATTTATGCACATATATATTTTATTAACAATCTTGCATTTACACACGTATAATTTAAGATCAATTCATTATTTAGTTTTTAAGATTACTTTTTTACTTTAACTCAAATGAAAAGAGATTTATATTTTTAGACTTTTGAATTATATTTCAACTAATAATAATAATATGACCACAACTTTTAGTTTGACATTTCTAATTAATTAATTGCAACTTTTATTTTAAAACTTTTTGACTTTTATATCTTATTTTGATGACAACAAACTGAAATAAAACTCTTAAACTTTTACGTATTATATCTCTTTTAACGAAAGATTTTTATTTTAATAAGTTTTTAGATAAAATTATTATGTACCAATTAAGATCTTGGTACATTATATATATATATATGATCAATAGATGGGGCTTTACCAAAACCTCTGTACAAGCATATTTTGGGTTCTCGTAGAATAGTTGCTAAATCCCACTCAATGGCGCACTTTTCTCACTAAAATTATAAAATATGATCATTCACAGGCAGTTAATTATAATCATTTTGATGTGTTTTTTGTAATGCGAAAATAAAAACAAAAAGAAAATCGTCTTTTTTAAATATTACTTAATTTTAAATATTATTAACGTATACAAATTAAATGATAATAATAAATGTAAAATAAAATAAACAAATTACAATTTGATTCGTCTTTTTTAGTTTTCTTTTTATTAGAAAAAATCAATTTTCTATCGGAGATTTTTTCTATTGGAGATTTTTTCTATCGAAGATTTTGTTTACCGCTAGTTTTTATTTCAAATAGAATGATAACTAAAAGTAAAACTTTTTACGTTTACATTTAGGGTTAGGATTAGTGTTAGCTTTAGGGTTAGGATTAGGGTTAGTTTTAGGATTAGCTATAGGGTTAGTTTTAGGGTTAGTTTAGGGTTAGTGTTAGGGTTAGTTTTAGGGTTAGTTTAGGGTTAGTTTTAGGGTTAGCTTTAGGGTTAGTTTTAGGGTTAGGTTCATGGTTAAAATAAAAAATATCAAAATCGTATTTTTGTAAATATTTTTTTTTACTAACATCTATAAAATAAATGATAACAATAAACATAAACTATATTCAACAAAGAATAACAGTAGTCTGAGAAAAAAAAGAAACTAAAACTTTTTTAAACAATGACAAATATATATATATATATATATATATATATATTTGTCATTGTTTATATATATATATATAATGTTTATAATATATGCTTTTTATGAAATTTAAAAAAACAGTGTACAATTAATTGTATTTTTCTTACTGGATATTTTTGTGTTAACGCTTTTTTTTTATTTCAAAAATATACACACTGTACAATCTTATAATGTCTCATGGAATGTTACAAACAGTACGTTACTTGACTCGATACCTAATTCCAAATAACTTTATTCATATATCTCATCAACATTTACTACTTAAAACTTCAATACACTATGGTGTAAAAAGTCTGTTAATTATTACTTTACAAAATCTGAACATTTCAATACTTTAAAATAAAAAAAAATCCAATGAAAACAACATTTCCATCCAATTCAAAAAACATACCCTCTCCCCAAGCCGTAATCATTTTATAAACTGTGCGAATTCGCAAAATGTATTTGCTGCGTAAAACATACATGCTGTACTGCGACGCGACATAGCAGCCTGCAATCTGTAGCACAATAAAAAAGTTGTATTATAGAAATGCAGGTTTGAAGGTGTCGGCCGTGGAAATGGCATTTTTATGTGTTTTAGTGTGAAAACAGCACCATCCAGTGGGATATATCTGCTCATCGATGACAACCATATTTTGTTTACATAAATGTCAAAAGAGTCAGAATTCACTATCTCTTTCATTGGCTCCACCTTCAGATGAGCTGATTTCAAGCTAATTTGCTATCATCAGTGAAGGGTAAGACCAGAAACTAGATCTAAACACTAAGCCTCAGCATTTATGAAACAAATTCCTATCAGTTTGCAAGCATGAATTTTCAGACTTGTAATGTCTTCAAACCCAGTCTAACAGGCCAGATAGCTACCTGGGTCTGATATCAGTTCAGTTTCACACATAGTAAAAGCTTCTACAATATATATCATTGCAAAAACCTTCAAAGGTACATTTATGAAAAACAAAAACAAGTTATAAATCACATAACTTGCTATCACTTGCATTTATGATCAATAGATGGCTTTACCAAAACCTCCATACAAGCGTATTTTGTTTATATAAACATCAAAAGAGTCAGAATTCACTATGTGTTTTGTTGGCTCCACCTTCAGATCAGCTGATTTCAAGCTAATTTGCTATCATCATTGAAGGGTAGGACCAGAAACTAGATCTAAACATTAACTCTCAGCATTTATGAAACAAATTCCTATCAGTTTGCAAGCATGAATTTTTCAGACACGTAATGTCTTCAAACCCAGCCTAACAAGCCAGATAGCTACATGGGTCTGATATCAGTTCAGTTTCACCACATAGTAAAGCCTCTGCAATATATATCATTGCAAAAACTTTCAAAGGTACATTTATGAAAAACAAGTTATAAATCACGTAACTTGCTATTGATTGCATTTATGATCAATAGATGGAGCTTTACCAAAACCTCTGTACAAGCGTATTTTGTTTACATAAATGTCAAAAGAGTCAGATTCACTATCTTTTTCATTGGCTCCACCTTGAGATCAGCTGATTTGAAGCTAATTTGCTACCATCAGTGAAGGGTAGGACCAAAAACTAGATCTAAACACTAACTCTCAGTGTTTATGAAAAATATTACTATCAGTTTGTAAGCATGAATTTTTCAGACATGTAATGTCTTCAAACCCAGCCTAACAAGCCAGATAGCTACACTGATGATAGCAAATTAGCTTGAAATCAGCTGATCTGAAGGT
Organism: Epiperipatus broadwayi; assembly: GCA_028023455.1. Classification (NCBI taxonomy): domain Eukaryota; kingdom Metazoa; phylum Onychophora; class Udeonychophora; order Euonychophora; family Peripatidae; genus Epiperipatus; species Epiperipatus broadwayi. The sequence continues at coordinate 8,901,002 of JAQFVV010012410.1, read as the reverse complement.
GGAGCCAACGAAAAAGATAGTTAATTCTGACTCTTTTGATGTTTATGTAAACAAAATATGCTTGTACGGAGGTTTTGGTAAAGCTCCATCTATTGATCATAAATGCAAGCAATAGCAAGTTACGTGATTTATAACTTGGTTTTTGTTTTTCATAAATGTACCTTTGAAGGTTTTTGCAATGATATATATTGCAGAGGCTTTTATTATGTGGTGAAACTTAACTGATATCAGACCCATGTAGCTATCTGGCTTGTTAGGCTGGTTTTGAAGACATTACTTGTCTGAAAAATTCATGCTTGCAAACTAATAGGAATTTGTTTCATAAATGCTGAGAGTTACTCTTTAGATCTAGTTTCTGGTCCTACCCTTCACTGATGATAAAAAATTAGCTTGAAATCAGCTGATCTGAAGGTGGAGCCAATGAAAGAGATATGAATTCTGATTCTTCTGACCTTTATGTAAACAAAATATGCTTGTATGGAGGTTTTCGTAAAGCTCCATCTATTGATCATAAATGCAAGTGATAGCAAGTTACGTGATTTATAACTTGTTTTTGTTTTTCATAAATGTACCTTTGAAGGTTTTTGCAATGATATATATTGCAGAGGCTTTTACTATGTGGTGAAACTGAACTGATATCAGACCCATGTAGCTATCTAGCTTGTTAGGCTGGGTTTGAAGACATTACGTGTCTGAAAAATTCATGCTTGCAAACTGATAGAAACTTGTTGCATAAACGCTGGGAGTTAGTGTTTAGATCTAGTTTCTGACATCTCTTTTGACGTTTATGTAAACAAAAAATGCTTGTTCGGAGGTTTTGGTAAAGCTCCATCTATTGAACATATATATATATATATTAGAAGTATTTATTAAAAATGCATACTTTACATGGTTCAATACCATTTGTGAATTTCAATATCTATGACAAGATTTGGAATCAAGTATTAGGAAGGCAGAGAATGAACTACTGTATAATTAAAATGTATAACAGAAATGTGCCAGAAAAAAAAGATAAAAAAAATAAAGTAGATAAAAATTTTTAAAAAACTGGTAAAATAGCAATCATGGAATTAGAAAGAGATAATTTGGGGTTAAAAGTGGCAAGCAAATAAGATAATTTCTAAATATATATATATAGAGAGAGACAGAGAGTGAGAAAGAGATATAGAAATAGTATAATGAATACTTACTTTAGTTTCACAGCTAAGCACCACAAGATCAAATTTCTCACCATGTAGATCATCTATAAATAAATAAAAACTTAATTAAAAATTATGATATTAAACTAATTGGAATAGTTATTAAAATTTTTTATTAAGTTCAACATAACAGAAGGATAGCCTTTCTTTAATAAATAGCCAATCATAACTAATCAAAGACCACTCAAACAACCCCTCATAGATGAACCATGAAAAATAAGATATGATTTGAGAATTTTCCATCAGTGATTTGCTTTCCCATTAAAAATTGCTACATTTCCATGAATCCAATGTAGGAAGTTTAGTTATGTCGGCTATGACTCAACACCTAAGAAAAAATCTTAAGTCTCTTGAAAAAGTTTTACTCAGCCCAGATTAAAACCTCAGGTCATAATAGACATGACCAGCAGATATGCTATCTCTGTGCCATGAGCCCCTTATACTTTTGGCAAGTTATTATAAAAGATTATGTTGTTTTTTTCGATTTTTATTTTTTACATTTCTTTAGTTTTCTCCCTTCTTATAAACTGATTAAATTCTTGAAATTCATTAAAAATTATTAAATGCTTTTTTTAAAATAAAAATCTTTTTGGAATACTGTGAAAGTCAATGAAATGTTAAAAACAGATATTTACTTTAATTAAAGTAATGTCAAATTCTCAATATTTTGTTTATTTTTTTATACTAGTTATCTGATAGTGGCAATGGATTGCAAACACTGAAGCAAGTATGTCAAATATAGCAAAAATAATAATAATTATCCTTTAGATTTAAAGTTTTCAATGATTGTTTTGTTGAAAGAACTCTCAGGTGAAGTTTCTGAAGAGTGACATCTACAATTATATTTAAACTGCTGAAGACTGTGGAAAATATTGACACAACCTTCTGGTATTTCGGTCCTTTGAATGAACAATTCAAATTGTTCTTGTTTTTTGTATAGGTTTTTAATTAAATTCCATCATTGTATTCTTTATTACATTATACAGTTCATCAAACTTGTTTATAATTTATTTTAGAGTGAGTTATTTCTAAGTGCCATGCATAGTAAGTTGCCATAACTTTTATAAAGCAAATAAAAATAAACCCGTCTTTGTCTTTGGTTCATATAAATAAATAGTGAGACAATGATGAATGAAATTTTAATCGTAATATATGATAAGTAATTCAAACTGATTCAAATGTATATTCCCAGTGCAGAATTTCTTAATACACAATTTAAAAATATCTTGAAAAACATATCTCACCATTAATATTAGATATTTAGATATGTTAGAGTGATGTAATTCTCCAGTCACTGTATGTAAACAATATGCAAACTAGTCTCTTAGCATATTGTGTAAACATTAAGAAGATAAAATTGAATTCATTTTTATCTGTACTCCATATAATTATAGAAAAAACAAATGCAGACAAAAATGAAAATACGATGCAATTTATTTTAGCAATTACTTGTACTTATGAAAAATAAAATTTCATTTATATAATTATCATTGTCTGAATTTATTTATTTCTCATATAAGTTTATGTACTATAAACAGAAAAGATTGTATACACCTTTTAATATTTAAACAAGACTCTGCACTTTTGTTTATATATGACATGTGGAGTTTCATCACTGTAATATATTATATAACATATTAATTTGTAAATTTTTAATATTATATTTTAAATGTTTGCAGATAGTTGTAATGTCACTATACATTATATATAAATCAAAGAAAAAAAGATAAACGTTAAGAAAGATTGTTTTTTAATCAATTACCTATTTTAAGACAAAGAATGTTCAAGCCATCGTCTTTAATGTAACTAGCTGCAGCGACCATATTATGAGGAACTTGCAAGGTCAATTCCTGTTAGAATAAACATTATAGGCATGTAATATTTCACTTAACAACAGATAAAAAAACAAAAAGCAAATAAAATCAAACTTATCAAACCATAGTTCAACAGATCACAATATTTAATATGTATAATTACAAATGAACACATCCACTGATCATAATTTGGAGAATGGACAATGATATCAGTTCGACAACAAATAAGATTATTTTTAACTTGTTTGCAGAATGAATTAGATATTTACAAATCTGCTCAGCTATTTTGATCAGACTATTATATATAAAAAGGTCATAGGTAAAAATGTAAATATAGATTTTGGGTTCATCAGAATGTGTAGTTGTTTGTTATTAATAATATAGCACTTGAAGTTTCCACTGTTACTATACCACTTTTATTTTCTAAATTATAAAATGAAGATCTGACCTATATATATATTCTCGTTGTCAATCAAATAATTAAAAATGAATAATGGAAATCATTGTAATGTCTTTATTTCTGAATTGAATCAAATTTTCATCAGCTAGATAGCCATATCCAATCCTGATACTACCAATATTTTTTATAGGCAGCATAAAAATATTTAGCAATATGCTTAAATTTGAAAGTCTTATATACAGATATCTGATATCTATAATCCAATAAAATAAGGCATTTTATGTATAAATGATCTTGCTAAATTATATATTGCTGAAATATAGGAACTAGAAAATCTATAAAAGATAAATAAATCTCAAAATAAATTTCATGATAAAGCAGTTCTCATCAGTTGGCCCAAGTCACAATCTTTTATACACATTTGAATCAGTTGTTCAATATTTATCAATATCAAATTAATATAATTTAATCTAAAAATGGCATATTTCCTACACTCACATCTTTGACACTATTCTCTCTAAATAAATATATTAATGATTATTATTAATCATTTATTAAGACAGAAATTATCACATTATTTTTAATCTAGATACAAATTTTAAATCCAGTTAAAAATAATATATTTGTTTCTTTAATTAATCATAAACACATATTATCATTATCCAACTTCATTCCATTTTTCCCATGAGTATTAGCTTTTTAAATATATTTGAAAGTTCATTTGTACACACATTATTAAAATTTATGAAGAAAGACATCTGAAATATATATATATATATATATATATATATGTAAGAGATTGTGATCTAAACCATCTGAAGTCTTGGTTCAGCATGAAATGCATCTTGGGATTATTTACCCTTTTCACATGCCTATAATTATATATTTCAAGAATTCTGAAGTCTTGGTTCAGCATGAAATGCATCTTGGGATTATTTACCCTTTTCACATGCCTATAATTATATATTTCAAGAATCTGTAGTGGAAATGAAAATTTTAAATATATCTATAAAAAGAAATCACATACAAAAAAAGGTAATGTTGGTGTAGATTAATAATATTATGTTTTTTATGTGTAATAAAAAACCATACATATATTAGTGTTTAACTTAGTTTATCGTTTAAATCTGGGCTAATAATGTTATGATAATTTCTAGTCTAATAAATGATTAATAATAACCACTAATGTATTTATATAAAGTGAATGGTATCAAAGATATAAAAAAAAATGTAAAAAAAATAATAATCATAAGTATATCAGATTGATCAACTGCTTAGCAATAATAGAATTAAAATTAATTTAAAACTTTAGTAATATCTTAATTGAAATATTTTTGTTTTATAGCAATTAATAAATACGTGAATTATTAATAATTATAATTATTAATGATGTATCATATATGTCATTATTTTGGTTGTACATATTGGATGTTGAGGTTTATTGCAAAAATCAATGATTCCTCTGGTATTTTTAACTTGAATATTACTCATTATGATGATCGACAAAGCTTAAATGTTGATCATGGCTGATTCTTTCGTTACAAATATTCATGTCTAATATATACAAACTTATTAATTAAAATATTATCCAATATATAAGAGTTTATGGTATATATATATATATATATATATATATATATATATATATATTCATGAAATTTATATATATATATATATATATATATATATATATATATATATTCATGAAATTTGTGGGAATAAATAAAATCATTATATCTTCAGAAAAAAGTGAATTGATGTATGTGAGAGAGAGAAAAAGATAGAATGATAAAAAAATTAATTTAGCTATTCCATTAATCACAAGTATATCCACATATATGATATATGACCTTTTAGCCTTATTTAACTTATTGCATGCTATTTTTAACTTCTTGCAGAGATTCAAACTTTTTTCCAGAAAATGTATAAGACCTTTTTTTTCATATTTTGTGAATTGAAGAAGTCAATATTGTACCACTTTAAAACACTCTTGAAAAAAATATTATAATACTAATGAGTTTGGTTCTATCATGAAAAATATACACATATTTATCGTAAACACTCACTGAGAAGATCTGTTACTTGTTATAATGTAATTTATTATAACATTTATAATGTAATCTATTATAATAAGAAGCCAGAAGAGCAGTTCATATTGATCATAGACCAGTAATTATCTAAGATTAAAATAATAATTGCTTTAAAAATAGATCTTATTCCAATCAAATCCACATGAAATATGAAATTTATTCTTTATGCTAAATTTAAACAGTTACTGATCAATAAAATTGCTAATTTACATTTCCAGGATTGTCCTGTTACCAAATCATGACATTTTCTTAGGAGTGTATAATGGATACAAATAAATCTATTTTGGGGTTAAGCAAAAAAAAAAATCCTGACTATATATTAGTGACAAGATTAAAAAGTTGGGCCATTTTCTACATGATAGAATAATAAATTGAATGTGGAAATTGATAATTAATATTAAGATTTAAAGACAGAAGATCAACCACATGGTTTTAAACTGATTGGTAGATTAAAGCTGCAAAGAAAATGCAGACTTTGACTAATTGTGGGAACTTTATATCTTTTTTGATGCATTGAAAAAACATGAATCTGAAAAATATTTTAATTCTATTAAAATCATCAATATTATTCTTTTTATATTATAACAATAATATTAAAAAGTATTTGATATATCTATTTATCTCATAATACATCTTCTTTCTTTTCTCATCAAAACTTAATGCAAAACATATGTCTTGAATCTATTTTATCTCTTCATTTAGATTTGGGCAAATATATTCAACTTAGAAAAGTTAAAGCATCTAAATATTGAAAATAGAAAGATTGTGAGTCCTGATGAGATATCTGGAGAAGTTTTAAAATATGGTTAGCTGTATAAATATTGGAAATTTTAGGTCTAAATGGACTTATGAACTTGTGCTGATTCAACTTAAAGATATTTGTATTGCTATAATTTTTAAAAATAAAGAGAATAGACAATATAATATGATTATTCTCTCACACGACTTCAACTTATTCATTGCTATTTCAGCAGTATATCTTTTTTCTTCACATCTCTATGCCACCTATTGCAAATTTTAATAACTAATAGATGCCAAATGATAGTGCTTAATAAATGTTTACCCAGTGCTGTCTTATTCAATATTCCCAGATTAGTTGCAAGCCCTCACTGGTAAAAGCTATAACCTTGAAATTAGTCTGAGCATATTGGATAAAACAACACTGGATAGAGATTTATTAAGCACTACCATTTCGTATCTATTAATTATTAAAACTTACCTCAGATGGCATAAGGGTAGGAAAAAATAGACAATACTCCAGTAATTATCAGAAAATATTATTGAAATCATTACAGTAAGGTAATTTTTGAGAATTTTGTTGAATGAAATACTTTCAGTCATAATGATTCAATGTGGTTTTAAAAAATAAAGAAATATTATAAATGTGAGTATAGTTGCCAGATAAATATGAAAAAAATTTTGGGAGAAAAAGAAGTGATTTATATACTTATTAATTTGAATATGACATTTAACTTGAAATAATTGAGAAGAGCTGTGGCACTGTTGGAAATTTAGTTGATTGTGCAGCAAAATTTATTTCAGGATAAATGAGAGGAAATGTTACTATTAAGGTGGAAAATATGAAACATTTGAAATGAAAACTGGTGTTAACTAAGAATATGTACTTGCTCTAAAATTATTTTCAATTTTTATATCAATTTCCTCTGCCATTGTTTAAAAGCAGCTTACTAAAGCAGAGATCAAGATGAAATACAGATTTTTCTGGTGGAATATTTATTGGATTCTGCATTTGCAATTTACTGCTGATTATGCTATCTTTACCAATTCAAATGAATAAAGACTTAGATTTACTAATTAATTTTTTAAAAATTCCAGTTCTTTATTAGACAGAGAATGAAGAAAAATCTTCAGGAACTTTTAATTTGGATGGTTAACAACTTAAGAATATAAGCCAATTTTAATACTGTGGAAGATCTTTTAAATAGAAAGATGGACTTACATATTGAAGTGAAACAAAGATTTCAATGTGATGCTGATATTTATAACAAGTTAAAAGTCAGAATCTTTCATCACAGGAAAATAACTATCAATCTAAATTTATATGTATATGGAGATAATTATTTTATATAGTTTATTGAATAAAAGTAATATTAAAATAATGTAACATAAAAACATTAAGAATGCTCCATAAAATTATAAAAACACAATGTCAACTATAAGACTAATCTACATAACACTCCAACTTGTTGAATGGAATAATATTAAGTCCACTATTACAAAATCATATACTCAACATATGAAACAAATGAATAATGTAAGACTTTTTTAAAATATACTTTATAGTGAATTTGGGTATGGTTTTGTCAAAGATAAATCTCATTTTAAAAGGTATAATTTTGACTGCTTGGAGAGTTTGCTACTGTTATTGATTACTTTTATTTAAAAGATATGGGTGGAAATAGAAAGGGAGACCTATAATTAGTCATAGTACCCAATTTTTCAGAAAAAAGTTTTTTTTGCAAAAGAAATTGAAACACATCACAGAATATCAAATAAATATAATAATAAACTAGCATATTCTGTGAGTGTGCATTATAATACTTAGTAGGAGTAGGAGTAATAGTGGTAGTAGTGGTGGTGGCAGTGGTAGTGGTACCAGTAGCAACAGCAGCAATACTGCCGCTGCTGTACTGCTGCTACTGCTGCTGCTGCTACTGCTACTGCTACTGCTACTGCTACTGCTACTACTACTACTACTACTACTACTAGTAGTAGTAGTAGTAGTAGTATTAGAACTAAGACAATAGATTTTAAATACCAATTGTTATTAAATGAATATATTATCTTTTTAACAGAGACTTGGTTAAAAGAAGAAATTGATAATGTTAGTATATTTGATGACAGGTATTGTGTGTATAGCTGTGATAGAAATTATAATAATGAAACAAGAGAAGGTGGTACTTTGATTTGTATTATTAAAGATGTAAAGCATAAACAGATATTTATTAATGATAATAATATTGAATCTTGTTGGATTGAATAAAGTTGGTTTAAAAAATAAAAATAAAATATTGTTAGGTACTATATATCTTTGAGCTACTTTGCCAATGAATGATTTAGATGCATATTTGGTTATGGTTGAGAATATATTGGCAAAATATAAATATATTATTATAGTTGGGGATTTTAATAAAGTTGATTATTTACTACATAGCAATAAGGCTCTTGCTTATAATAATAAACTTTATAGATTAAAATAAAAGTGAGAAATCTGTTTATCACTATAAAATTGAGAATGGTGTTATTACATATAAAAAGATTGTATCTGATTTACAAATTATATTTTGTAGTAATTTTACTTTTAATGCACATATTAAATATATTATTAATAAAGCATACAGAAAGACACTATATTTTGAGATATGGGAGATATTTATCTATTTCCATAAAATATAGGTTATTTTTTTCTTATTGTAATACTATTAGAATATGATTCTTGTATATGGAATTTCAATTTGATTAATATTCAGTCTAGAATACATAATATTGAAAAAAGATACAATAAATTAATAATCTGAGAATGTCAAAATGTTAAAACATATTTAAAGAAAAAAAATATTGAAAGATATGATATTGTTGAAAAAGTTAATTGATGGGAAAATTGATGTCAGTGATTACATATCGAAAATAGAATTGAAAGTACCTAGTCATCTATTAAGAGAAATACATATTTTCAAGATTAATAAATGTAAAAATACTTTCTTCAGCAAGTCAGTTATTAATAGATTGCAAAGAGTATATTTTTTGTGATCAGTTTATTATAAATGTTAGAAAACAACTAAACCTTACAATTATGAACACATATGTAAAAATAATCTTATGTATATAATTTGTATTTTCTTATTGTTTTATTTTTTTTATTTATTGTGTATTTCTGTTAAAGTGTAAATTTTGAAATGCACATAATAAATAGATATTGAATTGAATTATTATTATTATTATTATTATTATTATTATTATTATTATTATTATTATTATTATTATTATTATTATTATTATTATTATTATTATTATTATTATTATTATTATTATTATTATTATTATTATTATTATTATTATTATTATTATTATTATTATTATTATTATTATTATTGTGACAGTCAGATGATGTATGTTGGTTTAACCTAGTTCGAATACTAGGCAAAAGTACCTCGAGGCCATCCATATGCGAGATATTAAATCAAGAATACTATGACCTCTGCCCTATTTGCCTATTCTCGAGGCTAATTACGAACAAACAACATTATCTGAGACCCACATAAATTATTTTCTCACCGGCCACAAAGCTTAGCAACAGATGTAGAGACATGGACGGGAACACCTATGGAGCTAAATAGTTAAATGTGCAATAAAAGTACTAAGAAACATGTGTTTTGTGTGCCTGGATCATTGGAAAAGTAAAATAAAGCATTATAATAAAATTAGGAGACTCAATCTTTTGATAGTTAAATAATATGTTTAATTAATGACTTTAAAATATTAAGAATATTTTTAATGGCCTCCGCTATTCCCCTAAATTAATGAAAAACTAATTAGACACTAAAAACAGATTAACCGATATAATATTTTTGTGGTCTAAGTCTTTTCTTCCCAATTTTAATAAAATTGGCAACTTGAATCTCCTCGATAAAGTACAATAGTAAAAATCTTTTGCAAAGCATTTTCCAATTGCTTTGTGCTAAAAACAGACAGTTTAAAAATTATTTAAAATGTATATAGCTAAATCATATATATGTAATAAGCTACTGGCGGACAAAAGAGGCATTATTGAGGAGATCAAGTTGGCAAACAAAGGAAACTTACTCATATGGAATTTAGAAACATAAATAAAATTGGGAAGAGATTTTACATGAAAAAAATTAACTTTTAAACTTAACCGCAATGGAATACGAAATATTTACAAACGTTAGTAATGAAGAATAGAGAAGGAAAAAGGGTTAAATATATATAGATAGATAGATGATCACACAATATATATCTAAGACTAGTCTAATAAAAAAATGGTTACATAAATATAATTAAATACAACATTTCAAAAAGATAATTCAGTGACGCAATTAAAAAAGGTATAAACAAAAAAGGGTAGAAAGTAAATAGTTCAATGGAGGAGAGATATGATTACCATCCTGGTTCCTTGGTCATGTTTCCTACCACATTCATGGCTTGATCCGACCATCGATAGATATTTGCCCGGACAAGGAAAGTGGAAATAAATAGCATGCTTTTATGAAAAGTCCTACAGACATGGCACAGAGTTCAGATGACTATTGAGTGGATACTAAGGCATTTTGATGGTATTTAGGAACCTTCGGTGATAGGCAAAGCTATTTATTTGCCTAGCCAAGCATAGTAGAATCCATCAAATTCATATGACTTTTAGCTTGAGCATGTTCAAACTTCTCCATGATTTTGAAGATGACAGTTGTCTAACGTTTTGGAATAAAATCTCCACAAGCAAAATATGAAAGAGTTCTCCAAAGAGAAATCTGAATGCCAGCAAAAAAACTCTGAATGCCAGCAAGAAAACTTTGAATAATCCAGTCTTTTGTTTTCACTTTTATTTATACCCTCTTTGTCAGCTACCTTCTATTGTTTGTATGATCTTAGATCTTGATAAGCCCACCCCCACTCTCTGTTTCAAGGTAACATTTTCTAAAAATAACTTTACTTTTTTCTTCTAAATTTCTTTCTTTAAACTTTGCATTTTATTAATTAAAAAAGAAAGAGAAGGCCATCTTTAATTTGCCTTAAATGGGCTAATTAATTACAAGCATAGATTCTTTTAGAAAATGTTGGTGGGCTTATCTCAAAATAAATCATACGCATATTTTAACAAGAAATTAACAAAAAATATATTCTTATTTTTTTTATAGTAAAATAAGCATTTTTAAAATAAGCATTTTATTTCAGCAGAATTTTGCATTAACTCATATATATACGCTTGACGTATATATATATGTTTGACTAATATGTTTTACAAGTAATTTTTATTAACAGAAATCTAATCTTAGAATGGAATTTATTTAACACGAAATATTTAAATGCAATACAAATTTAATAAGCATAATTAATTTTAGCTTTAATGCAAAACCCTGCTGATATTGGACTATAAACTTAGTTCAGGCCTACAATACTAACTAAGTTTATAGGAGGCTGGGAAGCATGGATTGGACTTCAGATCCATTGCTTCATTCTTCTTCTTCTTCTTCTTCTTCTTCTTCTTCTTCTTCTTCTTCTTCTTCTTCTTATTATTATTATTATTATTATTATTATTATTATTATTATTATTATTATTATTATTATTATTATTATTATTATTATTATTATTATTATTATTATTATTATTATTATTATTATTATTATTATTATTATTATTATTATTATTATTATTATTATTATCTGTAGAAACTAATTTGTTAACAATTTATGATCATATAGCTCATGCAATTGAAGACCAGCAGAGACTTGATGCTGTTTATTTTGATTTATCAAAAGCTTTTGATAAAGTAGACCATAGTATTCTTCTTCACAAATTATATCAAATGGGTTTTTCTACTAAGCTTGTTTATTGGTTTCAATTCTTTCTTCATGGTCGTACTGCATACATTAAATTTAATAATACTATTTCATCTAATTTTAAATGTAATTTGGGGGTTCCTCAGGGTAGTATTTCAGCACCTATGCGTTTTAACATTTATATGAATGACCTTAAGGATTGCTTAAAATCTTTTTATCTTTTGTGCTATGCAGATGACTGTAAAATCTTAGAAGAATCACATCTGTGTTTGATTGCACTCTTCTTCAAAATGATATAGATAAAAAAATCTGAAGTTTTGCATTTTTCTTATTTCATTAATTCTCACAAAATTATTTCTGTTGAATCCCAAAAAGATTTGCGAGTTATATTTTCTAGTAATGGATCCTTTCTTCCTCATTTGGAAATGATTATTGGTAAGGCTTTAAAAATTATAGGTACTATTCTAAGGTTTGGTTATCATTTCAGTGGTGATACAAAATTTAAATTATTTTTATCATTGGTTCTTCCCATCATTGAATATTGTTCAGTCATTTGGAATCCTAGCTCTAAACAGGGATGTAATTTATTACAATCAGTGTATAATAAGTTTTCTAAATATGTTTCTTTGGGAAATAAAACTGTTGTTCATCTTTCTTCTAGAAGACAATATAGATATATTAAATATCTTTATAAACTTGTTAATAAAATAGTTCTTTTATCTAATACAATTTCTACTGTTATAATTAGATCTCATGTGCATGATACTCGGTCTGCTTCTGTTTGTTACATTAAAACTTGTCATTCCAATGATCTTAGATTTTCTCCTTTGTTTAGGCTACCATCTTTATATAATCAGATTTGTAGTAATATTAATTACTTCAATTTAGATTATAATCAATTTTGTAATGTTATTAAATTTAAATGTCAGATTTGATTGTTTTAACTTAATTTTGTTTATATATATATATTAAATTGTTTTTTTTTATTTTGTTATGTGCTTTATATTTATCCCTTTTATTTATTTGTACTATTAATGTCTTAATAATAATTGTTTATATGCTGATATTTAATTTTACTTTAGATTTTTAAATGTGTTAATTATCTTTTATTGAAATATGGCACATAATTATATTAATAATTTGTCATTTAAACTTATTTATGTATTTATATATTTGTTATGGTGCAATACTGTAATTGGCTTTATGCTGTAGTTTTGTACGGTAAATAAATGAATTGAATAATAATAATAATAATAATAATAATAATAATAATAATAATAATAATAATAATAATAATAATAATAATAATAATAATAATAATAATAATAATAATAATAATAATAATAATAATAATAATAATAATAATAATAATAATAATAATAATAATAATAATAATAATAATAATAATAATAATAATAATAATAATAATAATAATAATAATAATAATAATAATAATAATAATAATAATAATAATAATAATAATAATAATAATAATAATAATAATAATAATAATAATAATAATAATAATAATAATAATAATAATAATAATAATAATAATAATAATAAGGAAATCATTTCACCACCGTAAATTTTGAAAAACTAAGAACTTAAATTATTATAACAATTTTGTTAATTATAGAAGATTGACAAAGGTTAATTATATTATAGAGATTTTCATAAATTCATGCAAAATACTGAGTCATATTTCTGATAACCTTTTGCAATTTTGGTCTCTAGTCAAAGATTTAGGTATTACAAAAAAAAAATACAAAGTAATAATTCAAATTTAGTTGCAGATGATTTGTCTAATTATTTCTCAGAACTTTTTAAACAATCAAAATCTTTTTCCAACTTGAGTGAAAATAATGATCTAATTGAAGAAAGTGTAACATTTAATTCATTTATTGAATCTGATGTTATTTTTGCTATTAAGCAGCTTAAATTGCATTCTAGTGTGAGCCTTGAAAATATTCCAGCTTTCATTTATAAAGTATGTGCTGAATATATTGCTTCTCTCTTGCATATTTTTAATTACTCTTTGACAAATAGTATTTTCCCTTCATCCCTTAAAATTGCTAAAGTTGTACCTGTTTTTAAGAAAGGATCTAGAAATTTAGTGACGATAGGCCCATTTCAGTTCTACACACTGCTGCTCAAATATTTGAAAGATGCTTATATAATAAGATTATCTTTGATGTCAATAAGATTTGACATCAGAGTGACATGGCTTTTTTTCTAATAGGTCCATTGAAACAAATCTGCTAACTATTTGTGAATACAATTACCAATTCAATTGAGAATCAATCTAGGTTGGATGTTATTTATTTTGATATGTCCAAGGCTTTTGTTAGAGTTAATCATAAAATTCTTCTTTGAAAACTTTGTAGATTAGGTTTTTATAAATTATTAATTAATTGATTCTCTTCTTTTCTTAAAAACAGGATGTCTTGTGTGAAGTTTAACAATAAATTGTTATTACCATATCATTGCTTCACTGGGGTGGCTTAAGGCAATGTTCTTGCACCTTTATAGTTTAATGTATACATTAATGACCTAAAAAATTACATTAAATGTTCACATTCTCTATCTTATGCAGATAATTGCAAAATTTTTAGGCATATTTATTTTATTAATGACTGTTTTTTACTTCAAAGTGATATAGATAATTTCCTGAAATGATGTGAATATAATTGTATAAGCAGAAATATGGATAAGTGGTCCATTGTCTCTTACTCTAGGCAATCTGAAGTCTTAAGATTTTCTACTATATTAGTAATTTTAAAATCATAACAAATGGTCATCAAAAAGATTTAGAAACAGTATTTTCCAATAATGGCTCTTTCCATCACTACATTAATTTTACAGTGAATAAATCTCTTAAAATTATAGGAGCTATCTACAGATATGGAAAAGCATTTAATAAATGTACAAAAATTAAACTTTTTATATCCTTAGTACTTCCCATCTTGGAGTATGGCTTAATTATATGAAATCCTCATAACAAAACAGATATCATAAAAATTCAATCTGTGTTTGTTTAATTTTTAAAATTAAATAGTTTTAAAAATGATCATTATATTGACTTAATGTTGAGACAAAATTTCTTCATAAATTTATTTCCCAAAATATTTCTGTATCTAACTTGCTTTCTAGATTAAGTATCAAAAAACAGAATTATAATAATTGTACTTACAATATTTTTGAACTTAAAATTTGTAAGTCTGATATATTAAAATTTTTCCCTTTACCTCATTGGTTGTTTTCTCATCCTTGGTGTTCGCCTCAAGATGTCGCTATTTTTAGGTAAATTCCTAGAAATATACCATTTCACCGGCCTTCACCCGACAAATAGAGGAAATTTTCTACATTATAAATGCAGAAAAGTTCTTACATTATGTTGGACGGAGGAGGTGACGGTGACAGAAGCCAACACAAATGAGACTTCTTTCTATGATAAAACACAGAAAGAGTTCCCGACGGCTGCCAGTTATGGCTTTTTTTCTATGCTAAAAGCAAAGAGAAAGAAATGCCTTGATTGGCTGCCATAGTGATGATTGTTCATCATTTTCTCCTAATAGTAGAATATCTATTTTCTCTGTAGTTTCGTGTGAGAGTGTGTGTATTTGAAGCAGTCATAGTTTTTTAAAATTTGATAAGACGTCTTTTTTTTTTTAATGTGTTGTAACTTACTTTACTGATGTAAGTTTAGTAATAATGTCCTGAAGATTCCATTATGAATGGATAACCCTCAAAAATTGCTTTTAAGGGTGCGGAATGGAAAAAAATGTAAGGATCACGCGAAAGTACCGTTTTCGCGAGAATTCTTCCATGACAAGTTACTTTTGCTATATATATATATACGCACAAACAAAAACAACCCAGTGTCTAATTATTAGGAATTACTTGTCCAAAAAAAGAAAATTAGTCGAGTATTATTATTATTATTATTGATTATATTTATTATTTCAAAATAAGTTTAGTTTTTATATCTACACACTAACAAAAACAACCCAGTTCCTGCTTAATTACTGTCTTAAAAAAAAAAAAAAAAGCAAATTCAACAGGATTTTTGGTTTTTTTCAATGAAGTATTTGAATTATGGTATTTTTTTTATTTATATATATACACAAGATTTACCAAAAAAAAAAAGAAAAGAAACCCACTTTCTGATTAATTACTGTCAAAAGAAACGCAAATTAGTCGGCTATCATTTTTAAATTTAGTATTTCAATAATGGTACCCTTTTTATATAGACAGTTAACAAAAACAACCCACTTTCTGATTGATTACTTAACCCCCCTTCCAAAAAAAAGAAAACGGAAATTAGTCGGGTATCATTTTTCAATCGAATCTTTCAATGATGGCGGGTATCAATTCTAAATTGTAGTATATAAATGATGTTACTTTTGATAGATTTAGAATTACTTCTTGCTTTTTAATAAAAATAATTGATTTTTACTCTTGACCAAAAATACCGTAACTTTAAAAAAAGACACACGTAAAGTCCAAAAAAAATGAGAAAAAGCCCCGTAACTTTAAAGACACACACACAAACTCAAAAACAATCTAAGATTAATAAACATTGACTTATTACATCTTGCTTTTGAATCAAATGATTGATTTACTCTTGCAAAAAAGTACTGTAACTTTAAAAAGACACACATAAAGTCCCCAAAAACATATTAGAAAAAGCCCGTAACTTTAAAGACACACACACAAATTCAAAAACAAGATAATATTAATAAACATTTACTTATTATGTCTTGCTTTTGAATAAAAGTATTGATTTACTCTTGAAAAAAAAAACCTGTAACTTTAAAAAGACACACATAAAGTCCAAAAAAAAAAAGTTAGAAAAACACCGTAACTTTAAAAAGACACACACACACAAACTCAAAAACAAGATAAGATTAATAAACATTTACAAAAATGAAAAAAAACTAACATCATATAATAGTATTAGTTAGTAGAATATTTTTCAAATCTAAGAAATTAGATCTTTTTAGATCAAATCGATCATTTAGGTCGGTCCCCAGAATCGTTATATGTATATGTTTTCGATTAGCATCAACACCATCTCTAGGTGAACACCAAGGATGAGAATACAACCTTTTTCATTTACCCAGAACTTATAATAAAGATTTTGCTAATAAAGACATTTTTAGTTTAGATTTTAAACAATTTACTAAAGCCATCTTAAAAAAATATTATCCTTAATTTTATTTAGTGCAGTACCTTTTTACTTAGTTGTTAATTTTACTATTTTTATATTTTGTTGCTTCTTTATATTTTTATACAATAATTAACTTACTGTGCAATCTATAAATGGCTAAATGCTGTTGATATGTACATTAAATAAAGAAAGAATTGAAAAATTGAATTGAATTATTATTAGTAGTAGTAGGAGTAGTAGTAGTAGTAGTATCATTATTATTATTAGTAATAGTATTGAGACCCATTCAACATAGTTACATGTACAAATGTACTATTACTCTTCTCTCTTTCTAGACTATGAACTGATCTCTGGCCATTGCTTCAATCTTTCCACAATCCTTTCAGATTATGATGATAGAAAGAGAAAGATTAAAAAACTTTATCAATCACCAGGGATACCAATACCATCAATAAAGAGGAATTTAGCATCCTGCTCTCTAAAAAAAATGGCATCTATAGCTTCTCCCCTCTCATTAACATGCAAATTTTCTCAGTATTTATTCATTTTGATTCTCATGATATTCATATTTGACATTACTTATGGATCACAATTCCTCGCTTTCTTTATTCTACTATAATTATAATACCTATTTGTATCAAAAGTATTTAGTGTCAATAAATCTTTTTTTTTATAGTCATAACCCATTTTGTTGTCAAATATTGTAACATTTATCTTTCATTATATTATTATTGTTGTTGTTGTTATTGTTGTTATTGTTTTGTCTTTTTTATGGAGACAGAATGGCCATACTTGTTTTTGAGTGGTAATTACTGGTGATGATTACATTTCATCAAGTTCATATATCTAATATAAAGAAAATATACTCATATAATTGTTGGTTTTTATGCCAGCTTTATGAAGCCACTTATTGATACTTATTGTTCTTATGATATTGCTATTGTATTCAGAACTATTTTTTAGAATATTATAGACATTTTTAAATTACATTTTACAGTTCTTATATTTGTTGATATGGTTTATATCTTAAAAAACTAATGGAATTAAAGTAGGTTTATTATTATTATTATAAAATAAAATCATTAAATGTCATATTACATAATTTACTGTGATTTGTATTGTCTTTCTACATCTATATCTGCCTATCAATCTAAAAAAAACTATCAAGATAATTAAATGTATATATATTATCAAACAGATAAATCGCTTAAGCAACAGGTAGAACTTGTATCTAGAAAAATTTAACTATCAAGACCATCACTCTACCATGGTTCTAAATTGAGCAAGATAAGCCATAAACAAATTAAAAAATATCCTATTAATTAATTTCTATAAAAATATATTAACAAAATGTTTTATATATTTAAAAAATGTTGTTTTAATATTTACACTTTATAATAAAACTTACCTCTATGTCTCTCTGAAGCAGTTGTATTCCTGTACTATTTATTACTATTATACATTCATGCTCTTCTGATAATGTATATACAATGTTACCATCTTTCTAATAATATTAAAAGTAAATTTAAGTACATCCATCAACTTCATTCACAAACATATATATATATAAAATACATATTTTGTGGGTTCATCCGTGTTAAAAACTTTTAATATTAATATACTGACGTTTTGACTTGGTCACACAAGCCATCCACAGAGTTATAAAAGGTAGAAAGACGGTTGTAGAGGCGCTACAATCAGTGATTTGAATAAAATGTTAAAATTCCACCAATAGCAAAAAATGTTAAATTTAGGAATGTTTTTTAAAAAAATCTTTCCAAATAGGAGGAAGTTTACATGTATCATCTCGCTTATTGATACAATCTGGCCTTTTAAGTATCTCAATGGCTTCTCTAATTTTGCATTGGTGGAGATTATCACATCTGGATATGATCCTGGTACTAGAAAAATCAATTTTATGACCTGAATCTATAGTATGGAGTGAGAGTGCTGATGATGATGAGTGTTGTTTAACTGCATTAGCATGCTCATCTCTCCTAACACTGATGCGATGATTACTCATACCAACTCAGATAGTTTCTGTAGCCAATATTCTTTTAAATAGAGCAATTAACCTTTCAGATGAGAGACATCTGAAAGAAGAAATAAATCATAAGCCCAAAATAGACAAAATAGGAAACAAAAAGATGATAAATCAGCTATTAGGATTTGTGTTCCATATGTAAAAGGAACTACAGACAGTATCGGACATATATTAAAATGCTATAATATAGATACAGCATTTTCTGCTCATCAAAAGATCAGCAATATAATAACCAAGCCTAAGGATTCAATCCCTCTTGAATCTCATGGTGTCTATCAAATCTCATGTAAAAATTGTAAAGCTTCTTACATAGGTATGAGTAATTGTCGCATCAATGTTAGGAGAGATGAGCATGCTAATGCAATTAAATAACACTCATCATCATCAGCACTCTCACTCCATACTATAGATTCAGGTCATAAAATTGATTTTTCTAGTACCAGGATCATATCCAGATGTGATAATCTCTACCAATGCAAAATTAGAGAAGCCATTGAGATACTTAAAAGGCCAGATTGTATCAATAAGTGAGATGATACATGTAAACTTCCTCCTATTTGGAAAGATTTTTTTAAAAAACATTCCTAAATTTAACATTTTTTGTTATTGGTGGAATTTTAACATTTTATTCAAATCAGTGATTGTAGCGCCTCTACAACCGTCTTTCTACCTTTTATAACTCTGTGGATGGCTTGTGTGACCAAGTCGAAACGTCAGTATATTAATATTAAAAGTTTTTAACACGGATGAACCCGCAAAATATGTATTTTATATATTTAACCCGTGCAAATCTTCGTTTTAACATATATATATATGTGTGTGTGCGTACAAATAATTAATCAAACAGCACATAAATATGTAACTGACATTCACGCTAATTTTTACTCATGCTCTCAATAGAAATTTCCATAAACTTTCAAGCAGCAATATTAGATAAAAAAAACAAAAATCACTTTCTAGACATATCACGAGGAGTTTTTGAAATTAGTTGAAACGCTCCCAAACATAACAGTACAAATTCTATTTAAGCTCAATTGCTCAATTTGAATAATTTTACAAAAGTTTTCATGGTTATAATCATATTTGAAATTTTTTAACAAGTTTGAACATTCTAATTTCAAATAAAGGACATAGAGAAAAGTAAAGACAAAGAAAAAATTGGAGTAAGATATTCTTTGTGCTTAATTAGAGTATAAAAATGTGATTTCATAAATATCCAGCATCATTGATTTATTCAGTACAAAAAGGTGACCAATAACATGAGAGGTTCATTCCAACTGCTCTCTTTCTAACTTAATCGACTGAATTTAAATAAAATTTAAAAATAGAAGAAATAATGAAGTTTAATTTAGTTGTCTTATTGAATATATACAATGTGTCAATCTGTTATGTGCATATGTATTGTGGATATTCTATTTAAACAAACAATTAAATGAATGATTTGTATGGGTATAAATCAAATTTTCTCCTCTCCCTCTCTAAAAATGAAAAAGGGGCCACCTCATCCTGCTAAATACAAACACAAATTTAAAAAAAAGAAACCCAAAATATTAAATTTTAAATATCAATAAAATAATTAATATTATATAATAATACACACAAAAATTAATAATGAAAAGTATAAACTGAGTTAAATGAACAAAGGTATAAACATTTCATCTAGATATATTTTTAAGAGCTTCTGTAAATTTTATAAGCTAGCTTGAACTTCTAATGCTGCAAACTGTAAATTGTTGAAATTTTTTCCAAAAAATACTTTACAATGAACTAGCTTTTTTGCTTTAAAGTTACTTTCCTGGACAAAAATTATAATTTGACTACACTTTCCTTATTATACCTGAACATTTGGAAGTTTTTAATATATTCAATCACTATATTATAAGAAACATACAAGTTTGGCTACTAGAAACTTCTTGCTTGTAGACAACATCTGAACATGATTATCTACAATTGATGTAATTGGGAAATACAGCTCCTCATTTCAGTGAGTACAGCAATGTAGTGATGCTTTTCCAAGCTGCTGTGGTGCAATTCAATTTCCATTTCTATATCAGGATCCTGCTTTCTGGTGACTATCTATTAAACTGCCATTTAGAATTTCTCTTGCCACTAAGCATATTTGTGTTGTATGAATTTAGTATACAATTACTGAGTGCTGAAATGTTGATTCTCTCTCCAATATATAGGATTAGAATCTCCTATTATTTTCTCATTTACAAATTTGATGCAATAAAATTAGGGCATATTTACTAATTAATTAAATATATATGTGCTATTTAACCAAGTATGTTTTTCTATTTATCATTGTTTCAAACCACACGTAATAGACAATATCCAGAACATCATAATATATATTGTAACATAATCAGGGTGAAAACAATTATTTCTTTATTGGTGTAATAATATTACTTTATTATTTTTTGGGTGCTGAATTTTTGAAGACTAATATCTTTTTAAATCTAAGATAATAAACAAACATCTCATGTAACATATATATGATAGCTTTATTATTTTTCATGGATATATAATGTACCAGTCACACAGACCGGCACACAGTTCAGGCTTCTATTTTGGCATGCCATGGCATTTTGATGGCTTAGGACCTTGGCAGCAGGCAAAGCTATTTGCCTAACCACCAATCATTTTCACGTTCATCAATTTACAATCACTTTTAGCATGTCACATGTTGAAACTTCTCACGGTGATTTCGAGGAATTCAGGAACAATATTTTCTGCTTTTAGAAATAAAATATGGTGACTCACAGCACAGGATCTGCATAGATCAGCCAAAAGAATCAGAGAGATCCCAGTCTTTGGTTCTCCTCTCCTTTTTATACCTTTTGTCAGCTACCCTTCTATTGTTCATGTATGATTTTAGATCTTGATAATCCCCCTACACTCCTTTGTTTCGAAGTAAGTTTTTACTAAAAATAAACTTTCAATTTCTTTTTTATCAAATTGTGCATTTAAGTTTGAATTTTATTTAATTAAAGGCCATCTTTAATTGCCTTGAATGGACTAACTAATTAAACATACATTCCTTTAGAAAATGTTGACAGGCTTATCTCAAAATAAAATCATACACCATATTTTAACAAGATTTAAAAAGAAAAATATATTCTTATTTCTTTTAATAAAATAAGCATTTTATTTCAGCAGAATTTTGCATTAACTCATATATATATATATGCTTGACGTATATATATGTTTGATTAATAGGTTTTACAAGTAATTTTTTTAACAGCAATTTAATGTTAGAACGGAATTTATTTAAAAGGAAATATTTAAATGTAAATACACATTTAATAAACGTAATTAATTTTAGCTTTAATGCAAAACCCTGCTGATATTGGGCTATAAAATTAATTCAGGTTTACAATACTAATTAAGTCTATAGGAGGCTGTGAAGCATGGATCGAACTTCCGGATCCATTGCTTCAATAAGATATAAACAAACATAACTAATTAAGTAAAACAATAATTAGAGAAAAGGCCCACCAATTTACTGTTTCTAGGTAACTACAAATAAATGCAATCATCACACTAGCTATGAAAAAAAATCTAACATATACCTATATATCATGGAATGTTTACTTATTCTCTGGGATTTAAAAAGATGTTAGTCTTTCATCTCAGTATACAAGAAACAGCTACCAGGCTTCAAAGCATATGCACTCAAGGAAAAGCAGATTCAACTGGATTTTTTTATTACTTTGGAAGACAATAGCCATGGTCACATGTCTACCTTTTTTG
Organism: Epiperipatus broadwayi; assembly: GCA_028023455.1. Lineage (NCBI taxonomy): Eukaryota > Metazoa > Onychophora > Udeonychophora > Euonychophora > Peripatidae > Epiperipatus > Epiperipatus broadwayi. The sequence continues at coordinate 8,877,992 of JAQFVV010012410.1, read as the reverse complement.
TGCTTACATTCTTAGATTCAAGGCTCCCCAACAATGAAAGCCATAATGTAGAACAGTGGCTCTCAACCTTCCTAATGTTATGACCCTTTAATACAGTTCCTTATGTTGTGATGCCCCTCCCCCTAACCTGTAATTTTGCTACTGTTATGAATTGAAAATGTTTTCCAATGCTTAGGTGACCCCTGTAAAAGGGTTGTTTGACCCTCAAAGGGGTCATATCCCACAAGTTGAGAAACACTGATCTAGAAACTACTCTAGGTATAGTGTATGAGAAGGCACCAGATAGGGATTAAAATTCAAACCTTTTAGAAACTATTGTTTACTGTAGCTTGCATTAAGTGGAACTATCGTGTGGAAAATTTTTCTTAATTTCAATGACTATGATAATGGCTAGTGTGATGGTTGCAATTATTTATAATTATCTAGCAACAACAAATTGCTGGTTACTTTTCTAAAAATTGTACATAATTTTAACCTATTTTGTCTAGTTATGTACATATAATCATTACCATCATTTTCATCCATTAACATCATAACAATAAACTTCTTTATTTCATCCATCTATCTTATCTCTTTCTATATCTTTTACAATTTCTTAAAATTTTATTTATAACTTCTATTGTTCACCTATTATCACTCTCCTAGAAATATATCCCAGGCCAGGTTTATTTAGCCTTTCTCATTCAAGTACTTTACTTTCAATCACTTGTTGTTATTCCCAACTTAACCTACCAAATGTTTTTGAGTAATTTGAAGTCTTTCTATTGCTTTAAGTTTCAGATCCATAAAAAAGAACTAGTAAAACAGAGTATAAAAATATTATTTTCAAACACATAGGCATATTTCCTTTTAAGTTATATGTATCTAAAACATTTTATTCAAGTTTAATTCCATGATTATTTTCATTCATTATGTATTTTTGTCTGTATTATCTATATAACCATGATAATTGTAGTTGTTAACTTCTTATGAGTCACAATTATCAACCATTATTTTTTACTTATGAAAAAAATGCATTAATCATTAGCTTAGTGCTTTTAACATTCTTCTTTAGACTCTTCTTACTTTCATTTGATAACTCTTGTAAGATTTCTTGAATCTCTAAAACATTATTAGATAATCTGAATAATATATATTTATTTTTATTTCCTTAGCTTCCCATTTTAATCCATAACATAATTCTTGTAAAACTGCTATAACAAGATTTGAAAATATGGATCATTTTTTCATACTCCTTCTTAACATTAATCTTCTTAGTATTGCTATGTAATTAAATTATAGCAGTTGCATTTTGATAAAATATTCTTCAGAATATAACAATATTGCAGATCTTTATCTTGATAATTCTATTCTTTAATCACTTTATAAATGCTTATAAAAATCAAATGCCTTTTTATAATCTATAAATCTAAAGCATAATGATAATTCATTTGCATTAGTTCTTTCCATAACTTCTCTCAAATAGATGGATGTGATGCACAATGTCAAAACTATTTTCAAATCAAGTTTGTTCTTTTGATTAGATAGAATCTAAAGTACACTGTACATGAGTAGTAATTTTCTTGTTAAAAATTTTGTATAGAACTGATAAAATACTGATAGTCTATAATTTGTAATATCTCCATTATTATTTTTTTAATATTAATATTACAAATACTTCTTTCAATAATCTGATTTTTTTTCATTTAAACATTTATACTTTTTTCTAACAATTTTCCTATTTTTTCAACTGCTTTTTTTAAAATATCAATAATAATTCCAACATTTTCTGATGATCATGGGTTCATACTATATAGTTTTTTGGATGTAAAAGAATATCATGCTTGCAAAAATATACAAAGTTAAGCTCTATAGTGGTAAACTACTGTAACCTGGCTGTATGACATGTTATCCTAAATGACAACTAGCCCAACTTTCTAAATTGCTGTTTAAAAATATAATTGACAATCAAACACACTAATGGACTCATGAAACCTAAGAAAAAAATCTATACTAGAGTTATAATAATATTATACATATGTTATACATCTTAAACCAAGAGAAAATTAAGCCATAGATGCTTTAAAATATATTTATAACAAATACTGATAAAAGCAAATGCATACACATTTTGAGTCAATTAAACAGAAAGAGTTTATATTTTATTTGATTGCTAAAAGATCTCAAATTATAATTATTATTATTATAATTAACAAATTAAATATTTTTATTTATATTATATATATGTGAGTGAACGTATTTTTTACCCTGGTAAAAATTGCTATTGTAGAAAATGAGGATGGATTTTTTTTTCATTCTCTGTCTTTATCTTTCAGTTTTTCTCATTAATTTACTGCAATAAAATGGAATACATTCATAAAGATAAATATTCAAGGATGCAATTACAGTCAAATAAAACCTTAGCATATACATTTATTGAAAAAACTTTGAATTGTATTATTATAACGTGCATTTATTCTTGGAATGTTATGATATTCATATTACTTTGTTATTAATAAAATGGTTATTGTTAGCAAGAATACCTATTTTAATTCCATTATTTTTGTATAGATATGTTAAGGATACTTAGCTAACAACCAGAAATAATAACATGGAAAAAATGAAATATTTTTCTTTCTTTAAAACAGCTCAACAATAGATTTATAAAAATATATTTCTTTAAAAAAAAAAAAGGAAATAGTATCTACACTAAACATGTTTTATTATATTTATTTTCAAAGAAAGCTATTACTACAAAATAGTTTTTTGGTTGACCAAAAAAATTGATTTACCACACAGCAGATTACCAAGAAATAAATTATTATTCTCTCACATATAAAATAAATTTTGGTTTGATAATCATATTTATTTTATGATTTCATAGCATTTAAAATAATGTGAAAATATACTTTTTTTACATTTGACACATTGGTATGAGTCCAGTTAGATAGGAACCTTTGTCCTGCTGTATAGTATTATCGTTTTCTCAGTTTTGTCTAACGTATAATTTTCCCATTATAATATATATATATAGCATATTTAAGATATGTTTAAATGATTTCTCATTCTTGGTTAAAATTGCATATTTTTAATTAGAATATATTATATTAAGTCACTATATATGCCTCTTTAATAGATTTCAGAAGTTAAGTTCAAGGTCACCTAAAAATAATCAATTGTAAAACAAAAAGTTGTCGATGAATATTCTGATATGTTGATCTGTATGATTAAATTAATATATATATTAAATGTATGTAATAGTTTGATTAGCCACTTATTTATTTGATAATTGTAGGTAAGTTATTAAATATTACACACACGTGCACATACATATTTATAGGTATTTATATTCACGAAGCAAATAAGTTCGAATATTTAAGTATAATAACAATTTCGTAAGTTAAACTCAGAGTTAAGTGAACAAATTTCTAAACAACGCTCTTTATATATATATCAATGCCAATTTATCGTTTAGACAAGGTCAATCATTTGAAAGGAACTTGCAACCGTAAACGGATGTGATTAATAAATTACAAAAATAGTCGTTAATTTAATTAAAGTTTCACTTCTTTCAAGTGTTACGATTAATTTTTCAATCTCTTATAAGAATACCATGCAGTTAGATAATAAGTGGCTATCTTTTATCTAAATGATAAATTAGCATTAATATTTGAAAATGGGCTTTATTTAAAGATTAAAACGATTCTTTGAGTCTGACTTATGAATTGCTATTACGATAGCATTTTCAGACTTAATTGCTCTATGAACAAGATTATGTACTCATAATAATATTAATTGTGTATTTAACAACCGCAATTTATAGCCAGAGTAATTAAAATTATTAGAATTTACATATGTATCAACGTGAAGAGAAATTCATGCTAAAATACTACAATTTCTTTCAAAGAATTAAAATATCTAAGGAGATTCAAGACATGGCATCAATTTTGGTTGTTCATATTATTAAATTCATAACTATATTTAACTTTAATTGAGTACTAATAGACCACGTTATATTTTACCATTGTGTGTGTAAATAAATATACAATAACACAATTTTACATAAACCCTATGCCATTGAATATGTATTTATGGGTAAGAAATTTACTTTATTAAAAAGTAATTTAAAATATTTTACCTTCCCTTTATCTATAAGTCTCAGAATTATGGTACGACTGGTGGGGTCATAGCTAGAAGTGATTTCAGGTATTAAACCAGCAAACTAGATAGAAAAATTACACATAGAAGAAAATGTAGTCATTTCAGTCATCATTGTAAAGTCGAACAATTATTTATTGCTTTATAAATAATTATCTGAGAATAATTTTAATCTCAAAATTTACAAAAAATTATTATAATTAATATTTTTATACATTTTGTAAAATAAATAACCTAACTAACAAAACAATTTAATGTATTGTAAAACTAGGCATTAGCTTTTATATCTGTAAAAATTCACAGAAACAGCTTAAACAATTTATATTTTGTTTTACAAAATGCTTTCCTTCACCTAAATATCTGTTGGTTTTTAATCAAGGCTTTTTTCAATATCATTTTGCAAGAAATTTCTGAATATTTGTCTGTTGATGAATAATCTAAGGTGGCAAACTATTGATGATATCTATAATTTTACCAGATTTTCAATATAGGTTCCTACTCCTGTTGTTATAATTATCATATTTTAATGTAATTTCATATTTTTATTTTGTTTTTTATGAAAAACTTAATATCTTTTCTATTTTTATTATAATTGTAAATGTATTAATCCTATCTTATGTAGACAATGTTTGTTCCTCCAATTCTGAATCCATATTTTTTTGTAATCTAAAAAAAATCACATGATTTCAGCATATATAATGCTTTTCAAATAAAAAGTCCACTTATTGTACCATAGCATTACATCTATTGTATGCTTAACAATCAACATAAGTTAGATGGGAGTGTTTAACAAATCCCTATTCAGTGCTATTTTTTAATATCCCCAGACAAGTTTTTGGCTTGTGACCATCATCAGTGAAAACCTTTAACTATGGAACTATTGTTCTTGGATTTTTGGATTTAAATGATTTCATGCCTTTTCAATTTCTCATTTAATGAATTAGAGGCCAATCTCATTTTCATCATAACTTAAATCAGTACTGTGTATAAAATGAATAAGTAGAGAACAATAAGTAATCCTGCCTTACCATATTTTGTTTTTATTATAACTTCAAATTTTATATAATTTTTTTTATAAAATGTATTATCCATTCCCTTTTATATGAACATTCTGGAATTTAACATTGTTCAACTGAATCAAATGTGTCACTGCATTCAATACATCAAATATGCTGATGGTTCCGTGGAATGATAAAGTGGCAGATTCTAGAGTTCAAGGTTCAGGAGTTAGGAATCATTTCTGTCATATCCGGTGTTTGAATATCTTATGAACTCCAGAGCAATCATTAGACTGTTTTTATTGTATCAAATATGTGAATAATTTTAGTAGAATATTATTTACATGAAGCATAAAAGATGTAATGACCATAGTTTTTCACTCTCTTGAATTTTTATTCTTTGATAAAGAAACATAAATATCTACTAGTCAGTATTCTTTTAAAAAAATTAATTTACATAATTTGATCATCAGTGTTATTGGTTTCTGATTCAAGCAATTTATTTTTATGGTCTTGTCTTTATTAGCAATAATCTCATAATTAATATAAATTTATTTTTCATTTCTGAAAATTTCCCTGTGCATATCAAAAGCATTTTTATATCTTTGTTATATAACTCTTCTGAGTGTTCTTAATGGGTAATCTTTATTATTTCAAATCTTAACACTTCTTTAGAACAATATATATTTTCTCAAGTGAGTTTATTTTAATACTCATATATTTTTCCATATTATATATAATGGCTCTCTTTTCTATATATGCTATCATTTTTTATGCATATAGGCAATATTTTGAATTAAATAAATTTGATAAATATTTCTGTTTTATTCTGTCTTTTAGTATTTTAACTGTTATCATATTTTTAAAAATTGCCAGTTTTCTAATATCACGGTATTGAGAATAATCTTTTTTATTATCCATTATTAACAACTATCAAAAAATAAATATGACCATTCTAACTTTTAAAAAGAAGACAGAGAAGAGGAAAAATGAATGATGAACCAAAAAAATAATAATAAATATCAATTTAAATTACTAGCTTAATCTTCAAATCACTTAAAATCTTTAGATATTAATGTGGTTGTTGTATTATTCATAAACAAAAAATAAATATAAGTTTTATAATGGCTATATAAGCCATTATATAAAATATAAAAATGAGTACCTACATGACGTAGCAATATTTAGTTTATTTAACTTTTTTGTGTGTGCTACTGTCTATTAATTCCTATTTTCAACATTTCTTGTGAAAGCTTTTTAATGTATTCCTGCAATCTTAATGTATAAGATAATCTCTAAAATGTAAGTAAGATCTGTTTCTTGCATAAAACTTATGCTCAAATTTACCATAAAATACTTTACATAATTTTTTTATCATATGTCTCTACAATTTCTTTTTCAGTATTATTATATTCAGTAAGCTGAAGAAAATACCAATTAACATTATCATCATATTTTCAGAATATTGCACAGCATCAATAAACAAGACTTTCTCCGTGTCTTTATATTATGATAATAAGATTTATATGTTACTTTTATGAAATAATTGTGGTAGAATACTATAAATCTAGAAACTAATAGAATAAAATTCTTATTTAGCTTTTAATCAGTTCAAATTAAAACTTTCATTATTAAATCAATAATTACAATTAGATATTTTGTTTGATTAAAATCATTTATAAATATTTTCAAAACTCAATGGAAAAATAAAGATGGAATGATTATACATCCCTGATTATCTTTCAATACCTTGGATTTTTCACCATCAGTAATATTCTTTTCTTTCACATAATCATGAACAGCTGTTTAATATAAATTAATTTCCAGGAACAACTAGCTACAAACATTCTTCATTAATTGAATCAATTGTTTTTTGTCGAATTAATAAAAGTAATATATAAACCACAACTTTATATATGAAACATTTTATATTTTCCTAATAACTTTTAATGCTTTTTCTAGTCATTCAATCTATAAAAAAATTTTTACACTTATTTTGTTATAATAGAGTGTATATATATATATTATAATGGATAAAATCAAAACAAATATAGTTTGGGGATGAATTTTATATAGCTAATTACTTAGAGTAGGCTAAATGTATATGTGTATTTATGTATACACAAAATACGTATTATTAGTCAAATAATAATTATAATTGAAAACTAAACAGATTTCTAATTATGTGTGTATATTTATATATACACAAAATAAGTATATTAAATGATATTATAACGGTAAACTAAATGTATGTGGGTGGATGCCAATGGCATTCACAATATTTTAGACTAATTAAATAGTTAATTAAAGAAAAAACTACAAACTAACTTATCAAAAAAGTTCGATGAATCCGAGCAAAGGATTAAGATAATGTAAACAAAGCCATTGCAACCCTGAATGTTTAGTTCCTGATCAGATTTAATGATAATAGAAACATTGCTTAAAATAAACAATTTTATGGTAATCGCGTTATCTGATCAGGGATCGAATCGTGTAACTAAAGAGATGACCACCACGTGGACAGTGGATGTCCAATAAAGAGAGTCTACACTAAAAAACAATGAGAAAGGGACATAGAGCTAGAATAAAACGAGACAGGACACTTGCTAAGTGAAGCTCTTAAAAGGCAGATGTGCCATTTCCTCAGGTGCTCCAGTCAGCTCCTTGCTTCACTTAGCCTTGCGGAGAAGTTTACCTCCGGACGTTCAAAAGTAAACTTAGGAACTGTAAATAGGTCGTATTGATCTTATTATTATTTTGTTACGCCTTCGGGCCCTTATTGTTATTTATATAGAGTGTGTATATAATCGTCATATATGTATATATTAAATAAGATTGATTATCTTCGTATAATTCTGTAAATAAATTCTTGTTACTTAAATGTACTTGCCCAGCCGCTTCATTAATTAGCAATTATTTGTAGTATTTCTATTTGCAATCCAGCAGGCGATAGAGTGCCACTGGACACAGCAGAGGACAAAAATGCATATATTTTATGGAGCGTGGTGAATTGTAAATCTGTAAAAACATTTATAAAATATGGAACATAAAAAAGATGTAAAAATCATTTATTTATACTTATCCAGATTTACAAATATGTTTAATTATTAAGCCAGAATATACTAGTAATATGTACCATGCTAAACTTTTTCTTTCATTAAATATAAGGTCCATGACAGGCAACACAAAGAAAATATAAATCATACATTAAAATCTTAATGACTACTTTAGCAGAATTAATATTCATAATGTTATATTACAAATACTTGACTTTACTAATTACTACTTAAGTCTTATAAACTAAAAGTTATGATATGTAATTATATCAATAAATAAATTGGAGTGTAGAAATGGAAATTGAGAACCAGTAATAAAGAAAACAAAGAATTTATTTACATAAATGTAATTAATATATAAACTTTAAATAACAATTAATAAATATATAGATAAATAACTCAATATTTGGTATATGCATAATTCATAATTTAGTTAATGCATGTTTTTTATTAGTTTCATCAAAATTAATAAACAAAATAATTGTTTATGTTAAATAAATTGATGTAGCTGAAAAATATATTATCAACCTAAACTTACACATATGGATTCATTTCAGTACAAAGACATGCATATTCAGGTTCAAACTTTTTTATCATTTATCACTTAGGCTGTGTTTTGTGTATGATATGTTAATTGTAAACATTTTGTTTATAAAGTTATGCAGAGATATTATTATAAGCTTTAAAATATATACCTCAAATATATAGATTTTTATAAAACTTTTGCATTGCAAATTAAAATACTTTCGTGAATACTCATATGATAAATTCAAATAAATTATAAAAATTAAATATGTAAACAATTATTTTAAGTATACTAAATTTCATAAAATAATGAATTGTTTATTAATTAATATCATCTTTATATTATAATGTCATGTATAATTCAATACTAACTTTTACAAGTTTTGATAATAATATTTAATTTATAAAGCGCAAACAGTATTTGAAATTAAACTGAGAGACTGCAAACCTCTAGTGCTTATTAACCAATCAGGTGTTATTAAGAAATGTCTATTCCATATTATCATATACACGCACATCTGTTCCCCAATTATTCTGATCTTGTTCTTAAGGACTAATATTGTGCCATTATATTCTATTACTATATAACCAAAATAGCATTGGGTTTTATTAAGCTATTCTCATTAAAGAGATTAATAAACTAATACAATGACTTAATTAGTAATTTTTGTTTCCTATTATTATCATCATCATCATCATCATCATCACTATTATTATTATTATTATTATTATTATTATTATTATTATTATTATTATTATTATTATTATTGCTTATAATTATTTATTTACTTCAGTAATAAATATTTACCGAGGCTGTAACCTCAAGAATATGCGTGTAAAATGTGATAATTTATAATTACTTCAGTAATGTATTAGACTAAGAATGCATATTTCAATATATATTATCACTCTGAAGAAGACGAACAGTTGAAACTATCAGCTATATTTGGAAGTGTGGAATAATAAAATATTATATTTGATTTATGTAAAGTACATAGATGATTGCTGTTTATTTAGATTACTTTTCTAGAAATGGAAGCAATTTACTCAAAAAATGTTTGAAAATATTTTTACTGAAATAGCAATTAAGTATGCAGGAAAAATAATGTACCTAATCAAATTAATTTATAGCAATTCTAGTATGAACTCCACAATCGTGTAAGCTATCAGTTTAATAAAAAAAATATTACACTGGCCTCTATTATTATTATTATTTTCTTTAGGATAAATTTCTGATCCCCAAATAATAATTTTAAATACCCGAATCTTTCCACCAAAAGTGGTAGCTCAAAATTTTTATTTACATAGTTGCAAGTAGATAAAAGTGATATTCTCTGATAACTATTGCTGTATTCTATTTGATTTTTGAAATTCAATATTATATTTCTTATTATATAAAGTATAGCAATAATTGCATAAGCAAACCCTTTTCAACCTTAATTCAGAACCTTTCCAAAAATCTCACTTTAACTCACATCTTTTCCGTTTTAAAATACTTTTTAAATCTTATAAAGATAGATATCTCCACCCAAATTTAAATGAATCTATAAAATGTATGTGCCATTAATCTTTTTTTTTTTACAAATTACTATTTTTCCTAAAAACATTATTTAGTGCAAACGTGTAAGGCCCTAATTTTAAACTAAAACTGTTAATATAAATGTTATCAAAGGAAAGTAAGGGAACACATGTTAGTCAACATATTTTTAATATTATAGATTATAAATAATTCATAAGATGAATAATAGTAACAGAAACTTCCTTAAAAATAAATATATTTACAAGCAATATCTAAATATAGTTAACCATCCTGTATGGTTTGGTATAGTAGGTAGATTATCTAACTTGGGATCGGAAAGTCCCAGGATAAATTCTGGTGTTCACAGATCTGTTCGTGTGCCAGCACTTTACCAGCAATTGAAAGTATTCAACTTTTTGTATTTGAGTAGAACAAAATTAAACTTTAAAATTTATATCTAAGCTAAAAATTATATAATAATCTGAGGCCTAATAAATAATTAACAATAATTATTAATATAATTATGTTGTCACCCATTTTCCACATATGAAAAACAACAATAAGCATTTTATTGTAACCATATTTTTTTCCACATTTGATATTTTATTATTATCAACATACATAAGCATGTTGCCAAAGATATATGTTAAATTACAAGCTAAAATAATAGTAATAATAATAATCATATAATTTATTGCTGGGAGTTCATAAAAAGTTTGAATACCAGAAGTAACTGCTGTATCCATGTATTTAAATTTCCAGAATATGCAATTCTATCACTGCCCTGAAGCCGTGTAAAGCAATTACAAGCTATAATTGAATAAACAAACTTTGTCTGGACTAAGATGCACTCATTATTCTAAAGAGTTATGGTTTATCATAGGACAAGCTTCATGAAAATTCATAATATATTAATCAAAATAATGTCGACTAACGTTTGATTAATCTTTTTCCCCCTTATTTATATAGATCGTTTGATTTTATTATTATTATTAACATTAAATCATTTATTTGTAGAAAGATCATAAGACAAATAAAATTAAACACAAAATTATTTAATATGTTCAAAAGTAGTCATATTTTTAATTTTAATTCTTTACCTTAGCTTCATATTCGAATATGCTCTGCTTTATGTCTTCTTGATTGATTTCGTATTTAGGTGGTTGTAATTTTGAAGGTTTTAGAGGTCGTCTTCGTTTGCTCTTTTCATCTTTCTTACTAAATTTAGACATCTAAAAAATTAAATTAAATTTTAGAATACAGTATTAAATTTTATTTTACAAGTGACATCCTCATTTTGACAATGTCATCTAGCATACATATTAGAAAATATTTACAATAACTTTTATTAGCCAATAAATTATTTAATTTTTCAGCTCAGCTATAAGTTTTAAATACAATTGAAGATTAATATATCAATTATTAAATCCCACATAAATAATATTTATTTGATATGTTTCTCTTTTCAATACATAATAAAATTTCTAAACTCAACACATCCTTAAAACATATATAAAAAAAAAACAAATGATCACCGAAATGCATTTCTGGCAGAACCAACCTTTATTAATCGGCCCAGAATACTTTTAGGAATTTGATAATTGGTAAATTAATTTTTAATTGAATTTAAAGATTATATCTGGGCTGAAAATTAAATAATAATTTACTATCTAATAAAGTGATTAAACAATAATCTTTAACACCTAATCTAAATCATATTAATAAAATGAACGAATTCAAATAATGTTAAACTTATAGTAGCTTGTTATAGATAAATACTAAACTGTGATGATGAGGATAAATGTAGCTGGGAACCAATTATTGAAGGCTAATTCTGCTAGAAGTGAATATTGGGAATCATTTTCTTTTTACTTATATCTTTACCCATAGGTTTTAAGAGTGTACTAAGTTTAGATATTAAATTTCATAAAATATTTTCTCAAAAATTAATGCTCCTCCATATTATTAATGTCAATGTCTTTATGCATTCTTACTCTCAAAGAAATTTATATATTCAGAAAATAGACTTGTAGTGCTTGTGTTAATAAGTGGCTTATTCATTAATATATGGTTGGTTTTCAAATTTGGACAGAAATTTTATTATGCATTTTTAAATAATATCAATAATAAAACTGATTAATTAAATGGCACATAAGCACAATAATGAATTCACATAAGCTTCTCATACCATTTCATAAAAAAATAACAAACAATACTTCATAATTATACAGAATTTTATTACCTAACAGAGAAAGCTTCATCTTGCCCTAATCTTATACAATACACATGATAACGTAATATTCAAATAAGAAATGTATCACTAGGTCAATGAATAAGATGAGACATATATCTTCTGGGCCATCAATTGCAGGACTAAATACTGTGTAGTTTTATGAGGTAAATGACTGGTTAACTTATTATTAATTTTCACATTTACGTGAATTTTATTAACCAATTTTGTTACACACATTTAAACTTATTTATACATATCCTAAATATATTGTACATACCTTAATGTGTGTTTAATAACATTATAGTAATATTAAAATTCTAAAGTACTGTCTAAAACTGTCAGCTATTTTTGGAAGTTTAGATTAATAAAATATTATATTTGCATTGTTCAAGGTGCATAGAATAGTGTATTAGTACTAACAGACGATTATATATATATATATATATATATATATATATATATATATATATATATCAAATAGAAAATGTTTAATTGGGTTTTGACCTTTTTTTTTAAACATAACTTTAATTTTTATATTATAAATATAATGTAAACAGACCAGCCCTTTAAGAAGAGGGGAGAATATCATCGATAGCAGAGCTATTAACAATACCCATGGTCAGACTGAGCTATGCAAAGCATAACATGATCACATTTTCAGACCATGGCCCACTTAGACTGCTAGATTCAAATCCCTACCATCCCAAGCATTTTATTTGTTTAGAGATAAACCTCAGGCACCAGCTTATTACAAGAAGTAACTAACATACCTGGATGGTAGGCCCATAATCCAGCACTTGAAATATCCCATGACTAGCTCAATCAAACAAGTAATATAGTAAACTGCTTTAATTAGTGGTATTAGTAAAAGAATCGATCGACAAATACTAGTTTCCAAAAATAATTTATTTTAAATATTTAAAAAATTAACTGTGAACTAATTTACATAGAGACAAAATTCATTGATTTTGTCATTAAGATAAACCTTATGGCCCTGCCCACCAAACACTTCTTGGTCTGGAAGAGAGGTTTCCGGAGCATTGATGCCCAATGTGGACTTTGCACATCAGCTGAAGAAACTTTGCAACACTTGTTCTACACATGCTCTTATTTTAGCACTATTAAAAGTCTAATAAGCTCAAAAGTCACTGTGGATATTGGAATAATACTCACATTGAGAGCTGCTTTTAACACCAGAGAACTTGCCATCATAAGACTAAGTATTTTTCTCTCATTTGCATTATGGTTGACCAGGTGCAAGTCTATTTTCAAGAATAGCTCATTCAATCTCCAGCAGGCATATATAGCACAAGTTAAAAAATTTAAAGACCATGATAAAATCTTGGCCATCTCGCAGTTATTTGATGAAACATGGAATAAGGTTCTTTTCTGCTGAAATCCTGCAAAGGCTCACCACACCACAAGCATCATGCAATTTCAACCAGTTATAGATGTCTATGGTCTCATATAGATCAATGAACAATTTTAATTTGTCTAAATAATTTATAATAATGTAACAAGTTTTATCTAATTTATTAAATATTAATTGATAAAAACAAAACTAAGTTATAAATTTATTCAACATTTTTCTCTGAATAAAGTAATATATAACATCATATATAATGCACACATATTATCTATAAACATAAAGCATAAATAAATATAAGCATTAATACATATATTATGCACACATATTTTATAATATGAGCTGCTTGGTTGTATGATTTGGAAAAGTTCTGGGAATGTTTGCTGCTTACACTAACTGCACATAAATAGTTCTTTTTATGCTAGTTATAGAGTTTATTTATTACACTGACTCTGGAGGCTTTAAAAATTGCAATGGCTACAATAATATACTATGACACAATGGGAATAAAGAATAATTAATATTACCTATAGGTTTTCAGATACATGATCCTGATAAGTGGCTGCTCCTTTCTCCTGTGTGATGCATGTTGTACCAACTGGTTGGATTCTAGATTTAAAAACAAATGTGGTTCCTCACTGCATTTCAGTCTGGCAAACAAATGTTTAATGGCTCAGGTTGTTAGATATTCATGGCATCTAATTGGAGACTTTCAGATATGCTAGGGCAGTCAGAGACTGGAATACAGTGGCATACTTATTCTTATTAGTAATGCATATTTTTTCTTGGCATATGATCATTTTGATGTGTTTTTTGTAATGCGAAAATAAAAACCAAAAAAAATTGTCTTTTTTAAATATTATTTAATTTTAAATATTTTTTTAATGTATACAAATTAAATGATAAGAATAAATGCAAAACAAAATAAACAAATTACAATTTGATTCATCTTTTTTAGTTTGCTTTTTATTAGAAAAATCAATTTTCTATCGGAGTTTTTTTACTGGGGTTACGGCTTTTTTTTGTTGTTGTTTACTGCTATTTTTTATTTCAAATAGAATGACAACTAAAAGTAAAATTGTTACGGTTAGGTTTAGGGTTAGTTTTAGGGTTAGGGTTAGGTTTAGGGTTATTTTTCTGTTGTTTGTAATGCTAAAATAAAAAATATCAAAATCCTATTTTTGTAAATATTTTTTTTACTAACATCTATAAAATAAATGGTAACAATAAATGTAAACTATATTCAACAAAGTATAACAGTAGTCGGAGAAAAGAAACTAAAACTTTTTTAAACAATGACATATATAGATATATAAAATGTTTATAATATATGTTTTTATGACATTTAAAAAAAAACGTGTACCATTCTACTTTTTTATGGGATATTTTTGTGTTAATGCTATTTTTTATTTCAAAAATATACACACCGTACAACTTCTTTGTCTCGTGGAATGTTACAAACAGTATGTTACTTGACTCGTTACCTAATTACAACTCACTTTATACATATATCTCGTCAACATTTACTACTTAAAACTTCAATACACTACGGTGTAAAAAGTCTGTTACTTATTACTTTACAAAATCTGAACATTTCAATACTTTAAAATAAAATAAAAATCCAATGAAAACAACATTTCCATCCAATTAAAAAAAAACACACCCTCTCCCCAAGCCATAACCATTTTATAAATTGTGCGAATTTGAAAAATGTATTTTCTGCATAAAACATACATGCTGTACTGTAACACAACATAGCAGCCTGAAATCTGTAGCACTATTAAAAAGTTGTATTATAGAAAATGTGGGTTCGAATGTGTCAGCCATGAAAACGGCATTTTTATGTGTTTTAGCACAAAAACTGTGTCATCCAGTGGGATGTGGGGGCTCTTCGACGAATATCCAAATAAATTACAAGAGAGCTATTATAGCACCAAATTGACTAAAACAAAAAAATTTTAAAAGAAGCACAAAATTTTAGAAAAATCACCACCACACTACTGAACTAACTGTGCATCAATATTTATACCCAAAAAAATACATCATTTTATTGGTGGATTATGCTTTTCACCTCATAACTAAATTTGCATATAACTTCAGTATTACACAATTAAATTTAAAAAAATAAAATATGACTCACCCTTATTTTAAAATATTACTTAAAATATTAATTTTAAATCAATTTTTATACTTTATTAAAATTAATTAAACATTTTAAAATAACTTTTAGAAAACAATATTTATCAATTTATTCCACCCTTTATTTTAATATAACTATTTTTCAAAACAAATATTCAACTTTTATTAACTGCATTCATTTTATAAAAACTATTTAAATACTTTAGGATAGCTAATTTTAATATTTGCCCTTGTGATAGATAAATAAATATATTCAATTCTATAGTGTAATTTTTAAAAGTAATTTTTGAAACTTGGTTAACACAAACACTAGTAAGCACATATATATAACTGTACATGTCACATGACTTACAACTGAGACAGACTGTATCGAAATTCTGTCTGGAAAATATTAAATGTTAATTGCAACAATTATTATATTAAATAAATAATATAATAATAAAATTTGGAATAATAATTTTTAAAACAAACATAGAATTAATTATAAATTTTCCTACCACAAAGATTATTTTTAAAACATATAATATTAAATATAATTATTAAATATAATTTATACTTTAAAATATAATATTTATTTAATTACATGTTTTAGCTATTAAAATTCAACTTTTAAAATATATTTTAAACATTTATTGCTACATTATTTATTATGGCCAGCTTTCCCAACCATATGCAATTAATATACTTAGCTTTATTTAATTGTTTTAAATGTTATTTAGCACAATTTTAGATATTAAATATCTTTATCTTGCTTTAATCAAATTTTTAAATGATTATCAATATAATATAATTATTGTACAAAGAGAACACATCCTAAATTTAAAATTTTTTAGTAAATTGCTGTAACAAGTTAATTCTGACCTAAAGAAAAGGGCACAATATATAATAAATTATTAATCATGCATTGGCATGTATATACACATCTTTATACACATGGAACTGTAAAATTACATAATGCATGTATCTATAGATTTATATAATTTTTTATATATTTAAAGATATATATATATTGTAACGAGCATAGACGTTCATTACATTGTTTTTTGTTTTTTTTTAAATTTATTAAACATGAAAGTAAATTAAAAAGTTTGCATTTAAAAATTTTCTTTAAGAATTAAAAATTGAAATTAAATATCATCTTAAACTCTTATATATTAATTAAATCGCACAGATAATGAAAAATTATTAAAATAAAACTTTATTAAAGAAAAATGTCGTTACAATATATATATATATATATATATATATAATAATTAAATGTGTGAATGTATCATATGTTCATTATTATAAAGAAAAGATGCATATAGTAAATATTTTTATACAAATCTACATTAACAATAACTAATAATATAAATAGAAAAAATAACATTGTTTTTTGTTTGTCAGTATGGTTATAACTGCATAATATTTTTAATTTCTGTATAATATATAAAAAGAAAAGGGGGAAAAGTCAAAGTTTTAACAAAAAATCTAGATATCATTATATACAATGTTTTACAAAAGTTCACAATAATGCATATGTTATTCTAAGGAGGATTATTAAAAGTTGTAGAAAGAAGTTCTTTTCTTGTATTAAATAATATATTTATTTTATAATATTTTTTTGATGTTATTTACTTAATCAGAATAGCCATTATATCTTAATTGAATAATAAGCTAATTGGGGGGTGCTCAAATGCTGTCTTTCATAATACACTACAACTCTCTAAAGTATTAATTACACAATTGGTTATTTCAGCAATACGTATTTCTTGGTGACATAAGGTAAGTACTTGTTCATTTATAAAAATAAAAATAATTTATTAAATTTTAAGTATTATTTATAAATACTTAAACAGCCGAATGGGGTTTATTTCTTATGTCATTTCATGCACATTGTACTTAAATTACCCAATAATGATCTTTTCTCATAAAGATTCCTAAATTTTTCTAACAAATATTTATTTTAAAAGCAAACTGACTTAAGAAATAGAATTATTTCAACTTATTTTTTTATATCTTTTAAATAATCAATCAAAATCAAAAATTGCATATGTATTTCAGATAGTTAAAACTTCTATTCTTTCACACATCCTTAAAACAAATCTTAAAAATATCTAAAAAAAAAAGACATATTACCTCTAAAATGCATTTTATACTGAACCAGCATTTTTCCATTGGCCCAGGCCACAATCTCCTACACGTTTCATCATTTGTTCAATATTTACAAATATCAGGTTATTATAAATTGATCTTTTTAATAATGGTCAAACATAAATTTGAACTATTGTAAATTGGAACTATTATAAATTGATCTATAAATATCGAATGTCTTGCTTTCATATTTTTGAACAATCACTTTAGATAAATAAATTATTAATAATTATCTATTCATACTTTAGCTTAGAGATTATTATGTTATTTCTAGCCCTGATATAAACTTTACTGTATATGGAAAAGGATAAAGTTTGATTAATGACACCAAGTAGTTATATTTAATAAAAAAAACATATGTAAACCATTTACAGAGTTCAAATACCTCTGGATAAGAATGATATGATAATTACTAGTTTAATGAATTATTAATAATAATAATTAATGTGTTTATCTAAAGTGGATGTTGTCAAAAAATTGAAGTGAAGATAGTTTGATACTTATAAATCATGTTGTAGTAATTTGATATTAGCAAACATGGAGCAAAAATGAAGGTTTGACTAAAAAAACCATGATTTTATCCAAATGAAAAGTATCGAGTGCAGTATTAAATGCATCTTGGAGGTCACTTAACTTTTTAAATGTATTTCAAAAATGTCTGATGGAATTGAAATCTTAATTATATCTAAAAAATAACTTTTCAACAGATGTATGATGTTAGCTTAATGATGTTGTGTTTTTATGTTTAATTAATTAAAGATACATTAATAATTAACTAATTTATAATTTAATAATGCGATATTAATATTTAATTAATTTATATGTGAACTAATAATGACATAATAATCTGTATTCTAATGAATTATTAGTAATAATCACTGTGTTTATTTAAAATGAATGGTGCTAAAAGTGGAAGTGCAGGAAATTTGATATTTATAAATTAAATTGTATTAATTTAATATTTTCCTACCATTGTATCTAATTAATAATAATTATCCAAACAATTATTACAGATTATTGTATTTATTTCAACAAATTTTTTATATTTTATTACAAAAGTCAACTTAATTAATGCTTTACATTTAAAAAAAAAGAAATCCATTTATACACTTTTTACTTATTATCCTCATATCTGGTGTCTTCTCTTTTTATTTTTTTCCAATTCTCTCATGAAAACATTGAATTTTCAAGAATTTTTTTTTTCTATTTATTTTAATTTATATACCTATTCATATTATTGTTTAGTCATAATCTTTAAGTGACAACAAACTCATTTCTTAGCTCAGGTCATGAGTAGATGCAGTAAAAAAATAATAGATTTTGTAGTCTCATTATTATTTTTCAAAAGCAATTAAATTCACCATTTTCTAGAGCCATAATACTTACTGTAAGTTTGAGTAATTGATGGATGCTAGATGATATTGTGCCAAAAAAATTCTCATCTTCAAGCCAAATAGATTCTGGTTTTTACTTTTATAAGTGAAAATTGAATTCAAAACTGACATTCATGCATTTATGTATCAAGCAGCCACGATTTACTCTTTTACATTATTCAAGCTAATAACCAGAAATTTTAAAAAAACCATTTCAAACTCACATTAACTCACTTATCTGGCCATATAAATCTGACACCAGGTCAGTTTCTATGAATATCCTATGATATTTCATCTGCTTACTCATGTACTTTGAATCATAATCTTCAATGTAATCAATCTGAATATGGGAATTTTATAGCAATATATAAATGGAAATCCATTGATTACTGAAGCTTATAATCACTGATTCTGGAGTAAAGTTAACCTCTTCTGGAAGCACAAATGTAAGGTATGAGAACATGCAATGTTGTTATTAATATGAATTTCAGAAAAAAATCAATTTTCTAATTATAAAATGATAATCTTTGTTTTCTATTTGAACTTTTCCCACATTTTATAGCAGTATATGCTTATTATAGCATAATTTGTTTATAAATAACATTAGAAATCCTTATATTAAACCAGAGTGGGGAATATCTAATTCAGGAGCCAAATCTGGACCTTAAAAGCTCTCAGTATGGTCCATGGACATTTTCAAAAATTTATATAAATTGTCCTTACATAAAACTTCTATTTAAACATATGCACAGTGCAATTTAAACTATGATGCTTAGGATATTTTACTTGTTTTTATAATGAATTTCACAGGCAAACACATACTACTAAAAATAGAACTCAAATTTCAGGATGGCTATACTTAGTAAGATAAGAAAAATCGATGCAGAATTCACATATTTCATAAGAAATGAGCATAAACTTTTTTTATAGAAAGAAATAGTAAACTGATGTGTCTCATATGTCTGAAAAGTATTTTAGTTAACGAAGAATACAATATTAAGAACTATGATTTGTCAAAACATTCTGATTAAAACAAATTGTTGGTGAAGAAAGAAATTAGAAAACTTGAAAAGAAGCATCATCAAATGGCTGATATGGTTCAGAAAAAAATACAAAAGTCAGAAAATTCTGTGAAAGTAAGATTACATAAATTAAAAATAAAAGCAGAAAATTAAAAACTATATTTTGAAGGATGACTTTTAAATATAGTGGAATTAATCTGTCCAAATCATAAGAAATTCAAGAATATAAATATGTCATGGAAGAATAATTACAAGGTAAATTGGAAAAGTTGTTAATAAATGTGAAACAATCATTAATAATAATGTTGTTACTTGATTTTTAATTTATAAAAAAAGTTTGACCTCATTTAAAAAGGGAAAGCGGAAATTAATCTGCAACTTAAAAAGATTGCCCATCTCAATGATTAGGGGTAAATTAATTAAATTTAAGTCAATTATTTTGCATGCCTCACGAATGATGGTATAAATATCCAATAGCTCTCATCAAAAAAAGTTTCACTACTCAAGCAGTTTTTTCTTAAATATATGCAATAACGTTATTCAATTAAATGCCAAATAAGAATGTAAGCAGATAAAATTATAATAGATATTAACATCAATGTATGTAGTGCAGAATAATATAAATAAAAAGCAATGTTTAATAATAGCCTATTTTTCTTGTAAACTTCTATATATCAAGAAATAAATAGAACCTTTTGGGAAACTCTTAAGTTGGTTTGCTAGATCTAGGTTTGACTCTTCCATATCCTCTGACGATTAACAGTTTAGTGTTAAAATTACAAACATCGACACTGGCTGTCTATCTTTACTGAATGAAAGTATTCCTGTCATTATTTTGAAGAGTATCTCTGATAGAATCTAGCTCATTATTTTCATTTTAACTCTTTGTATATATTTTTGACTTTTTAGAAAAAACAAACCAAATTAAATTAAATCTCCCAATTAACAACACGTATATATATATATAAATAACTACAACCATTAAATGTCTGTATTTTTAAATTATATAATAATAATTCAAACAAATATATATATACATTTTAATCCTTTTATTATAAGCTTCTTTACCATATATATTTAGAAAGTAACAATTTAATCTTACAAATATGTAATTTTATATATATATAAATTTATTAATAGTTACAATTTTCTTTTTAATAATCATAATTTTATAAAATATTTAATAACAAATAATTATTCACTTATTATTATTTATTTATCTCTATCTTGTAAATTTTAATACATTATTTCCAATGATTATCAATCCACTATAGGATAGAGGGGTTTCCAAATTTAATCCAGCTTTTCTGATCTCTAGTTTCTCTCTTTCTTAACATAGGAGCAAACATCACTATTTCATCCATCTATCTCCATGTGATTTCTTTCTAGGTTTTTTACAATTTCTTCAAACTCAATTTAAAATTTTTACTATCCATCTACTATTATCATTTTAAGAATATGGCCAGCCTAGCTTCATTTTAGTTTCTTAAATTTTTCAATAATATCAGTGATACATGTTTGTTTTCTCACCCATGTATTTTACTTTCAATCACTTTTTGTTACTTCTAAGATACATTTTTCCACATTTCAATGAATGATCTGAAGTCTCTCAATGACTCTTCTGTTAAGTGTAGAAGCCCCAGATCCATAAATAAAAATTATTAGATACAACTATTAAAACTCTACATTTTTAAACATATAAGCATGTTTCCTTTTATATTTTCTATCAAAATCACTCCATTTAAAATTGATTCTATGATTAATTTCATTCATTATGTTCCCATCTGTATTAATAATCTGATCGATATTTTTGTAAGTGTTAACATCTAATTGATGAATATTTATTTTCTTTTTTTGAAAAAAAATCGACTGAACATTATTTTAAGCATTTATATTTATTTGACCTTTCTTACTTTGAATTGTTAACTCTTAGAACATTTACTAAAACTCTGAAGCACTATTTGCAAAAACGATCACATCATCTACAAAAATCTAAATAACACAAAAACTATTCATACAATAGTGCCACTCAGTGCAAGTCAGAGTAATAAATGAATGCAGGAAGGTTTGTGTATAAAATCTCTTTCTAGTGCCTACTCATCGAATATCCCCAGACTAGTTTCTAGCTTGCAGTTTTTATTAGTGAGGAGCCATGGATCTGAGAGCACTGTACCTAGATCTTATGATCCAATGCAATTCTCCAGCAGCCATTTTTTGCCTTATTAGCTAACTATAAAGCTTTGAGACCTAAAATAAAAACACAATGTTTTTAATTTAAGCTTATTAGCTTGTGTAGTCATATAGATCTAAACTCAGCTCAACATCCATACTTTCTACTGTCTTTGGTTCTTTAATAACCACAGTCACCATTATCTTATTGGGCAGGATTGGTATTAAACCACTAAACATCGCATGATTACCATTCTTTATGCTTACACAAGCTGTTTACACAGAAGCTAAACTCTCCATACAGTAGCACCACTCAATGCAAGCTAGAGTAATCAGTGGATTCAGGAAGGTTTGTGCATAAAATACCTTTCAAGTGCCTACTCATCCAATATCCTCACATTAGTTTTTAGTTTGTCATTTCATCAATGAGGAGCCTTGGATCTGAGACAGTGCACCTACATCTTAGAATCCAATGTAACCCTCCAACAGCCACTTTTTACCTTATTAGCTAACTATAAAGCTTTGAATCAAAATGAAAACAATGTTTTCAATTCAAGTTCATTAGTTTGTTTGTATAATCATTCAGTTCAGCATCCATAGATTTTGGTGTCTTTGGTTCCTTAATAATCAACCCTAATAGTATTGGGGAGAATTGGAGAGCTTAGCCTCTGTGTAACCAGCTTGCATAAGCATAGAGAATGATGATTATATGATGTTTAGTGGTTTAATATCAATCCTGCTCAATAAGATTATGGTGACTGTAGTTATTGAAAAACCAAAGACACCAAAAAGTATGAATGCTGAACTGAGTTCAGAATTATATGACTATTCAAACTAATGAGATTGAATTAAAAACATTATTGCATTTTCATTTTGGACTCAAACTTTTATAATTAGTTAATAAGATAAAAATGGCTGCTGGAACATTGCATTGGATGCTAAGATCTAAGTGCAGTGCTCTCAGATCCAAGTCTACTCACTAATAAAAACCACAAATTAAAAATTAGTCTGGGGATATTGGATTAATAGATACTAGATATCACATGATCACCATTTATGCTTGCTCTTAACTGATATTAAAACAGGCAAAACTATATATATATATATTGCCACTCAGTGCAAGCCAGAGTCATCAATGGTTGCCAGAAGGCTTGTGAATAAAATTCTCATCAAGTGTCTACTGATCTAATATCCACAGACTAGTTTCCAGATTGTGGTCTTTGTCAGTGAGTAGCCTTGGATCTGAGAACACTGCACCTAGATCTTAGTATCCATTGCAGCACTCCAACAGCCACCTTTTACCTTATTAGCTAACTATAAAGCTTTCATCCAAATGAAAATTCAATAATGTTTTTAGTTCAATCTCATTAGTTTGAATAATCATATAGTTCTGAACTGAGTTCGGAGTTTTTGGTGTCTTTGGTTTTTCAATAACCAGAGTTACCATAATCCTACTGAGCAGGATTGGTATTAAACCACTAAATATCACATGATCATCATTCTCTATGCTTACACAAGCTGTTTACTCAGAGATTACCCTCTCCAATCCTGCCCAATAGGATAGTGGTTGGTTATTAAGGAACCAAAGATATCAAAAAGTATGGATGCTGAACTGTATGACTATAAAAACAAACTAATGAGCTTGAATTAAAAACATAATTGTGTTTTCATTTTGATTCAAAGCTCTATAGTTATCTAATAAGATAAAAGGTGACTGTTGGATGGTGGTTGCATTGGATTCTAAGATCTAGGTGCATTGCTTTCAGGTCCAAGGCTTCTCCTTGATGAAACCACAAACTAAAAACTAATCTGGATATATTGGATGATGCACTAGAAAGGGATTTTATGCACAAGCCTTCCTGCATACATTGATTATTCTGGCTTGCATTGAGGAGTGCTACTGTATAGAGAATTTAGCTTGTGTAAGCATAAAGAATGGTAATCATGTGATGTTTAGTAGTTTAATACCAATCCTGCCCAATAAGATTATGGTTACTCTGGTTATTAAAGAACCAAAAACAGTAGAAAGTATGGATGTTGATCTGAGTTTAGATTTATATGACTATACAAGTTAATAAGCTTAAAGTGAAATATTATTGTGTTTTTATTTTGATCTCAAAGCTTTATAGTTAGCTAATAAGGCAAAAGGTGGCTGCTGGAGAGTTGCATTGGATCCTAAGATTTAGGTGCAGTGCTCTCAGATCCACAGCTCCTCACTGATGATGGCCACAAACCAGAAACTAATCTGGGGATATTGGATGAATAGGCACTAGATAGGAATTTTATGCACGTTTTTGGCATTCATTGATTACTCTGGCATGCACTGAGTGGCAATACATATATAGAGTTTTGCAAATGCATCTATTGATTACTCTGGCTTGTACTGAGTAACATTGCTGTATGGAGAGTTTAGCATCTGTATAAACAGCTAGTGTAAGCATAAAGCATGGTGACTGTATGATGTTTAGTGGTAAAATCTACATGACTTAAATAATATCCATTTATTTTTACTTCTTTGGATTTTTCGTTTTAATTCAAAATATTTTTTGTAAAACTGCTATAAAAAGTTATGTTAACCTTTTTGTTATTAACTATGTCATCTAATTATTACAGCTGCATTTTGATAAATATTCTTCAGAGTATGATAATAATCTAGGTCTAAATCTTGATAATCCAATGCTTTAATTAATAGAGAAATTCTTATAGAATCAAATGCCTTTTCATGATTTGCTATCCAAAGCATAATGGCATTTCATATTCATGAGTACTTTCTATAATTTCTTTCAATACTTTAGAAAAAAATATAGTGCTAAAACTACTTTTAAATCCAGTTTGTCTTTTTGCTTGATGAAAATCAAAAGTCCACTCTAGATAATTATAATTATTTTGGTAAAGATTTTGTATAGAATTAATAAAAGCTTGACAGAGCTGTAATTTCTAAAATATTCTTTATCAACTTTCTTGAATATTAATATTACTATTGCATTTTTTCAATCATATGGCATATTTTTATCATTTAGATATTTGGTATATAACTTTGCCAACAATTTTTCTGTTTCTTCAAATATTTTCTTTTAAGATAATAACTAAAAGTCCATCATTAAATGAAGCTTTCTCTCTTTTTATAGATTTAATTATATTCATTTAAAATTTTATGCAATTCAAAAGGTACAGTAGAGGAAACCCTGTTTTCTTATTCTTTATTGATATATAATTTTTATAGAGTTTTTTCACAAGTCATAATGTCATCACTCTTTTTAGTAATAGTCCCATCTTTTTTATTACTACAGAAATAAGTTTTCTACTAATATCAAAATGCTGTTTTATACTTTAAAGACGTTTATTCTCTTCTGAAACTATTTTCACTAATTCACAAATTATATTTTCTTGTCATTATTAACTCTTTTTCGTACTGTTTTACAAAACTCTAAATATTCAATTTTTTTTTAATGGATCACTTTTGTTGCAATTCTTAATAGTATATCAATTGTTTTCCAATTAATTTTATTCAAATCTGAACCATTCTCAAAATCTGCTATTAATTTAAAATGATCTGCAAGTTCTAATTTAAATTCCTTGAAGTGTCTCTCTAGTTTTGCATTATCACATATCTTATATCTCATTAATTGATTATTATTTCCTGTGTTGAATCTATTAAGAACATTTCAATATTAAAATATAATGTTTTTTCTAGTCAAAACTTATTTCATTTCTAATGTAATTTTATTTAATTGTTTCCATATTCTTTCATTTAGCATTTTTTTGCATACTACACATTTCTTTTTCTGTCACAACAAAACAAAATTTTCTCACAGCATTTTCTTCTTTCAGATCATTTACCAACTCTAGCATTAAAGTCTTCAAGAAAATTTTAAAATGATATTTAGTCTAATCAAAATGATTTTGTACATCCATATAAAACTTATCTACTGCTTCATCACAATGAGAATTTATCAGGACATAAACCTGAATTATTTGCATATGGTATCTTACCATTCTGTCTAATATATCATCAGTCACCATAATATTCTGCCATTTTTTATTTATAATGAATCCCACTCCACTTGTATTTCCAATATTAATGCATTTGTAATACTTTAACTTCCAAAATGCAATTATTGTTTCATTTAATATTAAATAGTTCTTCTTCCAAATGTCATCACTGAATGACAGCTTTAGAACTCTCTGCCTTTGGCTACCAGCCATTTGGTTGGTGATCTTACAGCCTTTTGGGAATAAGTTCCATAATTTGGGTTTATCTGTTATGATTATAAATATCTATTTAAAAAAAGTTCATTAGCACACACTCATCCTGCCTTCAAAAAACACAATTGATATTTCAGTTAAGAATTATCAAGCAATTAAAAAGAAAATACCATTATGTTTCTTAACTTTAAGTTCAAAAGTAAAAAATCCAATAAACTCATTATCTTTAGATAATGCAATGTGGTGAGCATGCTATCCATGTTTTCTTACTATATGAATGATCATATAGTAATGACAAGTGCAACAACAAGAATGTATGGTGTGGAAATTAGAAATTTGATCTGTTCAATTCCTTTAAAACTTCAAAACAAAAGATCTGCTGTACATGGCAAACTTCTTTCTTTTTTTATTATCACCCCACCCTATTTCATTTTCCAATTCTTTTAACAATGTCAGAAATCTCTAATTTGTTTTCTTATTTATACAACTGGCATTTACTTTTTCTTTATTAATTGCTGCTTTTTTTAACCTTGCCATTTCTGTGTCAATATTTTTTTTTGCATCCAATTTAAAAACTATTAAAAATGAATGATAAAATGTATTAAAAAACTTTCTTTTTCAGACACTAACATATATGTCCTACTATTTGATCAAAATATTCAAACTACATGTAATTCTAAAATTAACTTCATCCATTATGTTTTATCTGTATTATTAATTTAATCAAAGTATTTATAGTTAATTGTTTTTCATTCCTTATTTTTTCTTTTTTGAATATATATTTAGTTTTACTGTCAATAGCAGTTCTTTTCACTCTATTTTAGAATCATCTACTATAATCTTGAATAATCAATGAATGCCAGAGGATGTAGTGTTATACTATCTCTATATTCAGACCTGTTTCTGCCTTTTCCTCTCATCAGTGAGAATTAAATTAATAGTCTAAAATTTAAAAATCCTTAAGGTTTTCAACCCAATAAAATTCACTTGTATATTTATCATTTGTATATTTTTAGAAACCTCAGTTTAATGCCAATTGTAATTTACCTTTTATCCTTTGATTAAGAAGATTAATATCAAAAATATATATGATTTTCTCATATGTTTATTTATATACTTTCTAAGAATAATTCTTCTCAGCCTACTCTAAATAATATAGTGCAAAAGTCACACATTGATCTGGAAATGGAAATATGTATCATCAGATATTAATTGATTATTCAAAATTTATCATAGATGGCTTTAGAATAGTATGAAAAGCACTACTCCAGGAAGTATATGATAAACATTAATGATATTGTTGTTATTATAAAAGATATGCAACTTACCCCACATAGATACAAAGACAGCTAAACACTTTTGAGGACTTTCTGTCCTCATACTCATAACCATGGAATATAGGTGTAAATGTGTATATAATCAAAAGATATTCAAAGTTTATGCA
This sequence comes from Epiperipatus broadwayi, assembly GCA_028023455.1. NCBI lineage: Eukaryota > Metazoa > Onychophora > Udeonychophora > Euonychophora > Peripatidae > Epiperipatus > Epiperipatus broadwayi. Next base: position 8,849,672 of record JAQFVV010012410.1, on the reverse strand, counting down.
GACTAGATGGTCCATTTCTTAAAAAGGGGTAAGCAATATTCTTTTAGTTGGTAGAATTGTAGTTATTAGCTATATATCAGGTTTCCTTGATCTTTCCCTTAAGAGTTGTTTCTCTCATTGCTCCAGATGGTGGCCTTTAGAGACTCAAATGTATGGCCAGTGATGTTCTGGTGTTCCAAGAAAATTGAATCATACTTGGGCTTATCTGAAGTCCTTCTATACAGATATCAGTGTTGTGAATCTATTGGCTGCTACTCCTCCATGAATGTTCACCAATGCCAAGTTACGCAAGCCAAATACTCAGCTTAGATTGTTATATTTTGGAGGTATGAAATATTGCAACACTGCTAAAATGATTAACCAGTGGTTACCAGATCATCTAGGCTATGGCAATTACATTATTAAATCCTTAACTTTATCAACTGAATTAAAGGCTCTCAACTAGTGGTGGAATACAAAACCTCTTCTCTTGACATAACACAGCTTTATGACTTTATCAACAGGAAAATTTACATTAACATTATTAAGAGCAAACTCATGTTCATCAATTACTCACCTAAGCAAGACAACTTCATTATTGACTTCCTTAAGATAACACTATTGCTATGTTTAACACTCAGCACTATTATATGACTGATGGTTGACCTATGGGTCTACCCCTTAGCAGAATTGTGTTCAGTATACATCTTAATCACCTTGAGTGCATGCTCTCCCTATATACTTCACACATACACCCAACTTTATTTACATTCAATACATAAATGACATCTTTATAATTGATCCTAAATCTTAAATTTTTGACATCAAAATAAATCTCGAGTTAAAATCAGTATTATAGTAGACCTCAGAGTAGGAAAATCATCACAGAGAATTGAAGTACCTTAACATCCAGTTACAGAGAGATATTCCTCATCTAAACTATAAGATGTGCATTAAACTACCTGAAATTAGAGGCTTTACACACTCCAAGCTTTTATAAATTTGCCAGACTGTCTTTTTTTTTTTTACAGAAACCATCTCTTATGGATGTTTGACACTTTGTGAAAAACTAATATTGAACAATATTTGAAAGACCTAACTAGTGTAGGCTTTAAATACAACAAGGCTTTAAAAGTCTTATCATAAGAAGAATTCAAATCTGCTTAAAGATAACAGACCTGGATTCTACTTCCCTATATCTCTTTGAGCACCAAAAATATTAACAAAACTATCTTGCCAACACATCGCATAGCTTACTCCAACCCTCCTTCACCTAACAGAGTAATAAACAATTCCAAGGATAGACTTGATATATACCAAACCCCAAACATTGTATACAAAATTCTATTCTTACATGCAGAGTGCAATGCCATATATAACAGTGAGTCATGTGCACCCCTCTCTATTTAACTTTCATAACACCAATATCTGTATAGAAGAGCCTCAAATAATCCTGAGCATAAGTCAATTTTTTGGGAGCACCAGAACATCTCTGTCCATACATTTGAGTTTTTATTGGCCACTATCTCATGTATTAAGAGAAATTATTCTAAGTGAAACATCAAGGAAGCCTTGATATATAGCTAATAAATACAATTCTATCAACCAAAAGGAATCTTGCTTTCCTCTTTCTAAGAAATGGACTATCTAATCTGCTTATATTCCAAGATTATTCTAATGCTGTGAGTATGGAGGACATAGAAAGCCCTCTAAAGCACTTAGTCACCTTTGTATTATCATTATTCCTTTGATTGCATTTCAGCGCATAAATAATATTGCTGTTAGAATTAGTCATACTTTATTGTTTCTATCTGATAGCTTTTGTAACATTTCTTCCAGGCAGTAAAATTTATTTGCCAAAATTATATACAACATCTATCAAATCTAAGTATTATTAGGAATTAATTCTCTTAGTAATGATATTTGCAATGATTTGTAATGATTTAGTAAATATAAAATTCTGATAAAAATTGGTATACTGTATTTATATTTCTTAACATCTTTTTTTAAATTATTACTAATAATATCTTCTAGTTATCTTATATATCATTATTATTTAGCTATTTGGTATGGGTAGTCTTTCAACAATTTCATTTCTTTACCTTTTATTTCTAAAACGGAAAAAATGATTTTACCCTTTTTCATGTATTTAATTTCAAAATAAATTTTTTCATATAAAAAGTATAGAATTTCAAGAAAAAATCCCAAATGATTTGTAACTTGGAAGATCATAAGATATTTGAAATTAGGAAGTGTCAGAATTGAATTACATTCATGGATCTTTACTACTTTATTTTTTTTCATTAAACCATAACCAGGCAGTATTTCAAATTATCCATTTTTATTGTATATGATTTATCATTATAGTATAGGAATTATTGTTTTTCTCTTCTTTAATTAGACCCTTGGCACCATATTGAATTTTTAAAAATGGACTTAAACACAATTTTCACAATAACTTCAGTTTTAATAATGTTAGAGCAATAAGCTTTACATTGATCAAAATTAAAAAAACTAAGGAAAACAATATGGCTAAGACAATTAATGATTATCATTAAAAAATAATGAAAAAAAAAAGAAATTTCAACATATGAAATAATTGTTATTTTATTGTTTGTTCATACTTTTTAATTTAACATTAATTAAGTTTAAATTACATTTTATTCATAAATTTCTTTGTATTCCTCACAAAATTCTCATTCAAACCATATATGATAATTCTTACCTGAAATAATCCATAGCTTCAGAATCTCCAAAACTAGTCACATAAGAATTTTTAATTTTTATCTTGTACCCCAAAAGTCAACAAATCTTATGGTGTCTATAAGAAAAAGATTCATCCTAATAAAAAATACAAAATAAATGATTTCCAGAAGGTGCATATGCATTTCTCATCATAGAAATTGGCTTCTTGTCCATCCAAAACTATAAATTAAAGGCTACTGTCTGTATTAATGATAAAATGAGTTTCATCTCTTCATTTTATATTTTTTGTATACATCAGTGATATTTATATTCTTTGTGCACACCAGTGATGCTATCTTGTTATAATTATTGTCTTACAGAGATAGATTTGGAAATAATGTGATGCCAGATGTGGCAAAACTTCCAGTTCCCCTGTATGAGTAGCAAGGCATAGACAAGAATCAGAATTTGATTCTTTGCCTGCATACAAATTCCATGTGGTATACATAACGATTGTGGCTATTACCACACACATCACTTGAAACCTCTCTTTATTGGTTTTAAGAGTTTATATTTTCATGTGATATTATGACCAGTGAATTGTGTGATTGCTTTATCAACTGCAACCTTTCTGTACATCTGATAATCAGTCTTAAAATTTACATTGCACTGCTCTACAATACCTTAATTATATATATATATATATATATATATATATATATATATATATATATATATATATATATATATAACACTCCCAACACCACTCATATACATTACATGAGTGAAATGTCCAGGCGCCAGTTCTATTAATAAATAGAACAATATAATAAAATTTATAATACAAAATTATTACTGAGACTCTATATTTAAGTTTATGTTCAGCTCAGCTCAGTGGGAGGCTATAGGCAGTTCATAAGATATATGATAATAAATGAATAAAAAGAAGAAATATTATAAAATATTCAATATAATGTAAATTCCTTTGTTAATTAATTGTATGATAAAGAATCATAATGTTTACTTAGTACAGTCTATTAAAATATACTTTAAACTTAATTTCTTCCTTCATCCAAGTATAACATATATCAGCTTGCTATAATTATACTCTTAACAATTCTATGACTTGGCATATTATAATCTAAACATTTACTTTAATGCCAATCAAGAAATAAACAATAAGATCTCAGGGAATTTAACAAACACAGTTGAATTAAATAAACTACATTGGCCCATAAGTTATAATTATAAAGTATGATAAAATATAATGAAACAAATTGACTAAATATTTTACTGTGTTTCAATAATAAGATAATGACAGAGATGGAGTACTTTAATCTCATATCATCATCTCACAAATATACTGACCTGGCAACCTTTCTAATACGTTTATCAAGTGGCAAATACTCTTTATAATGTTTGGATTAAGAAATACAATATTGTCAAACACTAGCAAATTTAATATTATAACTCTAAAGTAATATATCTGTTTTATAATAGATTTATGAAATGTGGAGTTGTGGAAATGGAAATATGAATGTACACAAGAATAACTCAAGAGACAGTTCTTAAGATTTTAAATAACTAAACAAATCATTTATTATAACAAATAAACTTGGTTTAACATAATAATTACAAATGGACTATTTGTTTTACATATATTTAGATTATCTAATAATTTTTTATTTTATTTTTAGCATCAGTTTGGGATTATCCCTACTATCAAAGCAAATTAATAACAAAGTTTAAATATCCTGACTTCGAACACAGGCTTTGCCTACATGTTTCATCTATATGACAATAAATAAATAACATGCTATATTATTAGCACAAAAAAAATACTTTTGAGAGGATATTACTCTTGATTAACCAAATAAATCAAATTACTTATATTTGGCTTTCAGCAAAGCAACTTTCTCTAATTGACTAATAATCACTTTCAATTAAGTATACCTTTCATTTATAGCACAAAATCATGTTTATTCTGATGATTTGATGATTGATAATTTTATTTAAATAAATACACTGTATTTTAAAATATTTATTTCCGGTTTTAATCTTAATACTTTATACTTCTATTAAATGAATGTAGTATATTTCAAAAGCATTTATGTCTCATTTTAATTTTAATAATTCTATACTTTATATACGCGATATTATTTATATTACGGGTGTGTATGTACGTTCAAGCAGCAATAATGTACAACAATCTTTTCTATAAACTCTCCATTCATTAAGAAAATATCATACAATTATTTTATTTCGAACAATGTAGTAATTCATCAAAAAAATGACACCAATACTACATCAAGAGTTAATCTAACAATTTATCTAGCCACATATTAATTAACACAAAGCTATATTTTTATGATTATATATACTATACGTTACAAGGGGAATCTACATGAGGAGCAGATAACTCTTACCGAACACTTCTACAATAATTCATCTGATTCTAAATATACCTTTGGTGGAGAACATTTACTCAACACCAAGAATCCAAGGAAAACGTCACATAACTTCCTATGCATCATTTAATCATACTTCAACAATAACTCATCTACTGCTAAATACATTATTGGTGGGGAATTATTCCTCATCACCAGGGCCCTAAGAACATCACTTCAAAAAAATATCATTAATCATACGCATATAAAATAAACTAGGCTCTACTCATGGAAAATTATCAACATATATTAAATAAGCAAGATCTTTTATCCCTATAGACATTACAACGAAATCAGATTTCTTTCTATTTTCATAGCTTTTCTAAATATCGAACATTATAAATACACGCTGGCAGATAAATACATACAGATAATATATCAATCCGTTCAACTCAGTACAATACGACAATGTATGAAATTTATGCATAAAATATTCACAAACTGAATTTTATCAAACAAATATTATCATTGTGCAAAACAAACACACACCCGCGAATAAAAAGTATATATAATATTAACTCTAAATTATACACTAAGCAGGTAATACGATAATTAAATATTGCATTAAGGCATAACTTTTAATTTAATAAACTTTAGATTACTTTTTAAACTTTAACGGTTCTAATTATTACAACAAACTTTTTTTTATATCTAACAAACTATTTCTATTATAAGTTCGTTGATTTAAACAAAGAACAAAATTTTCACTTTGAGATAATAAAGTATACAAAATAAATGTAAACCTCTCTAATAATACATTAAAAAAAAAACATTTCTTTCTTTTACCTTCGTAAAAGAATAATAATACCTGTTTGAACACAATCAATTTTTACCAGCGTACTCCTCATTTAGATACGCTTCAGAGACAGTCTCGAAAATCAAAATAACACAGATTATAAATGACATAATAATAAATAAAGCCTATCTACCTATCATATATATTAATTATGACAAGCAATAATAAATAAAAAAAGAAAGAAACAAAGGTTATTAGTTTTGTAATTTAAAATAAAAGTTCACTTGCAAAGCTCGGTTCCAGGATTTATGAAACAATATGGGACACATTCCAAACTGAATTTAAACTAAAATGCACTTCTGCAGTATAACTTTAAAAAAATATAAGCATAACTTAAATATGCCCAGCACCTTTCAGTGTTCATAGCATATCCATTCGAGGTACCAAATCATACATAAGCAGTTAATTTCTCCTTTATTATACTGAAAATATATCGAATTCTCCGTTGTAGTTCTGGACTAAATATGCAATTATACTTAGTATTTTCTGAATAGCATTTAACACTTTAAATTGTCCTTAGTAATTCCATAATTAATAATGCTTTGTTTTATATTCCGTCCTTATTGAAGAGAACAAAAATTACCCGCATTTCTGTCCTTCTATTCAATTTAAACAGAAGTAGCTTACATTTTATTTCCTTAATTTTAAAAATACGTATTAGCTCCAGAAATATCAAATAAATGAATACTATTATCTCCTTATGATGAACTTAAACATAGTATGATCTATCAAAATAGACACATCCTTAAGTCTATGTATAATCTTCACAAAGAACACTACACGAAAAATAGTGAGAAATCAAAATATATTCTATAGAACAGTTTTGCATGCATTTTCCATATATATATATATATATATATAAAAACATGTTGCTTAATGATACAACAATAATATTTATGTAAACCATTCTTATTTAAAATGGCAATTAAATGAAATAATGTAGATTGGATGTTATTAACACACATTTTTAAAAGAGTAATAGTTATAAAGGGATTAATTCAGAAATGTTTAAATCGAAGAGAGTTAATCAAACCAACATATCTTTTTTAAAACCTTAGAATTGCATTTTTTTAATTTTTTTTTCCATAATAAAGTTCTGAAGCTCCTTTGGAAGTTTTTACTTTAAAGTCTTTTCAAAGTCAATTTGATTTAAGCAGACTGGCTTTAATTTTTACAATACATGAACCATTGTTTACTGGTTACAATTACATTACAAAGAGCAAATCTTAAACTGGAAATCTTTTTTTAAAAAAAACCTCCTTTTAGCAAAGTTCATTTGCCTTTCCCAAGGTTACTCCCTCGCATCTTGCTAACTAACTAATTACATATGCAAAAACAAATCTTTTCAAAAAAAAAAATCATTTTGATTTTTAAAACTAAATGAACACAAGAAAAAAAAATACAAATAATAAAATAAATTTAGCTTTTACAAACTTGAAAGAAAAATGAATATTAATTAACTATCAAATAAAAATGATTAATAATTTATTCAATTTATAAAATAATTCATTGATCTAACTATCTATTAATCATTGGAAAGAAATATATATTTGTTAATTATTTAAATTAACTACTGTAATTTAAATGTTTTTATTGTGAATGTACTATTGTTTGCTGTTATTAAAGATGAAAATGAAATGAAACAATGCAAAATCATACATGCATACACATGTACTACAACCTAAATATTGAACCATTTTAACTAAATATAATTGAAACTGCTATTAACTGTTGACAAAAAGGATAAGAATTAATGAATAAGGATATTTGAAACCATTCAAATAATACTACAATAATATAAAATAACTTTGCATCTTTCCAACAAGATGTATCAATTCCACTAATAAACAACCCCCCTTCCTTACATTAAATACCTCATTAACCACAATAATACTAATAAATACTTATAAAGTGGTCTATAAACTGCATAAGCAATCCATATTTAAGCTTTAAACAATCTCCAGCAAAAACTTTTAAAATTCTAAGGCTATTTCATTTTTTTTCTATACAATATAACTATTTAATGCAGATACAAAGTATCTTAAACCCTTGTGCCCATTCCGATGGCCACAATATATATATATAATTATTTATTTATTTTAACCATGCCATGCATCATTCTCACTTCCAGATAGTATATGATATAAAATAAAACGGGTTAATAATTAATAAATAAAATATTCAACATTAATTATAAAATATTCACAAACTCAAATTTAAAATACAAATAAGATTCAGTTTATAAAAATAAATTTAATACATATTTAATATTTTCATGAGACTTGGAAGTGAAAATACAGGTGACAAGATAGATTACATTGAGCCAATATTCTACAGGATACTACCTCAATGGCATAAGAACACTATCCCCCCTTATTACTATTTCAAATAACAAACTCATAGTATTCTTATGACTTTAATAACTTTTACTCACGCAGATTAAACTAATAATTAAGTCCTAATCTTCTATTTATAATAATCTAGCTCAATAAAATCTCAGGTTCATAAAATTTACTCTAAGTTAGTTAAATTACGGTAGTAAAATATGAGAAGGGATTTTATGTCATAATCTGCTACACTTAAACTGATAACAATAAAATAATAATATTCTTCATCGTATAACTAACTCTGTATATCTTTTCTTATACCATAATTTTATTACCATAAAAAAATAATAAAATAATATAATATGATCTTATATCTTCATGTAATAATATAATAAATACGTGGTAGCATTTGATAATCTGACAAATAAAAGTGTGTTGCAACTGATAGCATATAATTCAATATACTATTGTGAGAATTAATTTATGACCAATAAAATAATGTAAAATTATGATTACTTAATTAAAAGAATACCAATAAAATATTTAAATTCTTAAAATAATTCTCTATTTATCTTTTTGTGCAAAATTATATGTTTGTTTCAATTATTATGAATATATTGTGATTTCATGCAGTGTAGTGGAGAAATAAACAATTCAGACACAAAAATTTTTGAAAAAACAAATTTTAACAAAGTTTATTAATAACAACAAAATAAAATAAACCATTTATGTACACTATTTACAATGGATATCCTTATTTTATACTTTACATTTTTATTTACTGGGTTATAAAAATAATTTATACTTAGTTAGGTCTTTATTTAGACTTAAGACAAAATAAAATGTTACCATTTGGTTTCTCGTTATGGTTAACTTATTACAAATATATTTATTTATTTTATTAATACAAATATTTCATCCTTAATATTATTAAACTATATTTTTCTTAAAAAAATACATTTGTAGGAAAAATATTCTACAGAAAACAAAAATTAACATTATAATGAGTATGGATTTTCTTTAAAAAAAAATTAAACAAATTTTCATCTTGCAATGTCAAAGATGTTACATAAAATATTTATCCGAAAACTCATTACTAGATTTTAGTAGATATCACCTATTACACTTTGTTTACTAAACACAACATATTCCCATTTAGCCTTACTTTGGTATGATATAAGTGTAACTATCGATATATTCCTATTATTCAATAAATAAAATTATACTATGCCTATTCTTTATATCATTTATTTTATACTATTGTATTTTAAAAATATGCAATACTTATTTTTTTAAAACAATAACATAATAAGCATTCAAAAGTTATTAACATTGTAAAGAAAATATCTTTGTTTAGATACTCTAATCTAAAAATTTATATTTCATTTCCGAAATAAAATTCAAAATATATTTTATGACTCTTTCCTTTCCTTTAGGATTCATTGGATCTTCAATTTCAAGTTATAAAATTCTATTCCTTCTAAGCAAATAAACCAATCTCATACAAAATGATAGCATAACCTAAGCTCTAAATTATTTACCATTTCTTTTCAAAAAATATCTTACTGAACGATGGAGTTACATGAAATATAGATAGCGAAAACAGATGCATAGGATTTAAGGAAGAAAGCTAGAGTATCACTTATAACATATCTCAAAATCATGGCACAGTGCATTAACAAGAAATGGAGGTATGATCTTTGCCTGTCTAATATCCTCCAATACATAAACGATGTTAAAGCTATTCCTTCAGCTTTATTTAAAACATCAAATATCTAAAGAATATAAATACTGTCCAAATAAATATGTATCAGTCATAGGGCTTTGTTAACTATGCTGATATCTACACAAAGACTATAAATATTTTTCCGATTCCTTATTACATCCTATTTTTTAAAACATCATCTTGGTTTCCTGTCTACTCAAGTACTTCCAAGCCACTATCTCATTAATATTTCTCAAGATTTTCCACATCTTATATCGATAAAATAACTATCTGTATTTACAAAAACAATAAATAAAATTCACTGATAATTTTAAAACAATCTAGCTGTTCCACAAGAAAAGTTTGCTTATTTCATTATTCTGTATGCTTAATCATATACAATCTAGTCAGATAATATTTGAGTATCCAATAACATGAAAGTTTTAAAAGAATCACACAAATATTTGTTATTATGTTGGATTATATCACTAATATAAAAATCATTGTATGCATATTTTCAAATCTATTCTAATCTCATAATGTTTTTAAAATGTTGTATAAAAATGTGTTACATATAATTAAACATTTATACTCCATTCTTACTATTCATAGATAATCTAAAAGATAACAAAGAATATACATTATACATTATTAATATTCATTATCATTACCAAATAATCTTTATCTGGCCATCATTTTAGTAGGCTTCCTTCATCCACTGGATATAGAACATCTCATACATAAAGAAAATATACATCCATACACTTTATCTAAAAATATTCTTATCTAAATTATTAGATTATTATATTATAAAATTATATGTTATTAACAAATTAATGTTTTATATTTTCCTAATCTTATATAAACAACATTTTACATTTAAACTAAGTTAATAAAATAAAAATAAAAACTATAATTACTTATTTCTTCCATTAACTTTTACTTGACAAACAGTTCATGATAAAGTTCGAAAAATGTTTATTACTTCCTTTAGAGTTTTTAAAATGTTCTCCTCAAAGCGTGTTAAAGTTTAAAAATAAAAATAATTATTAATCCATTTTAGTAAAGTTTATAGAAAATAATCCTGGGTCTTTACTGTTCAGAATGATAATTATTAAACTATAATATTAAAGAATTATTCCCATGAAGTTTCTTAAATATTCTCTGCCGACGTATCTGATGCATCACTCCGTTCAATTTAACTTAAGTTATCCAGTAAACTTTTATGTACTATATTTGTATTTTCATGGATCCATCTTTTATTCATCTACTATATGTTCATTCTTTTTTACATAGGTTTTATTTCTTAATAAAGTTCTTTAAAACAAATACTTCTAAAGATGCGTTCTCTTTTTAAAGTACTTCTGAGACAAGAAGTTTTATATATCACAACGCTTAAGTAAAATCTTTTCTGTAAGCTCTTTCTTTAATTCTTGCAAAAAAACATTTTTTTTTAAATGTTTCCTTCAAAAAGGACTAAACATTTTATTCCTTTCATTATGATATTCTATAAACAATTCATAATATATAAGTATCTTATTCTTTTTTAAATCACTTGAATAAGCTTATAAATAATAATGCGTCTCCATTTTTTTTTTTTTTTAGATGGCAAATAGCTTTCCATTGCATCCGTATAATATCCATTCTGTGGTTTTTTATGTACCAAAACAGTTCTCCGGTGAAGCATTAATAAAATAGTATCCATAAACATTCTATGTATTTTTATATTATTATAATTTATAAAACCACAAACACACAGACCTCTCTCCAGAAAAAAATTTTTTTAAAAAAATAAAAAAAAAAACCACCCTCCATATATAGTGTGTAAAAAGAAAAATAAAGGGTGAAGGGAGATGGGAAAAAATCCATTTGGAAGGAGAGGTAGAAGGGGATTTTGTCAGCTTCATTATTGGGAGGGATGATATTGCTATGTGTGTTTATAATTTATATACATTTTATTCTGTAGTATATCAATTTTTCATTGCGAAATTTTAGTTTAAATTTAAATAAAATACTCCTGGTAAGTAAACTGTTAAAAATCAGCCAATCATTTTGACAAAGTTTCCAAAATATATTATATTTTAAACTCTTTTAAAAGTATATAAAAGTATCCTATTAGTTATGATAAATGAAGTATAAGAGAGTACTATAAATTGACTAAATAATAAAAAATTTAAAGATTTTTCACCTCAATAGCTTCTGATATTATTCAGCTACCTAAGTATGTTATTAATTACCACTAACACATTATTAAACTCCCCGATACCCCCCATGCAATTTGTATTTATATTCTAGAGAATACATCATTTGATTGGCTGATTCTCACTTTTAGTTTGAGATCAAATTTGTATATATTGCAAACTTGCAGAATTAAATTTTAAAATAAAAATTTATGACATAATAAACCTTTGAAATATTATTTATACTACTTTTAAATCAATTATTATTTTATTTAAATTATTTAAACATTTAAAATAACTTTTAAAATAATTTTTAATAACTTATTCCACTCTTAATATTCAATTTATCTATTTTTATTTAAACAAAATATTTAATTTTTTTTTTATTAACTGTACTTGTCTTTATGATACTATTTTAAAACATTTAGAAATAACTACATAATATTTTAATATTCACTTCTATGACAGATAATAATTCTATTCAACTCTATAATATAACTTTTAAAATATTTCAAACTTTGTTATCAATTCAAACAAGCGTGTGTGAGAAACTATGCATTAAAAGTCACATGATTAATAATTTAAACAGATAATTTTCAATCTATGTCTCTTTATTATATTATATAAAATAATATATAAACCAGCAATCATCAGTTGGTCCAGATTATCATCTACCACACATATATACTATAAGTGCTCAGATATATATTAAGATAGACAATCTTCATACTTTAATGGACAGGTTCCAATCTACTACACACTCCAACTCCTCAACCATCCATCCAATTAAAAATCTGATGATGGAATGCTCAAAGGCCACCCTGAGGCTGAGATTCTTGTCACACCCATGTTGACCTAAGGTCAATCTGAACCCCACATGTACAGGACATAATCCATTTAATACACATGCAAGGATGCGCAGACATCTCTACAATGTAATAACTGAAACACAGACTTATTCTATACCTGTGTCTATATATGTAATATATAGGGTATATGAGCGCAGACTCTCAGATGACCCATCACTCTCCACTCCATCTAATAACACTGATACACTCAAGCACATATATGTTGAAAAGATAAATAATCACCAATATATGTATTTCATGCTAAAACAGCAATCATCAGTTGGTCCAGATGGATGATTGCTGGTTTAGCATGAAATATGTATATTGGTGATTATTTATCTTTTCAGCATATATGTGCTTGAGTGTATCAGTGTTATTAGATAGAGTGGAGAGTGATGGGTCATCTGAGAGTCTGTGCTCATATACCCTATATATTACATATATAGACACAGGTATAGAATAAGCCTGTGTTTCAGTTATTACATTGTAGAGATGTCTGCCCAGCCTTGCATGTGTATTAAATGGATTGTGTTCTGTACATGTGGGTTTCAGATTGACCTTAGGTCAACATGGGTGTGACAAGAATCTCAGCCTCAGGGTGGCTTTCGAGCACCCCATCATCAGATTTTCAATTGGATGGATGGTTGAGGAGTTGGAGTGTGTAGTAGATTGGAGCCTGTCCATTAAAGTATGAAGATTGTCTATCTTAATATATATCTGAGCACATAGTATATATGTGTGGGAGATGATAATCTGGACCAACTGATGATTGCTGGTTTAGCATGAAATACGTATATTGGTGATTATTTATCTTTTCAGCATATATGTACTTGAGTGTATCAGTGTTATTAGATAGAGTGGAGAGTGATGGGTCATCTGAGAGTCTGTGCTCATATACCCTACATATTACATATATAGACACAGGTATAGAATAAGCCTGTGTTTCAGTTATAAAATAATACAATAACATAAAAATTTAAAAAATAATTTTGAAAATATAGAATCAAACACAATCTTCGCTATCATAAAGCTTAATTCTAAAAATATACGATTTTAATTGTGATTATTAAATATGATTTTATAAATCTAAATATAACATTTATTATATTATGAGTTTTAAAATTTAACATTTAAATATACTTCTAAATATTTATAGCTGTGTTATTTATTATGGCCAGCTTTTGCAACCCTATGCAACAATATTTTAAGCTTTACTTAACTACTTTTAAATGATTCACTATAATTTTATATACTACATATTTTCTTTAGCTTCAAATTGTACTTTATAACATAATTAACAAAATATAATTAACATATTAAAAGAACATATTCTAAAATTTAAAATTTTTAGTAATTTACTGTAATTGACTATTTATGACCTATAGAAAAGGGCACAATATATATATATAATTAGATACCAACCAGTAACCACCTAAACATTCACAGTATATATATATATAATCATTGTTATACAAACACAGACATGCAAGTACAAACATAAACACACTAATACATATACAAACACACTTATAAATTACCTTTTGAGAATCATTATGTCTAAAATATAAGGTTGCCTCAAACTTGGATCAGAGCCCCAAAATTACAATGTACATAAACAATTACATTATATTTGAATTGTAATTTATATACTGCAAATAGTGATACAAATGCAAACACATTAAGAAATTCTAATTTATAAAAATAATAAAATTATGTAAATAGAAAAATTTTAAATAGTACATAAATAAATAAAAAAAAATTAAAATTGAATACTTACAATCCCCAAAATTACGTTATATATCAGCCATTACATTGTATTGGAATATAATTATATATTACACACACAAATACAAACCCATTAATAAATATATTAATAAATTATAATTTATTAAATATATGTAAATAAATCATTTATTATAGCACGATGTTTGTAAACTGTAATATTTAACACAGCATTATGCTGTTGCACATGCGCTTGAAGATTTTAACTATAAATGAATGCATACTAACACTCAACCACATGATATCTTTTCGAACCCAAACGCTTTTGTATGGGCGAATCTTAAGTGTTTGAAAGTGAAAGCGTGAATATATTAAATAATCACTTTAAATTACTATTACATGCTTGAATGAAAGACGCTAATGAAATTTACTAGAATTTACAATATGTCATTCTTCTTATTTTGATATTAAATGTATGTAAATAAATCATTTATTATAGTGCGATGTTTGTAAACTGTAATATTTAACACAGCATTACACTGTTGTAAGATGATTGTATTTATGTAATTGAGGTTTATTTATAAATATGTATTTCATATTGGTGTTGCAGATCCTTGAAAATGATTGTATGAAGATAAAAACAGTTGAAACATTGGAGTTTTGTATTATATAAATATATACTTATATTATTTGATATTATAGATATATATATTCAGTATTGATATTAAAAATAAAGTTTTTGAAAAGAAAAAGAAGGATTTTTAATTTGTTGATATAATTGGAATTAATCCAATAACCTTATACTCTAAAGTCTGATACTCTACCACTGCACTAAACTATGCAGGGCAAAATACAATTGAGTAGACTTGTTGTTTAGGAGTTCATAAGAAGTTTGAGCTCTAGAAATGCCACACCTGGAATCCATCTGAGGACTGTAGGTTTCAGAGCTCACACAGTTGTAATCCCTTTATAACATTTTGATTCTTAGCAATTTATTAATTTTAATAACATTAAAAATATTTACATTAGTGATTTTTTTTTATCTTGTGATTAGTAAATAGATTAAAAGGTATGTCTATTTATATATACTGTATATGTACACATATTCACTGAACATATATATAATGATTAAGTAAATAGTAATAAAGAAAAAAGAAGGTAGTAAAATAAAAAAAGATTGAAAACGTATTAGAAAGAAAGTATGAAATATCTAAGGTGAGTTTTTTTTTTTTAAAAAGTTTGTTACAATAAACTTGAACATTGATAATTTTTAGTGTTTGTACTAGTATATATATACAGTGCACTTATATATTATTGCGCTAACAATAATATACATCAATATTTTTAATTTCCTACAATGCATTTTACAAATATAGATCATCATGTACTCCATTGTAGGCATGAGAAAATCATGAAATATAATTTTATTACAATATATATTATGTTGCCTTAAGGAGAAAACATTAAGCAAAGATTTGTACATGGTACAAATATTCTAGATGAAATTTTAAACAAGACTAAAAAAAAAATGTAATAAACATTTAAAAAAAATTTGTTTAGTTATTAACTTACAGCAGTAAACATACCTTAAATATTGCGTTAGTTTAAAATGAATTATTATTAATTTCAGCCATGTTTTTTTTATCATAATATCACGTGTATCAAAACTGATATCAGTTTTAAAAAGTTTTACTAATAACTTTAAAAATAATTAACAGTCAATATGGCCTATAAAATTATTGATTTATTTTTTTAACTAAATTTTTTTTTTATATTTCAATCAATAATTCTGAATATATTTCATATTGTTAGACATCAAATATCTGATGTAAACAGAAACTGACTGATATATAAATTTATATGCAACTTTGTATCTTATTAGCACACATTGACCGATATAAATTCATTGTCCTGAGTTTTAGATGCAATTATAAAGTCAAACTTGAGAGCCAAAAATCCATGGATTATAACTCAACTCTGCGCTTCCGGTGCCCAAATATCATATGACTTTCCTGATGATAAATAAATAGATTATTTTTATAAATTTAATAAATCTCTGAGGAATGTTTTTATTGAATTTGAAAAACAATAACAGGAATATATGTTCAATTCTTAATTAATGCTAGGAATAATTCTTTAATTTAAAAAGTTTGATTTCTTAATTTGTGATATGATATTTGATACCAAGCATATTTTTTCGAGTTTGTTATGTGCATGTATATCGAAATAGTTATTGAAATATTAAAGATTAATGACTACTAATAAAACACAAAATAAGGATTACTAATAAAGCTTAAAATAAAAATAATACATGTATGTGTGTAAACATGTCTGAGTATAAAATCCTGTTTTTACAATCTCATCACAAATATAAATGTAATTTTAAAAAACTATTTGAATGTGTGAATTTATAAACATTATTGCATTAATTTATATCTCGTTTAAATTATATAATTAATATATTTGTTTGCACATATAGACACTTATCAGTAACTTTTCTTTATGTGACTAGTTGTCAAGTAATTCTTATTTTATTAAACAATTTTTATTATTATCACATACTATTAAATACTTCTTAATATTTAAAATATGTTACCATGTAACTGTGGTAATGTGAGTGACACCACATAGCCACAAAATAACTATTAGTTATGGGTTTAATCTTTTATTTTTAATATCTAATTTGTTTAGAAAGAGTGCTTATTTATGTAAAATATGGGGCTTCTCATGAACCAAAATGTAAAAAGAATATTTGTATATGTGAATTAAAATTATGACAGTTTGGTTAGAAAGGTAATCAAATAGAAAATATTTCATGATTTTTTCATGCCTACAATTACAAATAAATCAAGTCAGATGTCACGTGACCTAATTTAAACAAGCTTACCTACAATGTAGTACATGATGGATATATATTTATAAAATGCATTGTAGGAAATTAAAAATATTAATGAGAAGAAACTTTAATGAAGAAGATCAGATATTTTAGTCCAGATGAAATATTTAAATCATATAATGTACTTGTTGAATAGCAGAAAAGATTGGATGTTATTTGAAATATTTTTGTTTTCCAGTTTATGTTTACTAATACCATTTTTTCTTTAGCTAACTAATTAACAAGTTGATAACAAAACTGAAAAATGTGATCTATCAGCAATTGCATAGTTGGGCAGTGAATATTCTGATTTATCACTTATTATCTGAATTTCTTGAGTATAAATACCACTTTGGATAGGTGAGTGAAAGTGATAATTCCATTAGATTTATTCACATATAAACAGTCAGATATATAGATATAAACATATATTTATAAATAGATGAATAGATAAATAGATGGATGGATAGATGGATAAAAATGGACAAGTATATGGATAGATGGATAAATAGATAGGTAGATAGACAGATAGAGAGATACATAGACAGATAAACAAATAAACAAACTGATATACAAGTATGCAGACAGGCATACAGACAAGTTTACAGATAGACATGTAGACAGATAGACAAATAGATATATAGACAGGTATACAGCTCAACAGATAGATAGATAAACAGACAAACAAATATAGACAGTCAGATAGAGAAAAAGAAAGGCAGGTAAATAGACAATTATACAAACTGATAGACAGATAAATAGAAAGGTAGACAGATAGATAGTCAAACAAATAGACTGATATGAGGCAAGCACAAAAATAGACAATAGATAGTAAGACATCTATGCAGTCAAATATAATAATAAATTCAGTAAGAATATACTCATAATGATTCAATCTTTTAGATCTTACTGACAAGAAATTTTATAGAGCAACACAGGCAATGTTCCTAATTCAGTTCATAACTGTATAAAATACACAAATTTCTTTTACTTATAAACTTAGGGAAATTAGCATGTAATAATTTTCAATATTCCTAGACCAGATTTTTATTCACACATGCACATAAACCTGAAAGTCAATCATATTCATGTACAGTACCTATACATGTATAATAGATTGAACTACTGCCATTATTATGTAAAATGTAAAAACACTTGAACACATTAAATGCTCTAATATAAATCCAATAAACTAAGTATGCTTTCAATGCATTAGCATAATATTAATGATTATTATCACATCAATATTTTATCATTAACATTTAAAGCAAAGCGTTTTTTACTTATTAGAATGCTGTTGGCTGTCTGATATATCATGTGTTTATTTTTATGCAATAAACCAGGCTTCATTACTTTTCCCCTTTCTGTCGCTTCTTCTTCATAAACTGCTATAAGGAAACTAAGACAAACGTAAGTTATGAAAATAATACAGCATTCGCTTACATAGAGAAAAACTAAAATTATTAAAAAAATAAGTCTGTATTTTATTGTTATAAAAAGGAGTTTGTGAAAAAAGAAATAATAAACAGAAGGAAATTAAAGAATCTTGATTTATGTGCATAAATCAAAAAGCCAATAGCATTTAAATAAGTATAAATCTGTTTTTTTTTTAAATGATAACAATGAAATGTTATTTTGTTGATAATCATGTTTATGGTGTTCTGGTGTTGAAAGTGCTGTGTCTGCAAGTATGACTGGGTGGCCAGCAAATAAATATATACACAAAAAGCTCATGATATTTTAAGTAATCAAAAATAGTGAATAGTCTGCAACAACACTAACTCAACAGTTAACTAATGTTCAATTCCCATTATGTATTTTCAGAGTGACTGCTACAAAAATGGTTCACAATGGGCTCAGTTTATGCACACTGTGGCAGTCCAGTTTAGCTGCAGATGAACACATTGTAGTATAGCACTGTGATTGACTTTAAGATCTTTTCAGCTTCCATCTCTGCAACAGTCCACCTGTAACTCCACTTGAAACCCTTGAAACTCAACTCTTCATTTAGTTGCTATCCAGACGGTTTCTTCAGGTTACAGTCTCCCAATCACTGTGGGCCTATTCAGCTATTTCCCATGAACCTATTTCCACAGAGCAACTGAAGCACTGACACTAAATCTCTTCTATACCAGAATTGGAACTGGAAAGTCAACTGGAGATGCACTCAAATGGCCTGATGTACTTGTTACATACTCTTTTTATAGCTTTTTGATTACTCACACAAATAATCACTATCTCCAGATGGTAAGGTATTTAGATCTATAACTAATTAATTGGTGCTTTCAGAATTCCTTTGCATATAAATTAATTTATTCTCTTCCATTCATTATTTAATTTTATCAAGAAATGTTTGTGATCGGTAAATATTTCTTGGAATTTATCGATTGCAATTAATGTAAATTCTTTAATAAAATTTACAGCTTATCAGTTCGCGATTTAAATGTTTTCTCTAATATTTTTTAGTTTTTGTAGAGTGCACAAACTTGTATTAAAAAATACAACACTTTCCCTCACTCCAGAAAAACCCTTGTGTGATTTTTTAGTGTTTTGTTTTTTTCTATTCCTACTTGGAGGAAACATGATATTTCCAGTTATTTCACTCAGAAGTGTTTGATTCAAAACTGCTATCACACTAGTTTGCTATTTATAGGTTCAATGGTGACTGCGCAAGCATGGTGGGATCAGCTTCTGATGAGGACTGTGCAAGCATTTTCCTAACTTTTGCCATTGTTACATCAGTAAACTTGCAAATATTTTAGCCACTCACTTCCGTTATTAGCATTTTACTAACTCGAAATTCCATTTTCACCCAGTTTCTCCTGATCATGACTAAGCTTTTTGTAATGCAAAACCTATTCATTACTCACAGGTTCAAAATGCGACTGCACTAATAATTTGTTGTCCGCTAATATGACTGGGTGTCCAGCAAATGAATATATGCACAAAAAACACGATATTTTAAATAATCAGAATAGCTAATAGCTGCAACAACACTAACTCATCAATTCATTAATGTTCAATTCCCATTATGTATTTTCAGACTGGCTGCTACAAAAATGGTTCACAATAGGCTCAGTTTACACACACTTTGGCCCCAGTCCAGTTTAGGTGCACATGAACACATCGTACTATGACACAGTGACTGACTTTAATCTCCTTTCAGCTTCCATCTCTGCAACAGTCCACCTGTAACTCCACTTAGAAACCACTGGAAACTCAACTCTTCATTTAGCTGCTATTCAGATGATTTCCTCAGACTATGGTCTCCCAATGTCTGTGGACCCATTTCCACTGAGCACTGCACATTAACTGAAGCACTGACACTAAATCTCTCCTATACCAGAATTGAACTGGAAAGTCAACTGGAGATGCACTTGAATGGCCTGACATACTTGTTACATACTCTTTTTATACTTTTCTGATTACTTTCACAATTAATCACTAGCTCCAGATGGTAAGGTATTTAAGTCTATATCTAATTAATTGGTGCTTTCAGAATTCCTTTCCATATAAAGTAATTTAGTCTTTTCCATTCGTTAATTAATCTTATTGAGAAATATTTGTGATCAGCAAATATTTCTTGGAATTTATCTATCACAAATAACGTAAATTCTTTAATTAAATTTATGGCTTATCAGTTCACGATCTAAATATTTTTCTCCAATATTTTCTAGTTTTTCTGAAGTGCACAAGCTTGTATAAAACTTTTACAAAATACAACAGTTTCTTAAATTAATATTAAAGGATTTACTCTGTTATAATACTTTTATATTATAAATGTACATATATGTGCACAAATGAATTTAATATAAAACTTTTTGATCAAACTATGTTATCTTGTATTATTGATAAATTACAAATAATGTCAAATAATCTTAGTTTTAATTGTTCTTACTAGCATATATATATATATAAATGCAGGGGATTTGAATTCAGTTGCAAGCAATCTTCAACTATGCACATTATCTCATACGATGGATACACATGGACCACACATGTAGAAAATATAAATAATCATCAATATAAATGTTTCATGCTGAACCAGCACTCATCAGTTGGTCCAGATTGTCATCTCTCACACATATATATAATCAATGCTCAATTTGTATTAAGGTAGAAAATCTTTATAATTTAATGGGCAGGTTTCAATCTACTCCAACCTCCAATTCTTCAGCCATTCATACCATTAAAAATCCGATGATAGAATGCCCAAATCCCATGCTGATGTCAATATTGTTGTCATGTCCATGATGATCTCAAGTCACTCTGACCCCTCATGTATATGACAGTATCCATTTAAATACATAGAAGAGGAATGGGCACAATGCAGGCTTAATGTATAAGATTTGAAATACAGGTATTCTTATACCTGGAACTTAATTGTAAATATAGGGGATTTGAACTCAGACATTCAAGCAATCTTTAACTATTTACACTATCTCATACTACTGATACACATAACCACACACATGTAGAAAAGATAAATAATCACCAATATATGTATTTCATGCTGAATCAACACTCATCAGTTGGTCCAGATTATCATCTCTCACACACATATGTAATCATTCTATCATTGGATTTTCAATGGTTTGGATGGCTGAAGAGTTGGAGTAGATTCAAGTCTGTCCATTAAAGTATAAAGATTTGATATCTTGAGCACTGATTATATATATGTGTGGAAGATGATAATCTGGATCAATTGATGAGTGCTGGTTCAACATGAAATACATATTGTAATGGACACACATGCTGTTACATTATTCTAATAAATAAAATTAAAATAAAAAGTTCGCAAATAAAAATTTGTTTTTAAGAATTAAAAATTGAGAATTAAAAGTCATCTAAACTTATATATATATATATAAAATCACATAGATGGAAAAATATTAAAAGAAAACTTTATTTAAAAAAAAGTATTTTAAAACTCAATTTTAAGAAAAAATTTAAAAATTTAAAGATGAAAATATATTTTTAAGAATGTACAAAAATTAATTACTTCTATTGTGTAAAAGGCTGAAAATGGAAATGATTATTTTTAATTAGTCTAAGTAAACTAGCCTTGGGCATCTCAAAAATTATGATTAAAGGTCAGTTAGGAGATAAAAACAATAAGAACAGAGTAACTAATAAAATCCTTCAGGAAACAGACCATAGTGAAACAATCATCATCATGATGTCATGTTCAGTTAATCTGGAGGTTTGATATAAAAAATGAAAATATTTGAAATAAAAGTCAGTTTGTTTTTGAGTTCCAGAAAAGTTGAAAGAGAAGGGATTGAAAAGACATACTTTCAATCCCTTAAGTTTTTCCAAAAGAAAAAATGAAATATCATTTTACTATATTGTGGACCCTAGGACACCAAGGTCCTGCAATAAAATCCTGCAAAGAACTATACCAGATAGAGCAAAGGACCTCCAGATGAATACCAACAGAATGGCACACTGGTCCTCCCCCTCCCAGGACAACATGGGAATTAGAAACAACACAGGATCCAAATCACAAGCAACTATAAAGAATGAACTTTTAAACCATAAGAAATCTAAATAACTCATGAACTTTAAATATAAAACTTCTCCCAGTATTTAAATAAAAATATAAATTCCTATCTGACCAAACTAAGTCATTTATTAATAATTATTTTTATTATATGTATTTTTAAATCATTTCCATTAATTTATTTATTTTTATCTTTTTGAGCATTTATTATGATTTTTTTTATTAAGCTAAACTTATGTTAAAATTAAATTAGATGTGGACTGCTGCATAGATTCGTAAAGTTATGTTGGTTTAAGGGAGGGTTAATCTCAGGTTATTTGTTTCACAGTTAAATTGGGTTAATGGATTGGATGTATTGATGTAATTAGTAAATGTAGTATGAAGTTCCGCTACATGCAGGATCACATTATATGCCACACTTGGGCAAAATAGTCCCATTTCTTATTGACTATCAGAGGCAGATAGTATTCCCTGTTCTTTGGATCACCCCTTTAGCCTATGGAATAGGATTGTAAGTCAGCAAAAAAGACTGCAATCCCTTCCTATGGAGTTTGTTTTTTTATTGTTCTTGCCAGGCAGACATAACATTCCTGTACTGAATGAGGGACATTTCTTCTAGTTAACCACACTGTTCAGAGATACATTCCTGATAGTATGGTATTGTACTGTTGTATTCATGCTGCATTGAATACATTGATACATCAGATGGATTGGCATTGATTTGACTGTGAACTTTTGGCCTAGAGTTAAATAAGGGATATAGAATATTTTCTTTTTTAAGTGCAATCTATGTAGTCTATCCATAGTCAACACTCTAATAAAATATTAATTAATTCTATCTGTGTGAACTTCTAAAATAAAAAGTTAAAATATAAATTAAATCAAATTCTAAAGTAAACATTATACTAAAATAAATAATTGTGAATTTTATATATGTGCAAAATAAATGTTTTTGTGTATTGTTAATCTAGCAGTGGCTTATTCTTATTTTTATTATTATTTTTCTGTCTTTAAAATAAAGTATACATTGTCTCTGCTGCTCAATGAGATAATGACTGGGGCATTACAGTTGTATTTATTTAAATTCTTGATCTTACTGTAAGTGCTTTCTGGCCTATATAAATTTTCAGGTTCAAATGGCCTGATGGTGACCTGGCAGTAGAATTAAATGTAAGAGTCATTGCGTCCCTGACCATTATAATATATTGATGATTATTTATATCTTCTACATGTGTGGTCATGTGTATCAGTAATATGAGATAGTGTGGATTGTTGAAGATTGCTTGAAAGTCTGAATTCAAATCCTCTATATTTACAATTAAGGTCCAAGTATAAGAATTCCTGTATTTCAAATCTTATATACACACTATATAATTGGATTATTAAACACAAATACAATGGCCTAAAAGAAAATGGTGATTCTTTAAAGGTATTATCAATTTATATTTAAATTTAGCATAATTTGACCCTTTTTCTATTAAACAAAATGATTTTTAATTATTTTGATTAAAAATGACTTTCCATTTATGGTAATAATTTTATCAAAACAAAATACCATGTAATTTATAGTCACAATTTACAGAAGTAAGATTTATTTTGTCTTCTGTTTGTGAATTATGACTTTACAAACTAGGCGGTATATTTGTTTGATTAATTTAAATGTAGATTATTTTGTAATTATATATATATAATACTATATGTATTAAGTCTTTAAGATATGTACATATAAATATGTTGAGTTTTTAAGATAATTTATGAGAAAAAATGCAACTACAAGTGAAAGATAAAGACATTATAGATTATCACCAATTTCATTCATTCTTCCAATCAAAGAAATATTAGTAGCATAAATATATATAGAGTTTGATATCATTAGTACAAGGCACGTGTCTCAAAAATGCATTAGAAAATAAATTTTCAGCATACAAAAGATTTTGTACTTATTCTACAGATATTTCAACTAATTAAATATTATATACATTGTAACCAGTTGTCTACATGGCTGAACTAAAAGAAAAGATAATAAGAATTAGGTAGTTGGCAGTAAATTCCTCAGGTTTAATTAAAGGATTATTTCATTAATGGGGGAAAGTAATATTTAATTTTCTTAGATATATTTTTTAAAGGGTCATTATTTAACTCAATATTTTTAAGTCCCCATATGATAGTGTGAGAATTATCAAACATTTTTTTAAATATTTTATTAACAATTGAATATAAGTTTATTAATAACAATAATAAAAATAATAATATTAAAGTCTGCAGAATACAGATATACACATAAATTAGATCTTATGATTTTGATAAACATGAAAATAAAATTTAAATTATCACCTTCTGATTTACAATACCTTCTAATGGGTTTACAAAAATCCATATATATATATATATCCACACAGATATGCAATATTATATAAAATAAATATATTTGAATTATTATTTAATAATAAAATGATTAAAATGTACATATATGTCTACATGACATGCATTGATATATTCACACAGACATGTGGCATAATTATTTCTGATCATATTTGACTTGCCAAAAACTATCACATTTTAATGATACAAATACCTCATACTAGGTTTATATAAAATACATTTATCATCACACAGACATGGTATAGTAATTGATTAACATATAAATCACAATTCATTTTCCTTCTTATAATACATAATTAATGATAAATTTAACATATATGTGTGTGTAAATAGAAATAATGTATTTTCATGCTAACATTTATACCATGATATTTTATCAAAATAATAAAATTGTTAAAAATATATTCTTTCATAATTAATTCACTTGGAAAATATACATAAAATTCACACATACATGTGTATATATAAATATATAGATGTTATGAATTCAAATTATTAATTAGCTTCTTTTTTATTGTCAAAAAAAAATTTTCTTTTTTTTTTTAAAAAAATAAAATCAATCTTTGACAAGTTATTATTGATTGATTAATTATAAATGTCTTGAAAAATACTCTAGCAAGTTTCTTTTTTGGAATCTACTTTTTCTTTAAAAAAATTATCAATTGTTCACAAATTAATTGTTCATTCAAACAAAAATTATTTACTTGCTTTACTTTTTTAAAATGTACACATTAAATGTAATTTTCTCTAAAGAAATTGTTTAAAATTTTGTTATCATTATATATATTGCTTTTAAAATGTCATTCTAGAGGAATTATTTAACATAACTCACTAGCTGTGCTTCATATATCTACATTTATCTGTGCTTCTCTAATATAGAGCAGCATACATATAACAAATTTATCCACAAGCTGAGGGATTCTCTTGGTGAGACTGGTATATAGTCATAATTGGGAAAGGTATAATTCAAATAACTGTTAGAATTAAATCAACTAACATTTAGTTTAGGATTGAATAGACTTCAGGCAAGCAAACTGTCTTGTCTGCATTGAGGCTATGAAACAGAAAATTTGGGTCTGACTTCCATGTGAATCAAAACTTCTCTATAGTGAACTATGGAGCAGCTGCTAGACTTGTTCTCCTTGCCTTCATTTATAATTTTATGGTAACTGATTGTATAACTATGAAAACCAACTACTTAACAGAAAACTACCTGTAAGCACTCTAGGAGAAATTATTAACTGACTCACTCCTAAGAAAACCAACCACTTCTCTTTCTAGCCACCATTTTATATATAGAGTGGGGTGGGAAAAATCATTAACTCAATGTTTTTTCTATCTTTATCAATTCTTTTAATCTACTTTAATCCTTTTAAAAGCAACCTTGAATTTTATAAAAATATAATCTACAAAGATTTAAAAATAGACAGAATTTTACACAAAATGTTAAACAAGTTTTAATTTTAAAAAAAATTCTAAAACAGATCGTAGGTTTTACACTTATCAGTAGATCTATTTTAACATAAAACATGCTTGTTTAATATTTATTTAGACCTTTTTAAATGTTTAATTTATAATAAAGTATTTTAAATTCAAAATTATTTAATTTTTGTGTTATTATTCCAATGGAATGTAGAAAATATCTACAAAAAAATTTGACTGTGTTTATTTCTACTTTTCCTTTCAACTTTATATATATACACCAGGATCTCATTTTATGCAGATTTATTTAATATGATTTTGAAGTTATTCAGTTCATTTTCTTCTTAACATTTTTGTATGCAGTTTTCTTTTAGGTGAAAAAAATTATTAAATCAGAAGTCGAGCTCTGATAATGTGCTATTACTTTAAATATTATACATTTCATGCACATACGCATCATATTTAAAGTAATAGTGCATTATTAGAGTTCAACTTCTCTCTAATAATTTCAATATTTTCAGCACTTTATAATAGTACTGTAATAGATTTTATACAATAAAGATGTTCATAATTCACTTAAAATCAGGATTTCCCCATTTTATATACACACATTAAATTTTACAAGATTATAATGTAAATCTGATAATACATTATAGATGCCTATTCTACGCATGTTGTTGTTTTTGCATTTTAAATCACATTCTATTTTTACTTTTTTAAAAAAGAGTATATAATCAATTAATCATTTAGTGTCCGCAAGTTATAGGGGTGGGCATAATTAAATTTGACAATTAAAATCTGATTTTTAATTATAATTAACAATTTAAAATTTACATGATGTGAAACAATGAAATTTGATTTTTAAATGGAATTGAAAATTAAAAAATTAAAGACAAAAATAAGAATTTAATTTTTAATTGTTAGTTTTAATTAAATTTTGTCCAACAGTGGTGAGTTGGTGTCTTTTTATTATTGGAAGTCTAAATTCTTATTTTTATTTTAAACTTTTAGTTTACTCTAATGGAGACGAAAAAAACACCCAAGAAAATAAATTTCTTTGGAAACAAAAATTTCAATTTTAGATCACTTAGTGAAATAGGAAAGATTAACAGTGATTGGAAAACATTTACTTTCAGTGAGTCCACAATAAGAGAAATTAAAAAAATGAAGTTGGCACTAGTTGTATTTCCTCTTGTGACAAATCTGATGTCTTACTAGTTTATTAATGAACTTACTTATCATCAAATAGTGATAATGATTAAAATACTGTGCATATATGAAAAAATGAAAAAAACTGTAAATTACGCATAAAAATATATTGTTTTGAATAAAATTAAATACTGTAGTTAATAAATAAGTAAAAACAGTTCATCTTGTATCAATTTTTTTCAAATTTGAAATTTTTTATTAGTCATATTTTATTTCCTTTTTTTTTTTGTGCGAATTTTAAAATAATTTTACATTGTTGCTTTGCTTTTATGCGATTTTTGAAAATTACAGTAACCTATCTTCCATTTTTCAAGGTAAGTTAAGTCTATTTTTGTGTGATTTCTTTTGTACGCATTTTCTGAGGAACCTATCTACTGCATAAAATGAGACCCAGGTGTGTGTATATATATATATATATTGTAATCTTATGGTTGGGCTCAATGTTTTTCAAGCCTTATTTATTTGGCCAAATGTGCAAAATTTTAAATGTTAATTGACAATAGTTGAAATATATTATACCAGTGGTATATTATCATGGTTGCCAAATTTTGAAATATATTGTACCAGGGGTATATTATCATGGTTGCAAAATTTTATTTTAAAAATTTGATAAATATTATTAATAAATCTCTTGAGAGTGAGCACAACTCAGACTGTTCAAGATATGTTAAGTCCTCTGGCAGAATGTGTATTAGATTTTTATATGCAGTTTTCCAGATGAACCAATTTTTAATAATATTAAAATAATAATTTATCAGTGTTCTTATTAATTTATAAGTGTAGAAACATTTGATATTTTGTTATTATTAAATAATAATCAAAAAAATGTAAAATGATAATTATTCTAAATTAATCTTTGTAATTAATCCCTAAGCACATTTTATTGTGATTTAAAATAATTTTGAACAGCTTGTTTAGTTATCACTAATCAACATAGATGGAGACATATTAATTATCTGTACATACCACATTTTAATTGGTCTCTCTCTCTCTCTATCTCTATATATTTAATATATATATATATATATATATATATATATATAAGTTGGGTTTAATTATATATTATAACGGTTGGGGAAGAAGTGGAAGTTGTAAGTCTGACTGTATCTGATCTGCCATACAGGATGCCACCAGGCTATTTGAACCTGGAAAATTTATATAGTAGGCAGATACGCACTGTTAAAGATCCAATTTTTATTTTATGTCGACCATCAGCCCTATTCACTAGCTCATGGAGTAGCAGAGGTTTTAAAACAGATTTATTAAAATATGTTTTTAATAAAGATTAAAAAAAATAAACTAGATCACTGCCTGTACTAATAACACAAAAGATTTTATTAACATATATATAGGTGATAACACACAAACTTAAAAAATAATTACTATAAAAAAACTATGTTTTATGTTTCATTATTATTTTTTTTACTTTAATTTTTAATTTTAGAATGTTGAGCATAGATAGGCCACCTAGACAACGCACTTAAAAGATTTTCAAAACCTTTCACTCCAGGCTAAAAATCCGCATCCACACCAATGCTCACTTCCTGATATATATCCACAACCAATGCAATGTGAACATGTTAGCACAGAACCATGCTGACAGGAATGTGCAACTGACAATGTGATGTTATTTGAAGAACATGACCTTCGTCCAGTACAGGAATGTATGTCTGTCTGGTGAAGGAATCATGCATATAAAATAATAAAGAGAAAACACTACATATGGATGGAAGAGCAGTCTATATTGCCAACTTACAGTCCCTATCCATAGAGCTGAAGGGGGTTAATGTCATGGGAAGTATTCCATGTCCATTTTAATGCCATGACTACTCCTTTGGGGTCATGCATTCAGTTGGGCACATTGCCCTAAATGCTAACACACTTCACATTACATTGATATAAATATCCATATATCACTCCACCAGCATTGACACAAATATGAAACAAATAGTCCGAAATCAAAACCCCTTTAAACTAACATATACTTAAACGAGTCTATGCAGCCATCTACACTCAACTTAAATTTAAGTCAATTTAATAATTTACTTTATTAAAAAAAATATTTAGTTTAGAGTATTTAACTTATTTTAAAATTACATTTTATTCAACTTATTTTTATATCAAATAATAGATTTGACCTATTTTTTTTAAAAATCTAATAATGCATAAATAATGATACGTGTTTGATTTTATCTTTAAATTCATTTGCAATCACAAACTCTTGCCCTATTACAAATAGACCTTATACTAAGCATAAATAAAAAAATATATAACACATATTTTAAAAAAGATTATGTTTAAACTTTAGATAAGACTTTTAAAATTGCAAGGTTTTATAAGAAATAAGGTTCAGATTTGATCAAGAGAGAAAGTCTACAGTTCATATTTAAAGAAAAATAAAGTTAGGAGATTTTACAATTGAAGAGTTTTATATTTCATTTTTATCATTTATAATTTATACTTTCCTTTCTCCATGCTCATTCCTTTGTGACGAAGATCTGAGTTTACGCAAGGGTCATTTCTTGCAGACGATGATGATTTATGAAGATTTCCGATGATTTCTGAAGACGTTACTAGTGGTTCGATCCTGGGATTCATGGAGATGCAAGCTGCCTTTAGCTGGCCAGTCCGAGGGAAGTGTGATTAAACAGATTACATTTTTGGTAACAGCGACAATAACTTTTTTAACTTTTCAACAACGACAAACGAATTCAAAATTCTAATCTTCTAATTACTTATTTCTTTTGAATTTTTCCTTTTATAGTCCTGAAGTGTCTTATCTCTGGAATGCATGGATCTATCAAACATATTCAGTAGATTTTTCTCTGTGGTCTGTGTATATATTTTGGGCAGGAAAAGCAAGCCTTTTGTTTCTATTTCTCGACTCTTATCTATTTCGTAATAATCTTTTTAATGGTCATTTTGCCCTAAGGATCTGTTTGTAATTTTATTTTTGTTAAAAACTCTCTTCGTTATTTTTAAGATTAAAAGATTTTTATTATATTTATTTAAGATTAGAATCTTTACTTCAATTCTAAAAAAAATTTTAAACTTATTTTATTTCAATATTTAAATGAAACTTATTAATAAATTAATAATTCATTATTTGTGCATTTCAAATGTCTGTGCTTTTAATTCATTATTAGATATTTCCAATAAAAAAGTTTAAGTACTAAAATTTAAATGTAACATGTATATATCCTGTTACAATATATGAAGCTAAGTTATTTTATTGGTTTATGTTCAGTACACCTGAAAAGTGAATTGATTTTCAAATATATGCTTAATGAGAGAAAGTGGCCTGAATTTCTATGCTAATGGATGGTGTGGTATGAACAAGTTGAGGGATCTCATGATAAAAACCAAAGAATTTGAATATACATAATAATTATAAACAATAATAATTAATCACAGTTGTGAATATAAACTCGTTTCTCCATACAGTAGTGCCACCCTGTATGGAGAAAAGAGTTTTGCCTTTGTTTACAACAATTATGTGTTACTATGAGATGGTGATCATGTGATGTTTAGTTGTGAATATATATGTAACGTTCAAGATTATTGTTTTATAATAACTTTGTTTTGGCAATTGATATTCCCTTTATCTTCAGGTGACACTGGAATACATATCAATTATCATTATAACAATTTTTTATAATATTACTGTTTGAAGAGTTTGTAAAATTTGAAATAAAGTTTGTAACAAGATTTATGAATTTAACTTGGCTTTACCTGTTTATTATTACTATTTTTATATACTTATATTTTATGTTATTAGCTCATAATTAGTCATTAATTATTTGAATTTATGACCCATTACTAAAGCAGAAAAGGAAATATGATCAATACTTACATATTAATCATACCTCAAGTCAAACCGAGATTTAATAAAAATATTAAAACAATGGTCACTTTTCCAGACCAAAATAATTAGCTGCAAAAAAACAAAACATCTTGTTGGGATATTTATCATCGGTTTAAACCTTACATGCACCATCCAGCTATTTGGCTGGAACCCATGACATGACATTAACATGCTTCAAGCACTTGACCCATGGCTAGATATTATAACATGAGATTGTCAATACAGAATATCTAAATACGATTATCTATTTAATCATAGATAAATTGAGAGAGAGAAATGTAAATGACACTAATAATTTACAATGGATTTATTGAAATAATAAAACATAAATAAGAAGGAATATTTAAACAAAAAAACAAAATATAAACACTTATTCAAATTACTATAATTTTAGGTGATCCTATGCTTATTTAAATATAGTTATAATTAACACTTATAAATAGCATCTAAAGTTTTATTTAAAGATAAAATTTAAAAGTTTAATACTTGAAATAAGAATTTAAATTTTTTTATTAATGACATCAATATATACTTACTTGGGTTTTAATTCAGTATCTGTTTGTCAAATGGGTGATCACTCCTGTCTTCTGATCTGATCAGATTCATGGTAGACATTTTTTAGTATTTGGATGCTTCTTCCTTGTTCTACATACCTGCAAGAGTTGTTTCCATTGATTTGGTGTGGCAGATTAAAACATCAGCAAAAGGCAAGTCAGAGTATTATTACTACATCTGGCTATTGGCATACAAGAGATGGGCAGAGAAAAGTGAAGGAACACCCTGGTTTAGTGATCTAGCAAGGCATTTATTTCTTCATACGGTGGTAGAAAGATTGCTTCATCATGCTGGACTTGATTAACTCTCTGGTCAACTATCAATTTTTTTAATTCTCTTTTATAAAATTCCCTGGATGATAATTACAATAGGTGATTTCAGATATGCATATTCTCTTCTATAAAATTCTCTGGATAATAATAACGATAGGAGATTTCAGCTTTTTATGCTCTCTGACTTCAGCTTTTTATATTCTCTGACTTTACCCCTGCTCATGTTTTCATCCACACTATCAATTCATTTGATCTTTATTTTTAATTAGTGATATTTTTCATTTTCTTATTTTTCATTTTTGATTACATCAAAATTAGTTAGATATTGTTCCTTTAATCAGTCTGGAATGCTAATCTCCAAAAACTGATTACATACAGTACAAAATTTGTTTCCAATTGATTATAAACTTAATTAAAAGTGCTTCCAGTTAAAAGTAATTTTGAAAGGATTATATATTAAAATAAAAATACAGAAAAGAAAAGAAATAAGTTATAATTAATATTTTAACCTAATTCCCAATATCTGTACTTTTCCTTTCTATTTTAACTTTTTTTCTTTAAACTATTAAATGTTAAAATATAATTTTATTTTCCTATTTTTTTTAAAAAAATCATGTAATTCGTATATATACACACACTTATGCAATGTGTATATATACACATTGTTACATTATACCTCTCCCCAATTGAGGATTTAAATGCATCAATCCCTTTACTTAGATATTGACCACTTTAAATTCTTAATAAAATAACTAAATCTTTTCAAAATGTATGTCGTTGTTTTTTTCACTATTAAACAATAAATAGTAATATCAAGAGATCCAGTAAGAGTATTAAGCAATTCATACACACAGATGGATTTTGTTTTGATTAAACCAACTTTTTAATTTCTTGTGGAAGTTGTGATTACAATATGGGCCAATTTTGGATGGGACGTATCAGAAGATGCTCATCCCTTGGGCCAATGGAATAGTGGCAAAATCATCAAATAACCCCAGTACAACAAGATATTTCGATTAAAATTAATTTAAATAATGAGATTAAAGATATAAGATTAAAATAATAACGTTTTTTTTTATAAAAATAATCATGTATTAAAGTAAGTAATATTAAGGTAATGTTTTATTTATATATATATATATATATATATATATATATATATATATATATATATATATATATATATATATATAACAATACAATACTAGATTAAATCCAAAATTTTACCAAAATCCTTACACAACCATGGATTCATCTATTACAAATAGACCTTCTCAAGTGAAAATCAAACTAAAAGAAAATAATATATATATACAAACAAACAAACATTTCCATAATTCATTCAAACTCCACCTTCTCTTAATATCAAAAGAAGTCTTCATAGGATTGATAGCCTCAGAATCAAGAAGTTTCATCATAAAAGTCTGCTTTATTCTTCTTTTTAACTCATTCTTTTTATAAAAAAATAACCAAAGCATTGTCAAACAATATTCTATGACCAGTATTCAATTCATGCATATCTAAAGCTTAGTTAAGTTACCTATGTTTAACTTTACTTATATGAACCATAACTCTTTCATTAAGGCTAAACTTACTTTGGCCTACATAAAATTTACCACAACTACATGGAATCTTATAAATAATACCAGGAATAAACCTTCTATCCATAGACTGTTTCGAACCATTAAGTAATGAATTCAAATCAGAATCTTCCTTTCATGCAACCTTCATTCCACCTAACAAATGATTATTCCTATAAACCAAATTATATATTGAAGCCTTAAATGGTAAAGACATATAATCATTATCCTTACCAACAAAATTCTTACCATCAAAATCACAACTATAAACATTATTATTAAATACAACTTTTTAAATAAAATCATGACTATAACCTAATTCTATATATTCAGCAGCAAATTGACTTCTTTGAATATCAGCATTATTATTAAAATTATTAAGCTTTCTATTCCTACAACAAAAATTCAACAAAGACATTTTTTTATGTATAAAAGGCTAGCCTAATCATATTTCTCAAATTCTTAGGTTTTATAAAATGACTACAAAATAAACATCATTAATGTTCTCAACATTTGAATCTAAAAACTTTAATTTTACAAAATCAAAACTACCCCCCTCCTTAGAGCAACCATGATTAATTATACATCAGTATTATAATTATAAAAGCAAATATAAGTAATAATCAAATGAAATAACCATTCAACCATCATGAATGATCCATCAATCAAACTACATCATAATAAAATCAAGTCAATCTAGTGACTGGATTTGAACAATACAAAATATAAATGAACAGTCAATCTAGTGACTAGATTGGATATGTTTCTTCTGTAGACAAGGCTAACTATTGAGTCTTTGCCAGTTTGGGCAATTATTTAAACATAACTTTGGCTGCACAACCTAAATGCTAATCTATTAGAATACATAATAATCAATAGAATAATGCTGAGATATTAAAACTTGCTGATCATTATCAATGCTCTGGCCACTTAATACTATTAAAGTACTGGCCATGATAAACTTAAATTCTAATTAAGACTAAACTAAATAAAATGTAGTGCATGTGTTTTAAAGAATAGATTCATAGTGCCAAATCAGGACCCTTGTCAACTGAATGCCCCTTCACAAGAAATATATCCCCATTTATATATTCAACCATTATACTTGAATCTAGCTCAGAAGAACACAAGCTCTATTACTGTATTGTGACCAAGAGATGAAGCCATGCTAATATTTTATAATTATTTACAATAAAGTTCACTAAAATAATTTTAACAATTGAATACATGTTTATTAATAACAATGCAAAAAAATTGAAATTAAGGTCTCTAAAATATTGCTATATATATAAATTAAGCCTTCTGATTTTGATTAATATGCAAATTAAAAATTATTACATTATGGTTTACATATGTTTATTTAAAACACAATCAGCACACAAACATGTGGCTGAACATATTTGAAGTGACATTTAATAATAAAAAATGATTAAATTTTATGTGTCTGTTTAACACTCAATAATATATATATGTACATATGCATGTATATGCATGTAATTTCTCACCACATTTAAATTGTCCCATAATAATACATGCTTCAACTTTTTAACTTATATTTTTAATAATACAAATACTTATGCTAGGTTTACTTAAACACATATATAGAATTGCACAGATTTTTAACATAAATTTAATTTTGTTAAGACAATAAATGCCACTAATTTTTATAATTACTAATTCCATTTTGAATATACATAAAATTTATGTATATACATATATATCAATAAAAAAATCAATTTATCAAACTCTACCACAGCTTTCTTTTTTAAAAAAAA
The DNA here is from genome assembly GCA_028023455.1 of Epiperipatus broadwayi. Lineage (NCBI taxonomy): Eukaryota > Metazoa > Onychophora > Udeonychophora > Euonychophora > Peripatidae > Epiperipatus > Epiperipatus broadwayi. The sequence goes on along the minus strand of JAQFVV010012410.1, from coordinate 8,813,545 downwards.
ATAGTCAACATTTGACAGGTTAGAAAAGTTCTTTTTTAATCAAGTTATTCTTGATTAATTATAATGTTTTTAAAACTGTCTTTAAATTAAACTAAAAAGATTTGTTTTGGTCAATGAATTCAATCATTTCATTCAGTCAAAATTTTACTTGTGTTATTTTTTAAAAGAATGAAGTTTAAAATAATATTCTTCTATATATGACTCATGATCACAGGTTACTTTTAATTATCATAATGTCTTTAAATTGAATATAGAAATTTTCAATATCTTTTAAATGAATTATTTAAAAACAATTCACTTTTGTATATACATGTGTCCATGCTTCTCTGCATACAGATACATCAGCATATGTAAAATTACTTCTTCAGAATGCTGGTGTTTCTCTTAGGCAAGCTGGTAGAGTGGATTGTCTCATTAGAACAGGTGTAGTCCAGGTATTATCATCACCAGGTAAGAATATAAATCAGGTATGGTTGTTCACATTGATCAGTTCCCTTCTAGCTAGGATTGGTCCAGGCAAGTTAGCTATCTTGCATTTGATAGATTTCAGCAAGAAACCATCTTCTTAGGATACATCTGTAGCTATAAATTTAAACACAAAGAAGTGGGTTATTTTCTTCCATGTAAATTCAAACTCTGCCACTGAACTGTAGAGCAGATACTTCCTTGCATTTTACATCTGATTCTTGCAGTTTTCTGTATCACTCTGCTAGACATCTCTGCAGCTAGTTTTGCCATTCTCTTCTACTGTTATCAATAAACCAGCTAACTCTTACAAAAATATTAACTACACTATGTTAGCCAATTCTCTTTTCAAAAACTATTATCCAGACTAAAATAATATTTTTAACCAGCCCTTTTATGGACTTGGATTGTGGTGGTAAAAACACATTTAATTAAAAACAGTTTTTTCCTATCTTTCCAAGAAATTTTGAAATTTTACCAAATGTGTGATCTACACATTTGAACTTAGAGAATTAACTAAAAGAATTTAAAAATAAATAATAGAAATTTTTATAATTATCAGAAACCTTGTTTTTAAATTCAAAATCTGAATACAATATTAATTTATTTATCAGACCTTTTTAAAATGTTTTTTTATAACAAAATTTTATTTTAAATCTAGAATTATTTAACCCTTTATAGAATTATTATTATTCTAGAAAATGTAGAAAATATTTCCTAAAATTTTTATGTGTTTATTTATACTTTTTCTTTCAATATTATATATATGTGCACACACACTATATTACTGTATGCCATATAACAAACCTTTTATAGAACTCCCCTTCTGGGAAAAAAGAAAAATAGAAATAAAACACACATATCTAACAATATTCTATATAATTTACATGTATAATCAAAATAAAGTTTATATCTCAAACTATGTACTCATCAATTCTTTTGGAGACCTGGTAGATATCTGACAGTTAACAAAATGAATAATGACTTTCAATTTTGAAATAGATAGAGAATTCAGTCATTGGACTTAAGTACATAATGCACCATGGATACTAAAAGAGCTACCTCAATTGAGATACTATAAGCTACTACAACCTATGATAAAGATAATGCAAAACTCTTTGCAAAGCCCTACTCCTATGGAGGAGCTATGACATGATTCTTTTCTTGGAGACTTAGAGGCTGGAATTACAGAAGGAATATGTTAACCGTTCTGTGATAAACAATATGAATACAGAAAATAGTTTGGAGCAAATAGCCAAGATAGTATACCCTATTGAATTGCATGAAAACATCTTCAAGCCAATGCCAAAAAACCTCCATCACTCATCAAAACTGTAAATACAGCTAAACAAACTTCAACAATCAAACATTCAATCGAATCTCTAAAATCATAGATTTTCTTTTTAACTCTAAAGTTGAACTTCTTTAAATATACATGAAACCTACTATTTTATAATTTATAATCATCAATACTCATACTATATATTTAACTGTAATTTGTAAAATTAATTCTGCATAAAGTAGATACTTTTTTTCCTTTCTCAGTAATGGTTTGAGATCAAGGTGATAATTTTGAAGTAATGATCACCAGTATGTGATCATTATCAGCCTCACATTGGCACCATTTTTAATGAGATTCACCAGTTTGTAAAATTTGAAGTAAAGTTTGTAACTGGATTTATGAGTTTGAATCTGGCTTTACTGGTTTATTATTACTTTTTTATATACTAATATTCTAAGTTATTAGTTCATAATTAATCATTAATTATTTTGAGTTTATGACCTCATTACTCAAAAAGAGGAGTAAATAAGGTCAATACTTAAATATTAATGACACCCCTAGTCAAATCAAGATTTAATAAAAATATTAAAACAACGATCATTTTTCCAGATCAAAGTAACTCTCTCTGGCTGCAAGAAACAAAATATCTCATGAGAATATTTATAATGGGTTTAAATCCTGTAGGTGCAATCCAGTCATTTGACTGGAACTCATGAGATGACATTAACATGCTTCAAGTGCTTGACCCTTGGCTAGCTATTACAACATGAGATCAGCAGCATAGAATATCTATATATGTTTATCTATTCATTCATAGATAAATTGAGAGAGAGAGAGAGAGAGAAATGTAAATGACACTAATAATTTACAATTAAACATAAATAATGAGGAATATTTAAACATAAAAACAAAATATGAACACTTATTCAAATTACTCTAATTTTAAGCAATCCTATGTTTACTTAAATATAGTTATAATTAACACTTATAAATAATATCAAAAGTTCTATTTAAAGATAAAAATTAAAATTCAATACTTGAAATAAGAATTTAAAAGTTCTATTAATGATGTCAATATATATTTATCTATGTTTTAATTCAGTATCTGATTTTTTTATATAGGTGATGATCCCTGTCTTTTGATATAGTCACATTTCTGGAAGGCATACATTTTTAGTATCTGGATACTTCTTCTTGCTCTGCATACTGCTGTGAGGGCTGTTTCCATTGATTTTATGTGGCAGGTTAAAACATTGGCAAAAGGCAAGTCAGAGTAATATTACTGCATCTGTCAATATATTGGTGTACAGGAGAAGGGTGGATGAAAAATGAATGAACATCCTGCTTTGGTGATCTACTAATGCATTTCTCTCTCCACACAATTACAGATTGTTTCATTGTGCAGGATTTCTTTGTTTCAGCTTCTTATAGATTTTTTTTTAGTGTTGCTAGCTGATCTTGGTTAACTCTCTGGTCAACTATCTCTTTTTTAACTCTCTTCTATAAAATTCTCTGGATAATAATTACAATAGGTGATTTCAGCTTTTTATACTCTCTGACTCCGCCCCTATTCGAGTTTTCACCCACCCTATCAATTCATTTGGTCTTTATTTTTAATTAGTAATATTTTTTATTTTCTTATTTTTGATTATGCCAAAATTAGTTAGATATTATTTATTTAATCAATCTAGAACCTTAAACTTCAGAAACTGATTATGTACTATACAAAATTTATTTCCAATGAATTATAAACTGTTAATTAAAAGTGCTTCCAATTAAAAGTACTTTTGAAAGGATTATATGTTAAAATAAAAATATAGAAAAGAAAGATAAGTTATAATTAATATTTTAACCTATTTCCCAATATTTGTACTTTTTATCTTAACTTTTTTTTCTTCAAATTATTAAATATTGAAATATAATTTTATTTTTCTATTTCATTTAAAAAATTATGTAACTTGTATATACACACACACTTGCACAATGTATATATGTACACATTATTACGATGTATATATGTATAAGTTCCAAATGATTTCAATGGTGAAAATGATAAAACATATATGTTAATTAATTAGTAGCACTTTCGATTACATTGTAATACTTATCAATTGTAAATGAATACTCATGGAAAATCACGATATTAAACTTCCATATTAATTTACAATTGATGAGGATTACAATATAATCAAACTTGCAACTGATTAATTAAAATATATGCTTTATTATTTTACTATTAAAATTATTTGGAACTTACACATAGTTTATTTATAATGGGTATTTATAGTTTTTACATATACATATTGAGATGGTTATGTGTCTCATGACATACAACAACACAGTAGTGTAGTGCCATCTTGTGCTAACAAGAGCAATCAATGGATGCTAGAAGGCTTGTGCATAAAATCCCTATCTAGTGCCTACTCATCCAATATCCCCAAACTAGTTTCTGGATTGTGGTCTTCATCAGTGAGGAGCCTTGGATCTGAGAGCACTGCACCTAGATCTTAGGATCTAATGCACAAGCCTTCTGGTATCCATTGATTGCTCTTGTTAGCACAAGATGGCACTACTATATGGAGAGTTTTGCTTTGTTTTGAATTGTTTAATAACAATTATGTGCTAGTACGAGATAGTGATCATGTGATGTTTAGTGGTTTAACACAGTAGGGTGTGTGCTTATATAAAACTTGAAAGGAAAAGTAGAAATAAACACAAACAAAATTATTTTGTAGATATTTTTATATGACACTGGAATAACAATTAAGGACTAAATAATTTTTAATTTTAAAAAATTTATTATAAATTAAACATTTAAGAGTCTAATTAATATTTTATTAATTCTGACTTTGAAATAAAAACAAGCATGATTTTGTGCTACAATAAATATACAGGTAATTATAAAATTACACTATCTATTTTGATTAGATTAAATTTTTTTAATTATAACATATTTTCATAAAAATCCTTCAGAGTTGTTTTTGAAAGAATTAAGGTAAATTTAAAAAAGTCATTAACTTTTTTTCAATCAAAATAAAGAAAATGTATTTTTAATTACTGTGTTTTTTTAAATTCCACCCTGACCATAAAAAGTCTGGAAAAAATTAGGGAGAGTTTTCAATTTTTTATAGATTATGACAGCATCAGAACTATGAAGTTATAAATGGAGGCAAAAAATAGTGTATCCGGCCACTGCTCATTCATGATGGTAGAGTTTGGATTTACATGGAAATGGCCTGATTTTGTGTTCATATCTCATAATAATACTAGATTGTTGGCTTGCCTAAAGTCCATCATATGATAGAGACTAAATGGAAATAATTAAATGGAAACATCTACCAGATTATACCTTTCCACAAAATGATAATAAGCCAGTCAATGGTTTTAAAAAGGACTAAATTATGAAGAGATTGCCGTGCTATATATCCAATTTTATCAATATACAAAATAGCACAGATAAAGGTACTACTTTGTGTACATAAAGTACTTACAGATATGAGCTGGTTTTAAAGATAATTAATTTTTGATACTTAATTATTGAACTAATATTAGAATAATGAAAAAAAGTTATAAATATCTAGTTTCAGTTTTATTTATTAAAAATGAAACTTATGAACTATCTTTAGTAAAAATGATGATTGTTAAAATCTCGAATTTAAAAGTAACACAAGCAAACAATTTTTGCTTGAATTATAATTCTACAAAGGATTGATTTCTAAATGATTTTATTTTGAAATTTAAAAAGAAAAAAGTAAACTCTGAAAATCTTATTGTAAGTGAAGAAACCAAAACTCAAATGTTTTATTTCCAAACTAGATCTAATGTGTGATTATTTGTTAAAAAAAACTTACGAGGGACTGTCAGGGAAGTAATATTTTTTTGGAAAGAAAAAGAAACTTATTTATAATTAAGAATAATTAACCAATGACTTAGATTAATAAGAAAATACATACACACAAATGTGTGCATTGGTTATGTATTGGTTTTTGTCATTGATTTAATTATTTTTGGTGAAAATATAATATTGCTGATATATGCTAACTAATGAAATACCATTAGAATATAAATGTCAGTGTGTGCTCACATCTGAATGTGCACCCAAACTTATATTAAATTGATCATTATTTATGTATCATTAAAAATGAATAGAATGTTTATACATCACATCTGTGTTTATTGATATAGATATGTGTCGAGTAAACATCTAAAAATCTCTTTAAATAGTTAAATTAATTATTATATATTCTAAAAATGAATTTTTTATAAGTCTATGACAATTCAAACATGTTAATTTTTAAATTATTATACAGTTTATCTGATATAAGTGTTTGTAAATTACAATGTGATAACTTATTTCTTTTTGTATTAATCAAATTCAGAAAGCTGAAAATTATATTTATAGCATAATAAGTAGACCTTAATTTCATTTTATTGTTTGTAATTAATAAATTTATATTTCTTTGTTAAAACTATTCCATTGAATTTAATTAATTTTAGAATAGATTTAAAACATTATATATTAATTGTATATCCTGCTTACTGTAATAGTTATAAAGCTTTTTCCTCACTGAGCTGGATTCATGCATAAGTCTATTATATAAAAGTTTATTTTTAATGTTATGAATAGCCAAATAATGATGATGCATCTTTTAAAGTCATGCATTGCATTTTATTTTAGTTATTTGTAAATGAAGTGTATAGTTGGCTAATACATTAATGGTACTATGTGGTCAGAGTATGAATGATGATCAGCATGTTTAGTATTAAAGCATTATTATTATTTTGTTATATTATTATGAATTAGCACTCAAGTTTGTACATCCAAATTATATTGTATCGCTGCCCTAAGTCTAGCAAAGGCTAAATAATTAGCCTAGTCTAGAATAGATCCATTTCAAATCCAGTCACAAGATTGACAGTTGATTTATTTTTTAATGTTGATCATTCATGATGATGAATAATTATTAATTTCATGTAATACTGATGAACATATACTTATAGTTAGTTCTATGCTTCATGCTCATACTCATAGTCATTCCTTTTATATTTAATATTTAAATTTTGTAGTAACTTGTGATGATGATGCGTCCAAGCACCCTGGATTCACCCCAGATTTTGTATCATTATAAATGGCTATCTGTGGGACCAATGATGATCAAGTATTAATGGCTATTACAACAAAATTATCACTTTACTAGATCTCAAATATAACCACATCTGAGAAAGCTAAAAAGTATTCATTTTATAAAGAATTAATTTTAAAGTATTACTGTCAAATATATGACAAAAATATTGATGAATACAAGTTAGAAAATAGTGGTTAGTCTTTACTTGAGAAGCTCATATTTAGAGTTGAATAGAAAATCTATGATTTTGGAGATTTGATTGGGTTTTGACTGCTGGAATTTGTTTACTTGTGGATAGATGATTTTGTCATTGGCTTGAGAATACAATGTTTTTATGAAACTGTGAAGTCTGTTCCATCTCAGGCATTGCCCTAACCCACTATCTGATCTCCTATTGCTTATGGTGTAGTTAATGACCTACCATTATTTAAGCCTCTATGACTCCAATAAAATGAGCATGGCAAAGTTCTATTTTACAGCCTCTAAGACTCAAAAAAGCAGGGCATAGTTTTGTATTTTCCAGCCCTAAGACTCAAAGAAGTAGGCTTCGCAAAGATTTTTGCATTATTTTAATTTTTGGCATGTGGTAGCTTATAAGGTTTAAATTGAGTAACCATCTTGATACTCATGCTGCTTTGGGTACTTGTAGTTGAGTGGCTGAATTCTTTATCTATCTCACAATTTCAGGCCATTATTCATTCTATTAGTTGTCAGATGCCTATCAAATCTCTAAAAACATTGATGATTACATAGTTTGAGGTATTTTTGATTATACATGTATATTAAGTAAAAATTGTTAGGTTGGTGCTTTATTTTTATTTTCCTCATGATGAGAAATATGAGATGGATAGCATAGTAGTGTGTGCAAAGTAAAAATAAAAACAAACATTTTTGTAGAATATTTTCTATATGACACTAGATTAACAATTAAAGATTAAATAATTTTGAATTTTAAAAAAATTATAATTTAAACATTTAAAAAGATCTAATTAATATTTTATGAATTCTGATTTTAAAATTAAAACAAGCATGTTTTTTTATGTTACAATAGATATACTGGTAATTACAAAAATTTTACTATCTACTTTGATTAGATTATTTTTTTAATTAATGCTTATATAACATATTTTCATATAAATCATACAAAGTTGTTTTTGAAAGGATTAAGGTAAACTGAAAAGAGTATTTAACTTTTTTCAATCAAGATAAAGAAATCTTAATTTTAAATACTGTTTTTTTAATTCTACCCTGACAATAAAGATTAGGGAGAGTTTTATAGTTTATGACAGTATGAACACTATGAAGTTATAATTGAAGGAAAGAGAGTGTATCCAGCCACTGATAGTCACAACAATGGAATTTGGATTCACATGAAAGTAAAGTCTGATTTTCCATGTTCCATAGCCCATAATGTGTACTAGTTTGCTTGACTGAAGTTTATCAAATGGTAGACTAAATGAAGCAGATTGAATGTTATCAGTTACTAAATTATATCTTTCCCAAAGATGACAAGCTAGTCTATGGTTTTAGAAGGGACCACCTTATCAAGAGATTGCCATGCTATATACACAGTTTTATCAATATGCAAAGAAGCACAGACAAAGTTACTGCATTGTGTATATAAAGTACTTACAGATATCAGCTGCTTTTAAAGAAAAATAATTTTGATTAAATGATTTAACTAAAACTAGAATAATGAAAGGAAATAATAAATGACCATTTCCAGTTTTATTTATTAAAACTGAAACTCAGGAACTATCTTTAGTAAAAATAATAATTGTTAAAATGTCTAATTTAAAAATAAAACAAATAATTAATTTTTGTTTGAATTATAAGTCTAAAAACAAAGGATTGATTTATAAATGATTTTATTTTAAAATTTAAAAAATAGAAATAATCTCTGAAAATTTTATTCTAAATGAAGAAACCAAAAGCCAAAAGTTTTTTAGTTGGAAAAAGACTTTCCAAACTGGATCTAATGAGTGATTATTTGTTAAGAAAAAAAAAACTTGTATGAAGGATTAAGAAATATTATTTTTTTGAAAGAAAAAAAACTTACTTACAATTGGGAAAAGTTAGCCAATGAGTTAGATTAATAAGAAAATATATACATGTGGGCATTGATTATGTATATATGTTTTTGACATTGAATTAATTATGTTTGGTGAAAATATATTGTTAATGTTTATTTGCTAATTAATGAAATTTCATTAGGATATAAATGTCTATGTGTGCTCACATCTGAATGGATATCCAAACATATATTAAATCAATCATTATTTATGTATCATTAAAGTTGTAATTATAAATTTATTAAATATTACTTATGTATCATTAAAATAAATAGAATGTATATACAGCATATCTGTGCTTATTTATATAGATATATGTCATGTAAACATCAAAAATCTCTGTAAATTGTTAAAATAATTATTAGATATTCTAAAAATGAATTTTTTTATAAGTCTATGATAATTGAAAGCTGTTAATGTTCAAATTACTATGCAATACATCTGAGTGCTTATATATAGGTGTGTTTGTAAATCACAATGTGATAGCTTATGTCTTTTTGTATTAATCAAAATTAGTATACCGATTGATATTTATAGCATGATCAGCAAACCTTAATTTCATTTTATTGTTTCTAATTAATAAATTTATATTTCATTATTAAAGGTATTCCAGTGAATTTAATTAATCCTAGAATAGATTTAAAACATTGTACATTAAGATTATATCTTTTGCTTACAATAACAGTAATAGAGGTTTGCTTACTAAGCTGGATTTGTGCATAATAGTCTGTTGTATAAAAGGGGTTTATGTTTAATGTTATGGACATCCTGGTGATGATGATGCTGGGTGTTGCAAAGAGGATATTCTTTAAAGACCATGCATTACATTTTATTTTACTTATTTATTTATAAATTAAGTTTATATTTGACCAGTACATTAATAGTACTAAGAGGTCTAACACTGATGATGATCAGCCTGTTTCAGTACTCTAGCATTAGTATTTTGTTATATTATTATGGGTTAGAACTTAAATTTGTGCATCCAAATTATTATGTTGTATTGCTACCCTAACTTTGGCAAGAACTAAATACTTAGCTTGGTCTATAATAGACCATTTTCAAATCCATTTATACCACGTGCATCATAAAAATTAACAAATTGCTCTGAAAAATTCAATGTTAGCTTCATGACCCCTCCTAATCTAAATCAATTATTAAATAATACCAAATATAAGTTGCCTCCAGACTAGAGTCACCAGATCATCTACAATAACTGTAATGAAACTGTTTGCAACACAATTTATTTTAATGAATCCCATGCCATTAGTGTCACTACGTTAGTGCAGCACAAATATATATATATATTGTAATGATCCAGAGAATAACACTTAACGTAATCTGCTCTACAGGGCGCCATCTAGGCATTTGAACCTAGAAAAATTTATAAAGTAGGCAGATACGTAAGTCAAAAAAAAAATTTTTTTTATTTTATTTATATATTTTGATATCCGGTCATTAGCCCAAGTCACTAGCTCAGGGAGTAGCAGAGATTTAATAATATAATATCTTATCTAATTATATTTCAATATTAAAAAATAAATAAAATAAGCCACTGCCAGCAATTAACATACAAAAATTTATTTACGCACATATATATATATATAAGATTTAACATTATTATTTTAATATGTTTACTTTAACATTTGACATTATTTTTACTTTTATTTTAGATTTTTAATTTACATTTTAAATTTTATACTATTATTAGTTCACACAGATTTGTTTAAAAATGTTGAGTATAGATCGGTTACATAGATTCCACGGTCAAAAACATTTCAAAATAAACATAAACGATCAAAATACAAAATCATTGATACCGTCAATTGCAGAGGGAAATTTATAAGTAACCCAATAGCATTCACCATAAGATGCTTGCATTAACACCAATAACTTAAAAGACATCCGAATAAATACATTTTAGATACTCACCGTAAGGTATCAGTATTTACCGAATGTCTATATATATTTTGATCGAATATAAAAACCAAAAACATAATCAATCAGTCACGAACCCATGCAAGCGTCTATACCCAACTTAAATTTAATGCATCTTTATTTAGAGTGTTGAGTATGAATAGACTACATAGATTTGCATTTGAAAAGAAAATATTCAATCCTTATTTAACCTTAGGCTAAAGGTTCGCAGTCAAACCAAACTTCAATCCATCTGATATATCGATGTGTTCAATGTAATACGAATACGGCAGCACAATTAGGTTAAGAGAAGAAATAGCTTCTTATCAGATAGGAATATTACATCTATCAGACAAGAAGAGCAATAAAAAAAAACTCCATCGAAAGGAACAGCGTTCTACATCTTGTAATCCCTTCCATAGGCAAAACGGAAGTGTGTGGCATATAATAGCGATTCTGCCCATAGCGAATCTCATACTACATCTACTATTTATACCAATATATCCAATCCATTGACCTAATTCAACTACGAAATGAATAACCTAAGATTACCCTCCCCTAATATAACTTTACAAATCTATATAGCCATTCATGCCCGACTTAAGTTTAATATTTATATAACTAGTTTAATGAAAAACAGAAATCATAATAAAACTTAAAGAACAAATAAATAAATAAATGGAAATGATTTTACAAAAGAAATACATTAAATAAAATTATAACTAATTAATAAATAACGTTGGTCAGATAGGATTCTATTTCTTAATTATTTTAAATACGGAAAGTTTTTAATTTAATGTTCATTAATTATAAAGTTCTTACGGTTTAAAACAGTTCATCTTTATCTGTTGCTTGCCATTTGAACATGAATTTCCATGCCATCCTAAAAAGATTGGTAGAGTTAGCCGTTGTTTTTTATTTATTTATCCGGAGGTCTTTTAGTTTAGTTGGTCCTTAATGTAGAAAAGAAAAAAAAAACGATGTCATTTCTCTTTTTTTTTTTTTAACAAAACTGAAGGGATTGAAGAGTGCGTCTTTTCAATCCCTTCTCCTTCAACTCCACTCTAACACATATAGTCACATCATAATAACTCCCTCTAATTAATTAAACCAAATCACTTTTTATTTCCAAATTTTTTCTTTCATACATAACTTTAGGATCCAATGGACGTTACGTCATCGTTGATGATGATCCTTCCATTGAGGTCCGATTTCCCCGATGGATTTCTTTCATTGGCCATTCTGTTCCTATTGTTTTCCTATCTGACCGTTGCTTATACATTTTAGATGCCCAAGGCTAGTTTACTAATTAAAATAATCATTTCCATTTTACAAAAGATTAATTAATCTGTTTTCAAACTTACACATATATTTTTATCTCTAAATCTTTTCTGAAAATTTAGTTTTAAAATACTTTTTCTTTAATAAAGTTTTATTTTAATAATTATTTATCTTGCGATTTTATATATATGCGAGTTTAAGATGATTTTTTTATTTTTAATTCTTAAAAAAGAAGTTTTTATTGGCGAACTTTTATTCTTTTAATGTTTACTAATAAAAAACAATCTAATGTACGTATGTGCCCGTTACAATATATATATATATAAGCATGCTAAAACAGATCCTACTATAAAGTCAGTATTCTGGGAGCATGAGATTGAGTCAGGTCACAATTTCAGTCTGTGTAACATAAAATTAGTTTGTGCTGAGTGCAGTGATTGAAAGAGAAAATTTAAAAAAGGCTTAATACAAATAACATCCACATGATAAATAAAAAAAATTCATGGGTTGCTTTATCATGCAAATTGTATATGTAAATTGATAAATTTGCATATTAACCAATTTATATGTTTGTTCACTTACAAATCTAACTTTGTGCTATGAATATGACCTGCCCAGTTGAAAGTAGTGCTAAGGTGTGGTATATTTATAATTTTATTATTCTTTCCTGTATAATGAAATATTCATATTTATTGCATTAGAAATACTCTATATTGTTTTTTTAAATAAGTGCTCAAATATCAGATTTATAAATAAGCATTGGTAAAACACTTATTTTTATTAAAAAAAACTTTTTTTCCAGGACATAGTTATATATTTTTTTTAATATTGTAATTTTGACAAAAACACTCCAATCAAGTTTAATCCTATGACTAATTTATTCAGCGTATTTACATTTGTATTAGTTATTTGACCAATGTTTTTTTTTTTACTTTTTTCAATTAACAATAACAAATCTTTATTTTCGCCTTTTTTTTTTTTGTTGAAAACTTTGAACATTACTTTAGAAATTTTATCGTTTTACTTTAACTCTATTTTCCTCATTTACCTAGTAACTCTTGTAATATTTGCTCAAATTTTGAAGCATTATTTGAAAAATTAATATCATTCTCAACTCTAAATGAGTTAGTAATGTTCATTATAGTTTTATTTCTTTAGTTTTCCATTTTAATCCGTAATATATTTTCCATAAAATTGTTGCAATGAGATATGAATTCTACTGTGATATAATGAATATTATTTTTTTCAGCATCACCTGTAATCTGACATTTACGGTTGCATTTTGATAAATATTTATCCAAATTTGACAATATCCTGAGATTATACCTTGTTGTTATAAAGCTTTTATCACTGTAGAAATACTTTTAGATTCAAATGCTTTTTTATAATTTATAAATCCAATGTAAAATGATAACACATACTCATTGATTTATTATATAACTTCTGTGACACTTGTAAGGATCTATTGTACTACAATCATTTATGTGGAGTTAAAGAAGCATATGGTTTTTGGAACTTCTATTAAAGATAAATTTGATAGTGAACAAGGAAGTAATTCCTGAACTGGTCTTGACCTACTAAGTTCCTAAACCCTTGATGTTTTGTGATTCTTTGTATAATTATTTTACACATATATGATATTCAATTATTTTTAAATAATAATACTATCTTTTAATTTCATTGATGAAACAACTTTCCTTCCAATACTAAGATGCAGTTTTAAATTTCTGAGACTTCATTCTCTTCTGTAGCATACCTTATCATATCATAGTTATATGTATTTTTTAATATTAATATCTTATAAACATCTTTAAAAATATATGGTAGTATGATTTAAAACAATAGATCAAACTTTTGGTTGTATATATATATTGGACCATTTCCATCACTAACCTTCAAGAAAACAATAACAAATTTTTCTTTAGTTTACATTTTATTTATTTCTACATTTACTTTATGTGAAATTGTATGCATTAACATAGCACTCAATGCATGATCAGTGCTCTGCATAATTTTCTACAATAGTGGACTGAAGATTCTGGAACTCAAGGTCCAGAGCTTGTGGCCCAGCTCTGTCACTTCTAGCATTTAAATTTCTTAGAATCTCCCAAGTTATAAAGCCATTTGATTAAACAATGAATGCTATGTACTGATGTAAGCAGGTGTGGGTGACCATTTCTCTATGATTGAACCTTTTATGATATATATTACATCTGTCTTGTACATATCCAAAAATTATCTTAAGTTTACATGCTCAGGTCTGTCATTTCTCATGCTCGAACATTTTATAAATTCATGGCAATAAAAACAATTTGATTTTTATTATTAATGTAATATAAAAAAATTTACCTTCTTATAAAAGCTTAAGCATCTAGCTATACTTATATCTTCTAATATATAGATATGCTTATATCTATCTATGTTTATATTTTTTATTTTCATGTTAAGAAAAGAACAGACAGCTAAGTAGTTAATAACAAATTGTCATCAATTCAAAATTTTAAAATATCTATAATCTTAAGTCATTTCCTTGAATATCTTCAAAAGAGTAAAAAAAGACAATATTTAGAGTATAAATCAGTGCTTCTTTCCAGAAAGTCAATTAGCTTAAAATATTTATGAAATTATGTTCATCTTGCTATTAGTACTCATTGGTTAAAATGATTATAGAGTGAATAAAGAGTGGCCGCTGTTATTTGGTAAACAATGGAATCAGTGGCGCAATTGTCAGGAAGCAAATCATAGCAATGATATATATATATGTGTATGTGTTCAAAAAAGCATTATAGTAAATATTAAAAATATCTTTTTTTGAAATTTTGTGTACAGACCCAAAAATTCTAATTATGGCACAAAGCAGACTTATTTTATATTGAGTTTTGTAACCATAATTCTAAAAATGCTTACAAAATTAAACATAATTTGACAGTATTGCATAGTATTTTAAATAAAATCGAATATTGAACACAGTACCAACTTCTAAAAAAATATATTTTCTTGTTATGAACTATTAAATTATGTCTACAAAAAATGTTTTAGAGATTGCTTCAGACTGCTTTCAGTTTCCAGATTTATGGTTTTAATCCTTACTTTATAAAAAATAAAAAGTTCATTATTGTGAAATTACAATTTTTCTGTTATGCATGTAAATTCCTTCTCAAGTTCTCTTTAGTATTGATATATGAAAACATTACAGCATTAAATGTTAAATAAAATAGATTATTAATTTTTAAAACTTATTTATCATACATTTGCTTAAAATATTATTCCAAATTGAATTTTCATATGTTAACTTCTTCATTTGCACTAGTTTTTACTAATTTTATGTTAAATTCTTAATGCAATGAGATATATTTTTCTCATCTGAAAACATTCTTAATATGTATTACTATTGATTTATATATAATGTATTCAGAAGAGTTTTATCCTTAATTTCTATTTTCTTCTATTCAATTTTCAAGAATTCTTTTCATTTGCTCACTATTTTATTTACATATTTTTTGTATTAAATCATTAAATATCACATGATCACCATTCCTTCTGCTTGCCTGTTTTAATTTTTTTTTGTAGTAGAGTACATGTTCACTTTTTAAATCAATTGTCTTTTTACTTTTTCTTCTAATTTCACAAAGTCCAATAATATCCCATTTAATGTGAGAAAATTCTTGCAATATTCCTTCGCTTGAAAGTGATCTTTTGCCATTGTAAGTATCTAAATAAAAGGACATTATCAAATGTCAGCCTGGGTCAACAATCAGGGGATTCTTAGCACCCTCCACCTTTTGCCACCAATCTCTGCTTTGGCTGGTGACTTTGCAGCCTCCTGGGAATATGGGCTGATTTATTTTTGTGTTATCATGACAGACAATTAATCAATCATAATTTTGTTATAAAGATCTAAATAAATAAAAAAAATCTTGAAATTTCTATCTTTTTAACTTTTTTTTATCTTTAAATTTTTCCCACTCTCTAGACAATATATATGATTCTTATTTAACCTACATTCCAAAAATAAGTTCTCAGAACTCCCCCAACTCCCACCCTTTATATTTTGATATAAAATACATCAACAATTCAAATTCTTATTCCATTTTTGCCTTCTTTCTCTGGTATCTAAAGTTCATGTCCTTGCACTAAAATATAAGCACCATTTAATGTCATACAATATTTCTATAACTTCTATTTTTTATTTCTATTTGATTTTCATAACTCTAATTTTTGTTCTTTAGCCAACTTATCGATACTCTTTTTCCACCCCCTCATAATTGTATTATTGTAATACATTGTTCATAAATTTATCCCATTTCTTATAGAAATACATGGAAATAAATTGTTTATCTATTAATTTTGCATAGTGAAAATCTTTCTTGCCCAATATATTTTTTATTGTTTTTCCCACACTATCCCATTAAATACTATTTTTACTGATCTACTTGTATGCATATATTATAACATTCCAAACATTTTTAATTTTTGGTATGTATAGGTACTGAACTGAGTTCAGACCTATATGACTATATAAGCTAATGAGCTTGGATTGAAAATATTATTGTGTTTTCAATTTAAGACTCATATTTTTGTAGTCAAGTAGAGATAAAAGTTGGCTGCTGGAGGGTTGTATTAGATCCTAAGATCTAGTGCAGTGCTCTCAGATCCAAGGTTCTTCACTGATGAAGACCACAAGCCAGAAACTAGTCTGGAGATATTGGATGAGTAGGCACTATATGGGGATTTTAGGCACAAGTCTTTTGGCATCCATTGATTACTCTGGCTTGCATTGAGTGGCAATACTGTATGGAGACTTTTTCCTGTTTTAATAACAGTTATAAGCAAGCATAAGAAATGGTGATCATGTAATGTTCACTGTCTTCTTCATTTACAATGGGGTTACCTATATATGCGATCTAATTTGTATGCAACTAACTTTATTTGCATACAAATTCTTTTCTAATTTAATGTATAATTTGGGATGATCACTCAAGTGAATTTCTAAAGTAAAATTTTCTTTTTAAAAAAGGAATGTTATTAAAATAAAGAAATCCGTGTGTATTTATAAAAACAAATAATCTTTTATTTATGTATATGGTTTCATACAGACAGACATTTCAAATACACACAAATAATTTGTCACAGACTGAAGTCTGAAGGGGAAAGTATACAAACTGAAGTCAATTTGTGTATAAAACCACAATGGCCCATCTATAGAAAAAGAAAGATTTAATTAGTGAGCCACTTTTGTAACCTTGTAGAATCAGAAAAACTTTCATATGCTACAGTAAGAGAAAGACTAATTCAATTATTTCAGTCCTCAACTGTCAGCCTGTGACTCATCTCATCTTTTGGAATAGTCAGCAAGTTTGTGACAAGAACAAAGAATATGATCAATCCCTATGAGAGCTAGTGAAATATTGCCTCTATAGAAACTCTAGAAGAATCACTATTAGAAAGTTATTATGAGGAATGTATGATGTTTGTCTGACACAACAGCTGTTAGTCATGAATAGTTTAACATATAAAATGATCATAAAAATGAGTCTAACTAGTAAAAGAATATGTGCATGAGTTCCATAATTCAAGTACATTAGAAATTAATAGGACATTAATAAATAAAGCTGAGAATATCAATAAAAATTATTTGTTTGTGTTGAGGAAAACCAGACCATATGGTTAAAGAGTGTAAGTGAAAACAAAAAGTTATAGTAGTAGTGGAGAGAAGGGTATACAAATGTGCTGACATTATAAAATAAGATTACAACTTAGTAATAAGGCTAAGACAAAGAAAAAAAATAGCTCAATAGATAAAACCATGGAAATGAAGAATGTAGAGCAAATCATGCTACATGTCACAATTTTCAATAAGTGAAGTTATGGAAATTGATAGTAGCACAGTTATCATTATTTGTAATTTTAAAGATTGTGAAAAAATAACACAATACTGTACTAAAACTACATGTTTAAACAAGACTGCTTTGAAAGTTAGGGATATGAGTGCAAATTTAATTAATAGGGAGCACTAAAAGATAACATAAACTATATAACTGGATGAGAATGGCTTGGCCTGTTAAAGGTCAAAATATATGTGATGAAGAAAATTGCAGTAGAGTGGGAATTAAAAAAAGAATTTTCTAAAACTGTTTTAAGTTAATCAAAACCATTTAAAATCTTTCTGTATGATATTTTAATCACATTAATAAATAAACTGTAAAAGGTTTCTTCTTCTCAATTTATAAAGGTAGAAAAAGGAGATAGACAAGTCAGTTAGAGAGGGTGTGCTTACCCCTGTAGAAAGTTCTAAATGGGCAATTCCTATTGTAGTTGTGACAAAACCTGATGGATACATGCATATTTGTGGTGACTATCATCATAGTGTAAATAAAAATCTATAAAAAAGTCAATATCCAGTCCCAAACATAAACGAAATATGGTCAAAAATGAAACAAGCTAATTATTATACAAAGATTGACTTGTGAGCTGCTTTCCATCAAATTACCAGTGTCATTAAGAATTTCCAAGATTCTTATGCTAACCCTGCACTAAGAATATTTAATTGCAACAGGTTGCTTTATGGTTTCACTATATTCCTGAATATCTTTCAGGCAATGATGAGCTCACTGGAATGATTTCATATCTAACTAACATTTTTGACATTGCAAGTTCAAAAAAGAGCTTATGTGAAAGTTTATTAAAAGTCTGCAGGAAGCTTGAGAGTGTCGGTGCAAGTATAAATGTAGACAAATGTAAATGCATAGGTAAAGAATTGAAATTCATAGTACTCATAAACCCAATGCAGAAAAAGTTAAAGCTGTGCAGAAGGCTGAATAGATCCCAAGAATTGCAGGCATTTCTCAGCCTGATAAATTTTTTTGAGAATTTCTTAAAGGAAAAAGCATGTTTAGCTCAGCCTTTGTGTGGCTTATTAAAAAAAGGACAAAAATGGATCTAGGAAACAGAGCATGAAAAAGCTTTTAAAGAATTAAAATTGTTGTTAAAAGAATAAAATTCCTTGTTGTCATCAGAAAGTGTATTAGTTCATCAAGACAATATTATGGATATAATTCTAAATTGTGATGCATCAGTATATGGAGTGGGTATGAGCTTAAATCATGTAGTGGCAATGGAGAAAGGCATATTACTTATCTGTCAAAGTTGCCCAATGCTGAAAGGAATTATAGTAAATTAGACACAGACACATTGACTATAGTTTTCACAAGCATTTGTATGATCAATCTTTTAAGTTAAATACAGATCATAAACTGTTGTTAGGAAATTTTGCAAAAAAAAAAGACAGCCCCTGATCATCTGACTTCCAGAATGCTATACAAATATTCTAGCAGGATATGGTTTTGAATTGAAATATTGGAAAGAGAATATAATATAGAATGCAGATGACTCTTGTGGATTCCAAATAAATAACAACTTTTAGTGGTAGATAAAGGAATAAATTACATCAATGAAATAAATTTGGAAATAATAAATAGCTGGACTATGATTAAATGAAAAGTGAATAACCAAGAATTCCAGCAACTCATGAATTGAAGAAGGAAAGACTGGCCAAATTTTTGGCCAGAGTTCAGCATAAAACCTTTTGGGTACAGAGAGAAGCTCTCTGTTTGTAAAGGCTGTATTGTTAAAGAACATAGGATTGTTATTGTAGGCCATGAAAAAATGTTAAAACTATAATATCAAGGTCATCCAGGAATAATTTGAGCAAATATGGTGGTCTGAGGATATATATGGTGTCCAGGTATAAATAAATATATCAAATACATAAAAAAATGAGATTCCTCTAAGAAATACTCCCAAATACAATATTTATTGCATGGCCTTGGAGAATAGTGCATTTATGAGTTATTTATTCCTGATACTCATGGACATTTACTTTAGCTGGGTCAAATATAAAATTATAAAGAGTGTGAATATTAAGAAGCTATCTCTAAACTATTGAAAATATTTGTGTACTATGATTATCCAGACACTAAGTGATAGATAACAGTACAGGACTTGGGTCTTCAAAGTTTGAAGAGTTTCTAAACTAGTGTGGCATACATCACATTTTACACCTCCATATCACTTCTTTCCAAATAAAAATACTCATATTTATTATATAACAAATATGCCAGATTTTTACTTAATTTCATTCTTTTTTTTCTCAACTATAATTTCCAACTATCTTATACAATTTAACATTTGCTATCACTGCAGGAAAGATTTTGTAATTATTTTTAACAAATTTGGCAATTTAGTATGCTTAGTGTTATATATATATTTAAAAAAAAAACAAAAAACAGATCCTTATGTTCAAAAAGCACAACATTTTTTTATTTGTTTTTATCAAGGCATTAAAAACATGACTTTGAATTTAAAAAAAAAAAAAAATGAAAAAAAAAACGCACGCCCAAGAGAAATATATTTGAAATAACTAAACAGTATATAAAGACAAAAATATAATCGAGAATATAAGCATTATTATAGAGATTAAAAGAAATTAACGTGAAGTAAATGGTTTGAATAAATATATCAGAATAAAATTAATGCACTACAACTATTCTTGCTCGCATATCGCAGAATAAAACATAATCTTGGAAAAAGTATATTGGTATAACAAATCAAAAAGTTTTTGTTATTCGCAGCGCTAATCTCAAAGTATAGAAAGAAAAAATGTTTTGATAGATCTTTATAGAGAAAATAAAATAAAAATTCATATAACACTACAATAGTAGCCAAAACAACGTTTAGATTTTGTAGGAAAGTATTGGACGTCCTACCGTATTAAATAAATCTGATGAGGAATTATTTTCTTCTTTTTTTTATTTGATAAAAAACAAACATATTTTTATCTTTTTAATTAGTTATTTTGTTAATAGAGGGCAGTCATTTAAAGAAAACATTTCTTTTTAATGACATTTAATCATTTTTTATGCATATTGTCAATAATTTTTTTGCCAATTGTATGTAAACAATTGAGGAACTTACTATTGCTTTCTCTACTTGTTTAAACAGTACGAGATGGCGCTGTAACTGTTTTGATAAAACGTAATTTTCATATGGTACGTGATTTGTTGTTGAATCTGTTTCCAGGATCAAGATCTTCTGTGTTTTCATCCAAACTAGGTTAGTTTTATTTGTAATACATACATATTGACGTATATGCACAATGATTGTTTTAATTTTATATATATTTCCTTCTTTGCACACACTGCTACTATTTTATCAAATTAATACTTTTTTTTTTTTAAAAAAAATACCGGATTTTATATTAATGATTTGCTTTTAATATATAAAAATACTAATTAAAATATATGGATTTTTTTTCTAATTACTGCATTTTAATAAATATTATTCCTCCTGATAATTTTTAAGGAAATAACTTTATGGTGAGTTTATCATGTTTTAAGATTTTTAGTAATTGCACTTATTAATTTTTAAACGAAATTTTAAATGTTTACTTTATAAAATATATATTCAGACATTTTGAAATTGGGTGAGAGTAGGAGGTAAAACCATTTCCTCCTTTTGATTTTTATCACTAGTCATGTATTTATACTTTGTGTCTAATTAAATAAATTAAAATGATGTCATTACTTAAATCGCCAGAAAATATTCTTATTAAAAAAAAAATTCTTATGCAAAGCAAAAGAAATTAGATAAAATTGTATGAAATTTTTTAACAATTACGTAATAAATATAAACTAGAAAATATAACATTTGCGAATAGCAAATTGTCCTTTAATATTAAACTACAATTATAGTTACTACATAAAATAATTTTTTAAGCTATACAAATAGAGTGTGTTTATTTTTGAAACGAATGCATTAAAGCTACGGAAGTATTATAAGAGTTACCAAATGAAACCAAAAAAATATATTAAGACTTTCATATGAAAGTGTGAAAAGAATGGCAAATGACTGAATGACATAGTTGCAGCGCCTTTAGAAACTTCTCTCTTTTTATATACCCAATATATATATATATTCTCATAGATTAAGCAATGAAGTTAATTAATTGCTTCAAACACAGTTGATTCTCTATATGTTTCTGCATAGTATTTATTAAATAAAAAGATGATACATTACATATAAGAAAACTTACATAAAATTCTGTTAAATTTTTTAACACATATGTAAAAGAACCTGAGAGTAGTGATGATGTGATGAGGTCATAATATTTCTGTACATAGGTCATATTGCCAGAAATCTCCCTTTCTCCAAAATTCCTAGTACCATACTTAGTTCATTTCTTTTTTTTCTCTTGTGCCACTTTAATTAAAATTGTTTTGATAGTTCCACTATGCTGTCCTTATATTCCCCAATTTTGATATAAAGACCTAAACAAAAAAAAAAAATTATAATTTATCCTGAAATTTCTATCACACTGTGTTTTTGCTATTCTTTTTTCAACATCCTACACTACAAAAATTAGTGTTAAATACTCTTCTCATTTTTAAATAAACTATATCTGCAGTCGAAATCCTTGCCTTCCTTTTTTTTTTTGTATCGGAAGACCCTGCCCCTGCACCAAGTAACAATAAACTCTTTAGTATTATCATATATCCTTTTATTAATTTTATTTTTTTAACTCCAAATTTTTAATATTCAGTTTCTGTAAGCTTATCT
This sequence comes from Epiperipatus broadwayi, assembly GCA_028023455.1. Taxonomy (NCBI): domain Eukaryota; kingdom Metazoa; phylum Onychophora; class Udeonychophora; order Euonychophora; family Peripatidae; genus Epiperipatus; species Epiperipatus broadwayi. The sequence continues at coordinate 8,790,791 of JAQFVV010012410.1, read as the reverse complement.
ATCGTCTTTCCATCCCTCACAGTTATGTACTTATTCTATTTATTATATAAATATATGGAAAATTGTCTATTAACTTTGCATACTGTAAAACTTTCTTCCCCATGATGTTTATTATTCTCTTTATATAATCCAATTAAATACTATTTTTTCTAATCTATTTTCATTCATTCATCATTTTCAAATGGTAAAGCAGGTACCAACATTCCTTTCCAAATAATTATATCTACCTTGTAAGAGAAATATTCCAGATTTTTAATCACTTCCATTCTATTTTTTTACTTTTTGCCCAAATATTTGTATAATTTCTTTCGATTTAATAAAATACCTATACCACTCCATCATTCCAAGAAAAATATCTATCATTTTCCATTCATTTCTTTATTCTTGCTGTTAAATACTAGGATTTTAGATTTTTTTTTTCCAGTGAAATTTAATTTTCATACTTTTTTCTATCTCCCCGGATTTCTCTATAACAAGTCCCTAACTCCTCCACTGCAAAAAAAAAAAGAAGAGGATATTATGGATTCTCTTGGTTCTAGTATAGGAATCCCATCTCTATTATTAAATCTTTCTCTCAATCTCTAAATTTTTTTAGAAATAAATAGTAAATGTGCTAATAGGCATCTCTGTTTTAATCCAATTTCATGTTTAACTTCCACTGATTCTACATTTCCCAGTTGATACTAAAAAAAAATATTCTTATAAAGATTTAATCATTTTTAATAACCCTAAGTCTACTCTTATATTTTCAAGACTTCTTCGTCTTGTTGTAAGCTTTTTCTATATTTAAAAATGCAATAAATAATAGTTTAATTTAGTTAACAACTATAATTATCTAATTTTCCTCACTTTTACATTTAACGATAATTTTATTAAATTTTTTTTTAATCCTCTTATCTTTTCTTTTTTTCAATCTACCTATTGCTATATTCAATTCTGCATTCATCTCTCTATCTAACTTCTCATAAATTAAGCTTTCTAATGAATTCTATTCACATACCAATTTTTCTTCACCCGAAGATATTATAAATTCATTTAGTATTTTGTTCCTATTCTTATACTTACTTCTTTCTGCATTCAATAATATAACATCAAATTTTTCATAACCCTCCTTTTCTGAAACTATTAATTTTCTTCTTTAACTTTTTAAATTTCATCCCATTTCTGTCTTTATTCTAGCTACATATATTTAAGAAGCTATTCCACCTAATTTTTATCTCTTCTACTATTTGCTTTTTAACATACTGTTTATAATTCCTATATGACTTTCTTCATTTTTATACATTTTTATATGTTTTTTTTTTTTTAATTTTTTTTTTATTCTATTAGTTTTAAATAAATGCTCATTTGCAATCTTTTTTATCATACCCATCCATTCTTGATAACTTTAGCATTGACATCATTAAACCTATTCACTTTAACCTTATTGCTTATTTTCTAATCATCCATGTCAAACTTTTCTATCTTACATATCTTTAATTCAGCCAAGACAAAATTATAACCACTACTACATCCTTTTTCTTGTTCATCAAATATCTTTTTTTTTCTATCTTAACTAACTCTTTTTTATCTAACAACATGTAATCTAAAATATACTTAAGATTTTGCCTTGAGCATATAAACTTTCCATCTTATATTTTACTCAAATTCCCAATTTTCAGTACAACTTTTTCACATATATTTTTAAGTAATGCTTCACTCATATTCTCCAGTCCATCAATCAATTTAATTAATATGACATTTATATCACCTACAATCAATATTTTATTACTCTCTCTAAATTTATCTGCATCCATAAACATTTCCAGTAGCTAAATATACTATAGCACCCATCTATTTGCCTTTTCAAAATTTTCTATACATCTTACTTTTTTATTCTAATCAAATCTATGTAGTCTCTTCCATTCACTTTTGTAAAATGTAGATCTTCACCCCTCAAATGTTTCTCTACCAAAGCTAACAAATATAATTTTCCTCTTATAAAATCCACCATCATTTTATCTTTACTCACATTAGCTTTAATGTTATTTGTACTTTAAATATTATTCTAAATATAATAAAATTCCTTATTTTTTATATCTACCTCAAATATTGCATATTTACTCTTATTTATATATCCCAACTTCCTGTTAAAGTTCAATAGATAATAAAATTTATTATAAATTAAGTGACCTAATATTTTGTTCACCCTTTCTAATGAATGTAGCCCATTCCTTTTGAATATATCTAAATATCTAATAAATATTTCTCATACATTATTACTCTCACACAAACATTTTATCTCAAGTTAATTCCATGAAATTTAAATTTATCCCATTATTAAACCTCAGCATAATGCTATAAAATCATTATTTCTAGATCAGTATCTGTCTTTTGCAACTATAAACTACCTTTTATTTCTTTCAAATAGTCAATGTAAATAGTCTGACATTAAAAGAAATCCTAATGTTTTGGATCCATGTTAACTCTGGTCCATTTCATATTTTTTAGAGATGTCTGTTTTATGACAACTATATTCTTCAATTCTTTAGTATTTACTGATATAGACAAAAGCCAGAAACCACATTGAAGACATGGATTTTGTAACACCATAGCATCTTTTAACCATAGTTCTAGAATAGAATGGATAAAATTGTTCTTGAAAGCATATAAGTAAGCATATGAGAAAATCATGTGATAATGTTATTACACTAACCTTCCTAGCCAAAGAATAGAAAGAGTTCATAGTTGTCATAAATCTAAGATCTCTAAAATATATTAAGACTGACTTGGTAGCAGGTCTATATAATTATACATGTGAAGTAGCAAGGTTTTTTTTTTATATTCCCAAATATTAGCTTGAATTAAATAAAGAAATAAATGGTAGTTGCTAGTTGCATTATTACATTAGTTCCAATGAATCCTAGCTTCATTGATGAAAGCAAATGCCAGAAATCAATCTAGAGATGGGAATATTATAGCAATGTATCATTTGATATCCATTGATTTCTCAAACTTTTAATAGATGTCTTTAGAATAGGGTGAAGAATACTGCTGTTTGAAAGATATGAATAAGCATATGAGAATGTCATGTGATATTCATATATAAACAAAATGATAATTATAATTATTATATAAATTAATATTTTTAGTTATAGAAATGGGAATAAACAGAAATTACTTAAGTCATCTGGATTTAACAAATATGTTTGATTTTGAAAAAATGCTTTAAAGTTATGAAAATGTTAGATGAGATTTTAGGTGAAATCATAACATATCTTTATATATTTACTTGATATTATAAATAAAATTTGCTTTAAAAGTAACAAAAAAAAAATATTCAACTAAAGACAATACTAAAAAAAGATTAAAAGCAGAGTTCACTAAGTTTTTAAAAAAGGGGGAAATTTAAAAAATGATAATATACTGAATTTAAAAAAATAAATAAATAAATAAATATTTTGGACAAAATATTATTATGGTTTACATAATGGACAATATTAATCATAGAATTAAATTTATGAATTACTGCTTTAAAGAAATTAAAAGGTTTTTAATATAAGTGTATCACTATTTCTTATGAATCTAAATTTATAAATTGCAGGGCATATATATATTAACAAAAATAATCTACAGCAATATATAAAGGTGAGATTAGAACAAACATGTATAACAAATGTCATTAAGAGAATTATAAAGCTGAATTAGAATTGAATGGAATTTGCTATTAAAAGATATAATAATAGATTGATAAGTGAAATTCTAAACTGGATCCCAAAAAATTGTTAAGAAAACTAAAAAGAGAATGCTTGTTAGTTTTGTTGGAGTGATTTGGCAAAGAAAGATGACTATGGATTGGAAGTACTGCAATAAACACAAAAATATCTTCATTATGCACTGAATCAATGTAATTGAAAGTGAAAGTGATAATCAAAGATTAAAAACATGATGAAGTACTAAAATAAAATAAACATCAAAACTATTTGACTTAGATATAATTAGTTATTATATTATTAAATTTAAAGATTTATGGGTAATTGAAACTGAGCATCTACTGTCTACTTCATTATTATTCAATTTTTTTTTTGTTAGTATGGAAATTAAATACACATTTTGTTTTTCTATTGCTGGCAATAGTTCATGTGTATGCAAAATGAAATTAGGTCAAATAATTGAAATATAAAACTGTGAGGTTTTGACCATATCTTGAATGATACTCTTTAGTTAAACTGAGGAACATTTGGATAAATATGTTTATCATTAAAGTAACTAGTAGAGTTTATCCTCCAAAATATTACTTATTTTATAAATAAGCACTTAAATTATTCCAAGATATACTAATTCAAGTTTTAACTCTTGAAATGCTTTAGAATCTCCGTTTCTATGTTAACCTAACCTTTCAAAAAAAAAAAAATTTTTTTATTCCAAACAAAACTAGCATAGAAAGATTTTTTTGTCTCTCTTGGCAATTGCAATTAACTTTACCACATAAAATTTAAATTATTGTCTTAATTGTCATATTTACATTGTTTGCAGCAGTCATAACTCACATATATATATATAATTATCTGTATTACATTGAAAATTTGATTCTATAATGACTAGCAGTAAATATATATATATATTACCATGTTTGATAATGAACCAGTCATATTCATTTTGTAAAAAAGATAATAGAAGTAATGTGATTTGAGGATTGGTTAGTATTTTTTAGGATTCCTCAATGAGATATTTTTTTTATAATGATTGAAATTATCATTTCATTTGTGGTCATTCCCTTTTTTCACTTCAGTCCTACTTTGTATCAAATAGTTCTCTAATGACTCAGATTACTAAAAACAAGACAAATTCAATCTTCTGTTTGTGCTTTCAAGAGCTTACACTCAAATAAATTAAAAAATAGAGAACTTGATATCTCAAGAAAGATACAAAGATATAAATATAATAATATCATAAACATAACTCAATGGGTACTGCAAAGGCTTAAAAGTAGTAGAAACAATAAGTCTCATAGATGATTTTAAGATTCGCGTCTGTTATTTGAATATAAATTTTTTTTATAAATATAATGAAAAAGATGAAAACTGTAAAGGTAAATATGATTAGACTGATATTAGAAAAATTCTATAAGGAATAAAAAGTAGTGGCGCAAAAGATTTCATAATACCAGTAGAGCTATATTTAACTTATATATATATAATGTCTATAAAGAATAGAAACATTCAGAAAAAAAGAGCATTTTACATCAGTATTTTCAAAAAAGATATTGACTATAAGATATTAGTGTTATTTGTATTTTTATATTGGACTATTTTCATCATCTAATATAAGTATTGAATCTGTCAGTTGGTTAGAGCATTACCTTAAAATTCAGTACTCAAGAATCTAAGAGTCCAGATTCGAATCCCATGCTATTATTGTCACTGGTCAGGCCAGCAACACCTGAAGAAGAGGGGGAAGAATACCTGTCAAAACATTGTGCATATACTAACCTGTTTGATGTGCTATTATTAAGAGTTGAATGTATTTGGAATATTTAAATAAACTTAAATTTTTCTAAAGACATTCAATACTCATATTAGATAATGGAAATAGTCCAATACAAAAATACAACTAAAATATCATCACAAACCTTCAGGAAAACATTAGTCTTATTTCTTTAACAACAGATTATATGATGCAATGATAAAAGATTAAATACAATGTGTAACACTACCATCATCCTAACTGCTTCTTATAGCAAATGAAAATCTGCTATTAATATATGTGCAGATCATTTATAAAATTCCATCCATAAATAAGGTTCATCTTGATTAAAGTTTAAAAGCAACTGAAATTTATATGGGTGCTATTTTTTGAATATTAAGAATGTGATGGATGCTACTGCTTTATGCTCTTGTTTTGTCAAATGGAGGTAGACTTCCTGCCAGTCCTTCCAGTGTGTATGAAGTTAACTCACCGTATCATTAGTTGATCTGCATAAAGGGTTATAAGAATTATCATAGTTGGATATTGCTATCATAAAATTTTGTACTAATTTGTTATTTGCTGTTTTTTTTTTTTTGAATAAAATTATTTGAATTCTTCATTTATTTATTTTTTTTCTTTTGCTTAGATACATTATAGACTACAAAAATATACATTAATTTTAGGATCTGGCCTTGTGAATTATCTAGTAAAAATAAAATTCATAAAGAAAAAAGAGTAAAATGAATTTGAGCAAAAAAATATTCACTCTGATACAGAATTAATAGAAATAAAATTGTTGAAAGTCAGGAAATTGAATTAGTATTTATCAATTTGACATTGTGTATGTCATGTTCCACTGCAAAAACTGACATATTATGAAAGATTGTAAGACCAACAAGAACTATCAAAAAAAAAAAAAAAAGTTTGAAACTTTTATGAGTCACTATGAATTTTTAGCAAAAACTTACGTTTATCTCTTTGAAGCATTGAAAAATATGGAAAAGAAAATGGCACCATATTTATTTTTGAATGCTAAATAACATTTAGCAATCATTTTGCTGATGAGCAGATTAGATTGCAAGCATTTATGATGAGAAATCTCTATGAACTGTTTACTAAATGGAAATAATATATTAATATAAGGATTAAAAAAAAAAAGACTGCCTGATAGTTATAGGAAAGCCAAATAGATATGAGCTAATTGAAATTTGATAATTCGTAATGTAACTAAGATTAAATATTAGGGATGAAAACCCCAAATATAGGAAATCTGTAAGACAAATTAACTCTGTGTTATGTAATAATAAAATTTAAAAAAAACAACAACCCATAAATGTGAAAATGTCTATTTTAAAGCAAATATAAAGAATTTGTTATCAATGAATTCGAAATATTGCTTGCAGTTAAAAAAGTAAAAAAAAAAAAAAGTAGTCTAGATAGATTTTTGGAGGACAGTTAAAAATTAATAATTAAAGGTGATAATGGTGAATTATTATAGAAATAAAAATGTTATGGAATGGCAATTTAAGAAGAATACCTCAAGAAGGATGACTTATATGCATCTGGAAATCTCCAGAATTACACTAGAGAGATATGTTCAGGGGACAGAAAAGGAATAGAAAAAAATAATATTGGAAAAAAGAATTGCTATATAATTGTAACTGAAAAGAAAGCATGTATAATCATATTTTTTTATGCTTAAAAAAGCACACTCATTTTTTACACTTAATTGTGTGATATTCTTAAGGATATCACAAAAACAAAGACGTTCTAAACAAGCACAATGTCGATTGCTTTCATTGAAAAGATATTGCAGAAAATAGAATACACTGGAGGGCTTCATTTAGATATGGTGTTGAAGTATTACTGAAAGAAAAATGTTTTGCAGAAGAAATTAAAAGACAATACTTCAAAGTATCAAGTGAACAGAAAAATAGGCCCACATGTTCTACATGTGGACATGTTTGTGGTTTATAGATTGGCAGTCATCATAAAACTCATTGTAAAGTTGTTTTTTTTTTTGAAAATTCGAAAGTCCAAACTCATTTATAAATGACTGCTATATGTATGTGTTGATCTTTGAGTTTAAAATCTATATCTAGAATAATGTCAATATAAAAATTTCTCTGGTGCTAAATTCCCACTTAGATTGTACAAGAATTGTACACTAGTAGATTATGTTGTAATAAATAAAATTATAATCTTTTTTATTGTTGTTGATTTTTATTATATTAATAAGTTCATTATTTTTTATAGTACTTTAAAAAAGATATTTAAAATTGGCTTTAGGAATTTAAATTGACTTATAACTGATTTTTTTTTTTTTAAGATGTCCAAATCAGGAATTTAAATGCCACTGCAACACTGATGAATGGCTTGTCAGAGATGACTACTGTTACTGTCCCCATCTCTGAAGAGACGTGGGTCAGCTATTTCTATCAACAATGTCAATGGATTGCTCATTCATTAATCAGATTTTTCCGTTTAGATTCCTTAGCCACATATGTGGACATTGATTTTGTTCAATGGTTAATTTGGCTTTTTACACCCTTTGTTATTACATTTCTCTTACCATTAGTAATTTTGATATTTTTATATGCATCTGCCTTATTTCTACATTTATATAAGCTACGCCATAGGTTAAAGAATGCATATGCAAGAGATTTTTGGGATGGAGCTCGGCAAACCATTGCTGCTTTATGGGACGGTCAAGGAGCTATATGGCATGGTAAATAAATTTTTAATTCTGATTTTTTTAAAATAGGTATTAATAAGTCAACCCATTTTGTACTTAATATTAACTACTATAAAATTAGTTTTATTAATTTAGCTTATTTATATGTATATACATTGCAAAATGATGTAATAAATACAAATACCTGATGATTTCAATAATTATGGAATTTCCTGTTTTTGACATGCATACATGTATGTAAGTAATTATGTAATTAATACATTATAAAGCAATATCTCATAATATTATTATGAATAAATGCATTTTATGTGTTATCTGTTAGCTCTTTATTTGACTAAGATATAATAGGCATATTCCAAATTATGAACAATGACAGTACCATCTCATAGAATTGGTTTCAGGAAAACCTTCATTCACTGTACCAAGCTATAACGTAATTAATCAGATATCAGTATAGTCTCCAATATTACTTTCACTTATTATATATAAGATTCAAGATTATTCTGATTTTGTGATTAGTGATATTGGTGCTTAGCATAGGTGGTGAAGGGAACTTTTTAACTAGCTCTGTGAGTCTTGTATTATTACAGTTCACAATTTAGAATTTGTCTTTTATAAAAGAAATATTTTAATTAAACAATGAGCTAATAGAGGACTTAAAATGAATATATATATACTAAATATATTGCTGTTTACAATAAACCAATTTAGTTGGCTGAAAATTATTATATTAAAATTACATATATTAATTGTCCTCCTAGTCATAATTGATTAAAAAGGCCTTATGATTTTTATTTGTTTATGGTTTTTGTTTTTTTCAATTTCTATTCAAAGAAGTTATATTTCTTTCACTCAAATAGTTAATTAAGTAATTTATAGTCATTTAATTGGATACAATCTTACAATCTAGAATTATGACTAAACATCAGAATTGTTAATCAAATAGCTCTTCAAAAAATTAAAGACTGCGTAGAAATTATGAAAAGAAGGATTATAGATCAGATAGCAGACTTAGAAAAACTGAAGTTTGTGCTGAAAATAGCAAAAATGTTCCAGCATATTAATAAATATTATCATCATCAATGCCTTTTGGCCACTTAGTACCATTAATGTACTGGTCCATTAGAAACTTATTTTCTAATAATGAAAACAAAATAAAATGTACTGCATGGACTTTAAAGGATATCTCTTTGTGCCAACCAGGATTATCATCATCATCTGGGTGTCCATAACACTAAATATAAATCCCAATCCATATAACTGACTATTGTGCATGAATTCAGTTCAATTAGCAAGAGCTTTATAATTGTTACTATGAGCAAGAGATAAATAAATAAAACCTATTTTAGGATTAAATAAATTCACTGGAATAACTTAATGAAATATAAATTCAATTAGAAACAATAATAATAAAATGAAATTAAGGTCTGCTAAAATATGTTATAAATATAAATTTGGAATTTTAATTTTGATTAAAATAATACAAAATAAAAATGTTATTACATTGTAATTTACATATATCTCAATAGGTTTATATAAAATACCAATATATAAGCATTGAGATGTACTGTATGATAATTTAAAATTAACATCTTTGAATTGTCATATAAAAAAAAATCATTTTTATAATACATAATAATTAATTTTAAGATATATCTGTTTGATGACTGATTTTAATATATATGGGTCTACATGACACACATTCAGATGTGTTTTCACATTGATATTTCATCAGTTAAAAAATAAACTTATTAAACCATATACATAAAATTCATACATATAGGCGTATTATTATTATTCCCCTACAAATCAAAGTTAATTCATTCATTCATTATTTCTAATGGTAAGAAAAAACTTTTTTTAAAAAAAATATATATATTACTTTTTTGACAATCCTTCATAAAAAAAAAATTTTATTTATTTTTTTTTCAGATTACTTTTAATTATAACTATCGTGAAAAATATGTTAGCAAGTTGTTATTTTGTTCTCCAATATAGAAAGATTTTTGGACTTTTCCTTTTTTAATAAAATAAAACTAGAAATGTATCTTAGCTTTAATTTAATAATTTAGACAAAAGTTATTTACTTTTAAATTTTGTAATTTAAACATTTTAACTACAAACTATTTAAAATAATCTCATTCTCAATATATAACACATTCTACTTACCAGCTGTATGTACTTTATATATATATTTGTCCAGCAGTAATTATACATTTGTGCTTCTTTGCATGTAGATTAATCAGTATAAGTATAAAGTCATAGCATGGTAATTCTTCCAACAAGTTGATGGAATCTCTTGATAAGCTAGTCCATTCTAAAACAGTAGATTAGCTTATTGACATGTTCAGGACTGGTACAAATTGGATAACTGATGGTATCCAATCAGCTCCATTCTGTCTATCTGATGAACTTCAGGCAAGCCAGCCTTCTAGTACACCTTATGGACTATGGAACACAGAAAAGCAAGCTCTTTACTTTCACGTGAATGTAAACTACTATCATAACACTAGCAGCACTGATGTCTACTCTGCACCTTCAGTTATAACTTCATAATAATAGTGCTGAATAATGCTGTAATTCCCTAATGATCTTTTAAATCCACCTTTTTATACTGTGTCGTGGAATTTAAAAACAATAATTAGTAAATTTTTCTTTATTTTGATTTTAAAAAAAAGAAATTAATGACTTGCTTTTAATTTATCTTAATTAAAACCAAATTTTTATCTTGAAATATTTTTTAATCCTTTAACACAAAATCAGAGTATAATACACTAAATTTTATCAAAATATATTATACAAGCTTTAATTAAAAAAAACTTTCTTAATCTAATTAAAAATAGATAGGGAAATTTTATAATTACCAGTATGTCTATTGTAATATAAAAACTTGCTTGTTTTAGATTTCTCTCTCTTTTTTTTAATGATCAAAATCAGAAGAAAACATTAAATACACCTTTTTAAATATTTAATTTATAATTTTTTTTTTAATTCAAAATTATTATTTAACTTTTAACTGTTATTCCAGTGTAGTATTTATAAATATCTACAAAAAATTGTGTGTTTATTTCTACTTTTCCTGTCAACTTTATATATAAGTGCACTCACACTATGCCATGAGACACATAACCATCTCAATATCTATGTGCATTTAGCTAATATAAAAGTAAACTAATTAATTAATATATATTTATTAATTATTAATTTTGAAGTCTTCAAGTATAGTTGAAAATATTCAAAGGAGAAAAAGAAAATAAATAAGAATAGTAATCATTGATTTATTTGAAAATAATAATATAGATTTGTTTAAAGTAGTATATATATATATATATATTACTAAAATATACAAAGACTAAAGGCTCTTCAATTATGAAGCATTGTATTTAATAATTTGGTGTAATGGTCTAATATTAGTTTTGTGAATTTAAATGGTTTTTGTTATTCAAATTGTTTAACTATACATTGAATGATCCTCAATACATTATATTTAGGTGAGAAAATCATTAAAAGAAAATTTGAATAGATCTATCTTTAAAAACAATGGCATTTTGTTAGGAATCAGCATGTAAAAGAAATTGATATTATACAAGCAGTTAATTATAGGTACAGATTATACACTTAAGTGATAGTTGTAAACATAAAGAGATCTCATTTTAAAATTTAGTGTTGGTTCTTTAGAAGTATCTGTCAAATTTCAGTAGTTGATAAACCTAAACAGTGTCAATTTTTATGCTGCAAGTTTGTAATATTACTGAGGTTAAAAGAATTTTCTTAAGAAGGATGTTATGTATATGATTGTTTCTTTTTTTGAGTTAATTAAAAAATAAAAATCCCTACAATGTTTGTTTCCTAACTATCTTGTACCTCTGAAGATAATATGGCCATCATTGTTTATGAAAGGTTCCTAATGATGAATTGAACATTATGATAATAAAAAAATATTGTTGACAAAAATGAATTGTAGTTAAGAAAAATACAAAGGTCAGGAATGAAATAGTGAGTTAAATATTTATGAATCTGAATGATTGAGAATAGAGAGAGAAATTGCAGGAGTCAAACAAAAATATTGAATTGGTAATACTTATTAAAACCATTTAACTGTAGCTCATTAAGATTGTTTGGAATTGTTATAGAAAGATAAAGGATTTTATTACATGCCTTATATTGGATATTAATAAGCAATTTTTATTTTTTTCTTTTGTATCAAGAATCTACTTAGAGACCAAAGTTTTATATCAGACCTGCCTTTTAGTTGAATCATTGGGCATAATCAGAGGACGTTATTTTCCAGAGTTTGCTATTCTATCATTGCTCCAAATTATTCAGGATTTTATAATAATAAATAATTTTTATAAATTTTCTTTATGACATTTAATAATTCCAAATATATTATTTTAATAGTTTATCATTAATGAGAATGCTGCACAACTAAATTGCTTCGATATTTGAAACACATTAAATTTTATTTGTTTATACATTGAAAGATTTTTAATATAATAGAATTTGGTTTTTAAATTTAAAAAAAAAATGATTGTTTAAAAATATTTTTAACTATAAAAGGTTTTTTTTTATTTTTGGTTAGGTTATGAAATTATTGGTTTAGAAAAAATTCCTGACAGAGGACCAGCATTATTAGTCTATTACCATGGGACACTTCCTATTGATTTTTATTATTTGATGAGTAAATGCATATTGCATAAAGGACGGCACATCCGAGCAGTTGGAGATCGCTTTCTTTTTAAAATTCCAGGTAGGAATTATATTTTTTTTAAAAAATGTATATAAATAAATACTTTTTATTGGCATGTTTTTGTTGTAGAAGTACTTTCTAATTGTTATTAAATAATTGAGTTTATTGCTTGGGAGTTCATAAGAAATTCGAGCACTGGATATGATGTAATAGAGCTGTAGTCTATGGATCTTGCTTACTTTAAATAATTTGTTTTAGTATTTTAGAAAAAAATATTATGTTGTCATTTAAATTCTAATGATTTTTGAAATTTTAGATTTTATCAAATATGTAATGCTGAGAATATAAAACTATTCATGGAACAAACAAATCTGAATATATTATTAAGATAATTCACAAACTAAATTCCCAAACAATCATTTAAATGAACTTGTAAATAATTTCCAAATTTTGTTATGTCGTTATCAATCTCTCCTATTGTATTGACAAATTCATATAATATTAATCTATATTCTTTATTACTTTTACAATGCTTTTTTTAACAACCTAATAGACAGTTTTGATTGCCCTGGCAATCGTCTTCAGAATTTCTTATATCTTCAAATCTTAAGATTTGGAGGATTTAGACATATAAGTAGAACTTCTGAAAAAGATTTCTGGGGCAATCAAAACTGTCTATTAGGTTGTAAAAAAGGCATTGTAAAAGTAATAAAGAACATAGATGATATTAACATTATCAATCTCTTTTGTCAGATAAAAGATCTGCCCTTTAGTTTGTTATTTTTGTTTATATTAATTAAGCCAGTTTACAATTTCAAATATTAAATCAGATGAAAGTCTAATGATTTTAATATGCATATAAATAATTTTACAGCTTATCAAATATGTAAGACTGAGAATATAAACTTTATTCATGGGATAAACAAGTCCACATATGTTACTAAAATAATTCACAAACTTGATTCCAAAGAATCATTTTAATGAAGTTATAAATAATAACAACCTTTTATTATATCAATGCCAATCTCTTTTCTCAGATAATACATTTGACTTTTGGTTTGTTATGTAGTAATGAATTGGTATTTGAAATTGTAAGCTGGTTTGGTTAATACAAAAACAGAAATTGCCGTTAATAAAAAGTTTCAGCCTTTTCAAATATCAATATTTGATATATATTACTATATAACAAACTGAAGGTTAGATCTTTTATCTGACAAAATAGATTGGTATTCATATAACAATAGGTGGATAGTATTTACATGTTCATTTAAATGATTCTTTTGGACCTTAGCTTATGAATTATCTTAGGTATGTATTCAGAATTGTTTATTCCATGAATAGATTGTCATCATTTAGTCTGTCAATTTTTTTTCCTTCATATTCTTGATATCATGTTTTCTTTTGAGGTGGTCAGTTCTATGATTTTGTCATATAAACCTTAATTAATGCATTCCATTGTAATATATATATACAAGATCTGAAATTACCATATATACTTGCCATTATGCTTTGGATTTGTAGATTATGAAAAAGCATTTGATTCCATAAGCATTTTTTTAGTGATTAAAGCATTGAATCATCAAGGTGTAGACCCAGAATATTGTCATCATATTCTGAAAAATATTTATAGAAATGCAATAGAAATTAGGAAGGTTAACATTGAGAAAGGTGTAAGATAGGATGACTCCATATCACCACAAAACTTTTTACAGCAGTGCTGAAAGAAGGATTTTATGGATTAAAATGGGAAGCTAAAGGAATAAAGGTAAATGGAGATTATTTAAGTCATTTAGATTTTGAAGCTGCTGTAGTTGTTTTTGCAAATAATGCTTCACAGTTTAAAGAAATGTTGCAAGAGTTACCAAATGAAAGTAAAAAAGTAGGACTAAAGGTAAAGGTTAAAAAGATTAAAGTAATGTTCAATGGATTTTCTCAAAAAATGAAAATAAAGATTTATTACGATGAATTAAAAGAAGTTAATAACTATAAATACGTTAGTCAAATTATTACTACAGATAGAAACATAATGGCTGAAATTAATCATAGAATTAAACTTGGTTGGAGTGCTTTTGGTAGAAATAACTTAATATTAAAAGGAAATATGCCTATGGGTTTGAAAAGGAAGGTTTTTAATAAATGTGTTTTATCAGTAATTACTTATGGATCTGATATTTGGACACTTAATACAAGAACAATACAGAGACTTCAGGCCACTCAAAGAAGTATGAAGAAATGCATATTGGGAGTAACAAGAAGAGATCGAAAATGCAATATATGTATAAGAGAACAAACAAGTATTACTGACATTGTTGAAAGAATTAAAAGAGTGAAATGGAATTAGGCTAGACATATTGCTAGAAGAGATGATAATAGATAGACAATTGAAATCTTAAACTGGATTCCAAGAGATTGTAAAAGACCCAGTAAGAGACCACATGTGAGTTCGAATAAGAAAGGGTGCAAGGGTGATGTGGATAAGAGAGGCTAGAGATCGGAGAAGATGGATTGAAATTGGAGAGACCTTCATCCTGCAGTGGATTGATAATGTTTGACAATGATGATGATGATGATAAAAGATCTGATAGTATAATTTGAATATAGTGGAACTTGAATCTTTTTGAACTTGATGAAGATTTTCAAGCAAGTTTGAGATTTTTTTTGTTTTCAGCTCACATTTCATTGGGAAATGGAAGTCACTATTCTTATCCAACTAATTTAAATCCCATGAATAATGGGTTTTTTTTTCTCTCTCTCTATATTGAGAAATGCTGGAGAGACTTTTAACCTGTAGTAGTCTATTTAAATTTTTTTACTTTGTTATAAGTTTATATTAATTTAGTTGTAATTTTTTTAGCAGAATTAAATGGAGAAGCTTAACATCTGTTATTTACAAAATTAATTTTTAGTCTCATTTGGTCATTTTAGAAAGTCATAGATTTAACTTCTATTTGCTTTTATCTTGCAGAGAAGTGATTAAAAACAAAACTATATATATATAGTCTTTTTTTTCACTGTCTTTTGAAAAATTGTTGGAGATAACTTTAGCAACATTTTTTAAAAGACATGTTGTACATTCATATATAAACCTAATATGAATAATGCTATACTCAAAATAATATAAATCATAACTTCTAAATAGTTTGCTAGTATCTTATATTTACAAACTAAGAAATCAGTGTAAAACAACTAATCATTCAGCTCTCCCAGTACAATTGTTTCATAGATTCAACCAAAATTATCAGCTGGCAATGAATCTGAGTGTTAGTTACTTCCAACTTGGTTTGTATCTTATATTGTGAGTAATTATCAAGTAGATTTATTCCCAACTTATGATTAGTTTTACTCTATGAAACCATTATATTGGGAGAATTGATTGGCTGGGCATTTTAAGCATGATATCTTAATTTGTAAGAATTGGGTGGCTATATTATCTAAATATTAAGAGTCATTAATTTATATATATATATCTTTTAACAAATCAATTTTTGGAGAATAATCATTTATAATATTGTTTTTAGGATGGAAATTAATGATGGAAGTATTTAGAGTCATACCTGGAACAATTCAAACATGCACTCAGATTCTTCGAGATGGAGAACTTCTGGGAATAGCTCCAGGAGGAGTCAGAGAGGCACTATTTGGCGATGAATTGTATACATTAATGTGGGGATCAAGAATTGGTTTTGCTAAAGTAGCATTAGAAGCCAAAGTTGTAAGAAACATTTTTGAATTAGAATATTTGTATAAGTAAAGTCATAGAGAAACTCATTTAATGTTTGCTTTTTTCAGCCTATCATTCCAGTTTTTACTGAAAATTGCAGGGAAGCTTTCAGAACACTTCGATTTGGCAAATGTAAGATTTTTATTGTGCGAAAAATAAATTAAGTTCAGAAATAGTTGTTAAGCTTAATCACATAATGAACATTATATGTTGTTTTTTTCTTTTCAACAAAGTTAATTAATAATGCAGATATTTTTTTATGCAGATGAAACAGCAATTTTTTATAATTAATTATTTTCATAGTTCGCTAATCTTTTTAGGCTATATATATATATATTTAATATAAAATAGAATTACTTGTCTATACAGCTGTTTTAATATTTCAACCAGAGATCAGTTTTTCATCAGAAAATACAGCTAAATGATGTTATCCAAAAGTTAAACATTAAAAGTTATTTCTATAAAACAATTTTTTATAAATTAATAGTCTTTTTTCTATAGAGAGTTGGTTGGTTAAACTCTCTATAAAAAAATTCCATTAACCGATAGAAACTTTTGCTTTACTAGATATGGAAATAATTTTTAATGTTTAATTTTTGAATAATAAGATTTCACTGTATTTTCTGATAGTAAAACTACTATTTAGTCAAGTAATTATATTTTATTTTTTATATTGTGAATTATCTTTCTCAGTTGTTTATTGATTAAATATATATGGATCCAAACAAATAGATTAGTTGCTGTAAGGAACTCTGGGCTATAACTGCAATGAGAATCATTCATAAATTAAACCAATCACTCCTACTTTTTAGTAAATGTTCTTTTTATGGATTATTTTATCAATCTTTTGTATTTATTTCATTTTGTTTTGTGGAGACCTTTAATTTTGCTTTACATTTGGAGATTGATATAATGATCTTGATTTTTACAATCTTAACTTTTTAAAATTTAAACTATTTTTATTAGATTTTTATATAATAACTTATTTTATAAGCAATCTTTTTTTTCTGACAAGGATATGAATTTTTGATGATATCACATATTATTTTTCCTGATTGCATCAGCTAGAGATTTTTTTGTAAACTAAGAAAGAAATAAGGTTTAAATGGAGATACTTTATTACAATACTTTTACTGCATATCCTAAAGCATTTTAATAACAGTTTTTTTCTGGTATATATTTATTCTGATTTTGTTTGATACTTGATTTTTTAGTGCCTAATCATTGTTTGTTTGGTGCTTGGTTATTTTAGCAGCCAAAAACACTAAAAATATCAAGCAGTGACACGTGTAAAATTAAATTCAAGCAACAGCTAAGAAAATTTAAAAATGTGTGTAGTTGTTTTAATGTTATGTATTTTCTATTTTAAAAATAGTTTACTTATTTAAGAAAATAGAATATTATGACATTGATATTAAGTTGGGCATTGTTTATAATAGTTTGTTATTGCTTATTTTATTCTTACAGTTTAATGTAACTGATGTGTATTTGAAATGCAAGCATTCCAATTACCAACAAACAAAATAATACATAATAAGAATAGCGAACAGTCTGCTATACTCGCAACCCAAATATATATATAGTTCCCTATGGTTAACTTCCCCCGATGAGATAATGCTACACACATAACATACTATACACATGTATGGTTCACTATGGTTAACTTCCCCCGACTAGGTATTGCTACACACATAACACAATCTATATATATATAGTTCTCTTTAGTTCATTTCCCCTGATGAACTTTAAGACTGGTTGCTTTCAAGACGTTTCCATTGGCCTCGGTTTCCCAAACACTTTGGCCCCCAGTCCAGTTCAGCTGCATGCGAACACATCTGGCTTCGTCATAGAGCACTGCGACCATCACTATGAGCTTCTTTTAGCTGCAATCACGTTTCTCAGCAACAGTCCACTTGGTAAACTCACTGGAATCCACTGGAAAATCAACTCTTCACATCTAGCTGCTATATTGACGGTTTCCTCCACTTCGGTTTTCCAAACTCATTGGGTCTGTTCAGCTGCTGCCCATGAACACATTTTCACTAAGCGCTGCCCACTCACTGAAACTACTATCACTTACATCTCTTCCAACATGAACTGGAGAAAGAACCACACACTTTGTTGCTTACTCTATTTATAGTTTTTAATTACTCCCACAATTAATTTCTTTCTTCCATATATGGTAATGTTTTTAGGTCTATAACTAAGTAATTGGTGTCTTAGGAATTCATTTTTATATAAGATAATTTATAGTCTAAACCATTAATTAGTCTCTTATCAAGAAATATTTATAATCAGCAAATATTTCTTGGAATGTTGCAATGTTCTTATTGCAATTAATGTAAATTATTTAAATAAATTTACCGCTTATCAGTTAGCGATCTAAATATATTTCTCTAATATATTTTCTACTTTTTCTGGAATGCACAAACTTATTGCTATTTATATTTACATTAGTATAAGTTAAAACATTTACTTACACTATCAGCAGAAAAAAATAAATATATCCATGCACTATGCACTTTTTATGGATGCAGGTTGGGAGATATCTACCAAATATATTTCTCCTGTAAATATACATTTCCTAAACTTAATTGGATATTTTAAAAATACTAAGGTATTTTATATATATTAATACTATATGTTTAGCTCTCATGTTTCTCTGATTTGTTTCTGGTTTTGATTTCATAAATTTTCATGAATTCTATTATTTATCAACGGAGAATTAAAAGATGAGTGGGTATTTTATGTTTTATATCTTAAACACTGTCTTTTCCCCCTTGAAAATTTTATCTTATTTGTAAAGCTTCAGTATCTTAATTAGATGGTTGGAGAAATTTTAATTGGTTTCTTGTTTGGTGGAGGAAATTATAATTTAGCATCTGGGTTCCTAACTTATGTCCTATAGTGGTAGATTTAGCAATTTAATTAATAATTTAAAATATATATGAAAATTTTTTATTCATCCCATTACAAAAACAAAGTCCAGAAGTAAGTTGGATGCTGCTCCTGATATTAGAATTCAACTGCCCACAATTAAACCAAATTTTGAAACAAAAAAAGAACTTAATTCTTCATATTAATTACCATTTTGAAGTAATAATAGTTATTTTTTCATTATTAATATGTTTTTTCTTTTTGTATTTTCAATAAATAATTTTTGGTTTTTAATTTATTATTTGTAATTAATAAAAATCATTAGGGTTCCAAAATTTTTTTGTTAAGGTGAAAAGGTTCTATGATGAAAATATGTTAATTGCTGATATATAATACTCAGATAACTCTCTTTAGTTGTTATAATCCTTTTATGTGATGAATGCAAGGTATACTAAATTCGTGATTTTATAGTTATGGTATATATGGCAATGAATAGCATAATTTTAGATACTAGTAAATATATTTCTATATTTTTTGTTAATGTTTTTTTTTTTTTGTCAGTTTGTAGTTTTTAAAAAATAAATATGTTAATGTGTATTTTATATGAATTTTTTTTGTATATAGTTGAGTAATATTTTACAGCTTGGTTAAAATGTTTATATGAAAAAACAAGGCTACCTTTAGTGCCCATATATGGTGGTTTTCCTGTAAAATTAAGGTTTGTTCGTTTTGTTTTTTTTTTTTCATTATTATTTTACACATTGAAAAAAGTGAATTAAAAAAAAGTTTTACAATTTATCTATTCTTATCAAAGAATGAATCCTTATTGCATAGTGTTCAGTAATTAATTGGGATACGGTTGTACATATGTGGCTGACTGAATATCTAAAGAATCTGTGATTACTTATCATCAAAGAAAATTTTTTAAAAAGCTGAGAAAAAAATCTCAATTATTAAGCATCTAAGTTAACTCTATTTTTATTTAATCGGGTGGTATTTGAATATTAAAGTGACAGTCAGAACATAATGGATTTCATTAAAAGATACACAATTGGAGTTGTTGTATCTATTAGTGCCTGAATATCATTATTTTTTGATTAGTTGATAATAAGGTAAACACTGTATTTGATATTGGTACAATGCTTGATTTCATAAACTGTATCTATTAATTTTGATAATGTCTTTGTGCCTACATAAAATAGAAACTGCCTTCAGCAGTATTTTTAGAAAAGCAGTGTTTTTTTTTTTTTTTAGTATTGGTTCTGGAGAGGATGT